>HG995331.1:4567962-4978670 GCA_905333045.1 Lysandra bellargus | reverse complement strand
TGACTCCTAAAAAATATTGTTTTTAATTTTCAAATTAAACATTACATTTCTAAAATAAAATTGACCTAACACTCGGTTCACATTGCTAATAATAATTTTTCATCTTACAAATTATAACTGATTAAATCTTACTCTTTTATTAAACTGATTAAATATTACTCTCTTACGAGGTCTTCTCGATTACGCTGATCGTCCTTCAACCTCAATTACTTTACAAATTTTAAATCTCAATCATTTACAAGGTCTTCTCGATTACGCTGATCGTCCTTCAACCTCAATTACTTTACAAAATTTTAAATCTCAATTATTTACAAGGTCTTCTCGATTACGCTGATCGTCCTTCGACCTGAATTACTATACAAATTCCAAATCTCAATCATTTACAAGGTCTTCTCGATTGCGCTGATCGTCCTTCGACCTTTATTCTTAAAAATGTAAAATTGGTGAAATCAAAATAATATTACTAAAGATAATTAATTCATTTATCATCAATACTGTTACTTTCATCAATACTATTAACATCATCAACATCATTATGTACATCAAGGGCAGCAATATTAACCCAAGGTAACATGCGACTTGCGGATACGACTGTTTTACGTTTGTTTTTACTACTAGTTAAGCCTGGAATTGTTATCTCATACCGATCATTTCCTAGCACGGAGACCACTCGAAATGGCCCCTATATAAGGAGGAACCAGCTTTTTACTTTGACCGTCATTCTTAAAAGAGGTTTTTGTTATTTTTACTAAATCACCTTCATTGAAATTCGTGCTGGGCGCTTGCGTTTATCATAATACTGTTTTTGTTTAATCTGTTCATTATCTATTCTATCCTTAACTTCATGCCTTATATCGGTAACGGCAGTATTATCACGAGTTTCAGATCGCACTTCATTAAGAATAGGTTCTATCTCACTATTCATACGGGTTCCAAACATTATTTCTGCGGGGGTTCTACCAGTAGTTTTTTGGATACTATTATTAAGGCCCCATTGAATTCTACCCACCTTCTCATCCCAACATCGCAATTTAAGTTTTGAGCTGTAAGAGCGTTAAGAACAGTCCTATTATAGCACTCTACCTGGCCATTCGATTGAGGGCTTGCCACAGCATTTAACACGTGTTTGATTTTCCTATCTGTACAAAACTCTTTGAATAATCGTGAAGTAAAACAAGTTCCCCTGTCACTTATTATGCGGTCAGGAGTTCTAAAAACATTAAAAATTTCATCCAAAATTGCAATAGCTGTTTTAGACTTAGTATTTCTTACTGGCTTAATAAAAGCAAATTTAGTAAAAGCGTCTATGATTAATAATATGTAAGAGTTTTGTTTTTTCGACTTTACGAAGGGGCCGAGATGGTCAATATGTAAGGTATGAAATGGATCTTCAATTTTAGTGATGGGGTGTAGTAATCCTTCAGAATTAGCTGATTGTTTTTTAGCATAAGCACATTGTAGACAGGCAGCCACGTATTTTTTTTATAAATTTTGTCATTTTTGGAAACCAATATGTCCCCTTTATTCGTTCCATTGTTTTATCTACTCCAAAATGACCAATATCATCATGGTTTAGCTTGCATATTTGCCATCTCGCTCCCTTTGGCACAGCCCATCTTAAATTATTCTTATCACCATCTATTACCTTGTAAATCCTATTATCTTTAATAACATAATTATCACTTATAAGTTAATATATCCCTAACTCTTTGTAGCTCTGAATCACCGAGCTGTAAATTTAATAGCCAATCTTCATTATTTATTAACATGACAGTAGGGTATTGTTCTAGCTCATCAGGAATTACTAAATCCGTTGGGTTACGTGACAGGGCATCTACATGTGACATACGAGTACCAGGGCGATATTCTACAGTGCATTGATATTCTTGTAATAACAACCACCAACGCGCTATTCTTGGAATAAGATCTCGTTTAGAGAAAGTAGTTCGTAGGGCACTACAGTCGGTAATTATTTTGAATTCTTTACCAATTAAATAAACCCTAAACTTTCTAAGGCAACAAATTAAGGCCAGGGTCTCCAGCTCGTAAGAGTGAAAATTCTTTTCCTCAGGAGAGGTTTGGCGACTGTAAAAAGCTACTGGTTTAAATGTGTCATTTTCTTTAAGCCGTTGCATTAAAATACCACCTACACCAATTTTGCTAGCATCAGTATGAAGTTGAAGTTTCAGCTGATGGGTCATAAATAGCTAAAATGGGTCTAGTAATAAGTCTACGCTCGAGTTCGTTAAAACAATTATTTTGTTTATCAGTCCAGACAAAATTGACATCCTTTTTTAATAATTTACTCAAGGGATAAGATAACTGTGCAAAATTTTGAATAAACTTGCGGAAGTAACTAACCAATCCGAGAAACTGACGTATACCGTGTTGATTTACAGGCTGAGGAAAATTTTGAACACTTTCTATTTTATGATTACCGGGCTGCACTCCTTCAGAGTTAATTTCATAACCTAGATAATCGATTCGGTCACATAAAAAATCGCATTTATCTAAATTAAGAGTCAAATGGGCGTTTTCTAGTAAATAAAGGACGTGTTTTAATTTATCCAAGCAATCCTCAACATTCATGCCATAAATAAGAACATCATCTATGTAGGCAGTAGCTTTAGTAAATCTAGAAGAGCCTAACACCTTATTCATCATTCGTTGGAAAACTGCTGGTGCATTGGCAAGGCCAAAAGGCATGCGGTTAAATTCATATTGCCCATCAGGCGTAACGAATGATGTAAGGTGTTTAGAATTTTAATCTACACAAAGTCTTTGCTTCCCGTTTTTCTTTTTAACTAGAACAATAGGGCTTGCGTATTCTGATGTTGAGTCTCTAACATTTTGTCAATCATTTCTCTAACCTTTTCGCGTTCTGCATGGGACAGTCTATATGGTCTTTACACTACTGGTGTTTTACTATTTAGTTCTATATTCATTTCAGTTGCATTTGTGCATCCTAAATCCTGAAGAGACTTTGCAAAACAATGTTTGTACTCGTTTAGAATCTGTAAGAGCTTAAGTTTATGTGTAGATCGTGGATGTCTATATTTGTAATATTGTTGGCACATAATTTGGAAGAAGACATAGAAGTAATGCAGTTAATCATTTCAACTGGAAAAGCTCGAGCGATAACTGTATTCTGAACAATATATTATTGACACAACGGTACAAGCCACCATTAACAATATACTGCTGAACCGGTTTACCTATTATTTTACTATCCAACAAAATATAACCATCGTAATCACCCTGAACCACAGCCTTAACAGATGAAATTCCAAAAAGTGTAACAGTTTTCATTGTTCTATCACTTATTCCGTGAATAATACAGTCAACCCCACGTTTTCCCGTTATGTCACATTGATTTACAAGTGCTAATTTTTCATAAAAATAATTTTGTATCGATTCATTAAACCTACTTTTACGTCTAAGCATTTCTTCCAAGGATTGGCCATAGTTATATTCATGTGGGAATGCGCTAGTTAATTTGACTTGCCATTCGTCCCAAGTAAATAATATAGTACTAAGGCTTTCGTACCAACGCTTGGCCAATCCTTGCAATTTTTGCATAGCGAAATGGATAGTAGTCTTTTCATCCCAGCCATAGACAGCAGCGCATTCGTTAACCTTTTTTAGCCATATATCTATTCTTTGATTGTTAGATGACGGATCAAATTCCGGTAAAATATTTTTGTAATCATTACTTCTATTGGTGGCTGGTGTCTGTGGCTGCGAGGTAATCGATTGAATAAACTTTAAAACATCGTCCGTGGACATACGGGGGCTCACTGACCTTCTGTTCAACTCGTTTACGTCTCGCTCCTGACGCTCTTGGCCGCTGCGACGCGAGGACTCGCGGTCGACGCGCTCCCGGCTGCTGGAGCGCAAGTACTCATGGTCGTCATGCTCGCGGCGTGGTCTACTTCTGCAGCGAGAGGACTCGCGGTGCGGCCTATTGCTGCGTCACGACGACTCGCGGCTATCACACTTGTGGCGTAGCCTGCTGCTGCGTCGCGGGGACTCGCGGCTGTCACGCTCACGGCGTGGCCTGCTGCTGTATCGCGAGGACTCGCAGCTGTCACGCTCGTGACATGGCCCGTTGCTACGGCGCACAAATCTGCCGCACTCTCGGCGCGGTGTTTGAAGTCTGCGTGGCCGTTTCTTGTCCTGACTACAGCTGCGACTTCTGTGTCTGTCGAGTCGGGACCTCCTCCCTTGTCGTAGCAAACGCTGATGTCCACGACGTCGGGGATGGTCGCTTTCATCACTCGAAGTAGACTGGCTTCTCCTGTGGTCCTCAAGTCGTCTCTTTCGCGATTCGTGTTCCATTGCGTCTCAAACACACAAAAAGTGGAATGCTTTAGTATATTATGATACCACTAAAAGAAGAGAAATACAGTTGAAGTTTTCAAATAAAAGCAATTTTGTAGGCGTGTACGTGTCACTTCTGATATGTAATAAAAACTCTAGATCACAATTATAATACTTTATTTTAACAGACATCTTTTAATAATAATTATTAAATCACCTCCGACTAAGAGTAATTAACATTAGGTCTAACTCACTGTGAGCACGTTACATCAATACAGCAAATAATTATAATAAGTATAAGAAATTCTTAAAGTGACTTACCAGTATAACCTGCCGAGGTCAACGTTGATACCAGAATCCGCCAAATAGGGCTCAAACCCTCTATTTTATACCCAGGTATTCCCGCCAACCCCCGCCAATTGCTATCAACGTCGAACTCTATTGAGGGAAGTCAAATGCAACTTCCTTTTCTTTAATACATTGTTTTATTTTAACAGCACTAGAAAAAATCTTAACATACTCTCAATAAAATTACCCTTGAATAAAATTTATAGAAATTGCAATAAAGTATTACTTCCTTTTAATCAACAGTTTTACAAAAATCCAAAAACAACCTTAATAAACATAGCATAATTATTCATCGTTTTATAATGACATTTGTTGATTTTAGCCGTCTTATTTTAATTTGTAATCATTTACTTTACATTACATCCTGAGAATCATAAACTAAATGACTCCTAAAAAATATTGTTTTTAATTTTCAAATTAAACATTACATTTCTAAAATAAAATTGACCTAACACTCGGTTCACATTGCTAATAATAATTTTTCATCTTACAAATTATAACTGATTAAATCTTACTCTTTTATTAAACTGATTAAATATTACTCTCTTACGAGGTCTTCTCGATTACGCTGATCGCCCTTCAACCTCAATTACTTTACAAATTTTAAATCTCAATCATTTACAAGGTCTTCTCGATTACGCTGATCGTCCTTCAACCTCAATTACTTTACAAATTTTAAATCTCAATTATTTACAAGGTCTTCTCGATTACGCTGATCGTCCTTCGACCTGAATTACTATACAAATTCCAAATCTCAATCATTTACAAGGTCTTCTCGATTGCGCTGATCGTCCTTCGACCTTTATTCTTAAAAATGTAAAATTGGTGAAATCAAAATAATATTACTAAAGATAATTAATTCATTTATCATCAATACTGTTACTTTCATCAATACTATTAACATCATCAACATCATTATGTACATCAAGGGCAGCAATATTAACCCAAGGTAACATGCGACTTGCGGATACGACTGTTTTACGTTTGTTTTTACTACTAGTTAAGCCTGGAATTTTTATCTCATACCGATCATTTCCTAGCACGGAGACCACTCGAAATGGCCCTATATAAGGAGGAACCAGCTTTTTACTTTGACCGTCATTCTTAAAAGAGGTTTTTGTTATTTTTACTAAATCACCTTCATTGAAAATTCGTGCTGGGCGCTTGCGTTTATCATAATACTGTTTTTGTTTAATCTGTTCATTATCTATTCTATCCTTAACTTCATGCCTTATATCGGTAACGGCAGTATTATCACGAGTTTCAGATCGCACTTCATTAAGAATAGGTTCTATCTCACTATTCATACGGGTTCCAAACATTATTTCTGCGGGGGTTCTACCAGTAGTTTTTTGGATACTATTATTAAGGCCCCATTGAATTCTACCCACCTTCTCATCCCAACATCGCAATTTAAGTTTTGAGCTGTAAGAGCGTTAAGAACAGTCCTATTGTAGCGCTCTACCTGGCCATTCGATTGAGGGCTTGCCACAGCATTTAACACGTGTTTGATTTTCCTATCTGTACAAAACTCTTTGAATAATCGCGAAGTAAAACAAGTTCCCCTGTCACTTATTATGCGGTCAGGAGTTCTAAAAACATTAAAAATTTCATCCAAAATTGCAATAGCTGTTTTAGACTTAGTATTTCTTACTGGCTTAATAAAAGCAAATTTAGTAAAAGCGTCTATGATTAATAATATGTAAGAGTTTTGTTTTTTCGACTTTACGAAGGGGCCGAGATGGTCAATATGTAAGGTATGAAATGGATCTTCAATTTTAGTGATGGGGTGTAGTAATCCTTCAGAATTAGCTGATTGTTTTTTAGCATAAGCACATTGTAGACAGGCAGCCACGTATTTTTTTTATAAATTTTGTCATTTTTGGAAACCAATATGTCCCCTTTATTCGTTCCATTGTTTTATCTACTCCAAAATGACCAATATCATCATGGTTTAGCTTGCATATTTGCCATCTCGCTCCCTTTGGCACAGCCCATCTTAAATTATTCTTATCACCATCTATTACCTTGTAAATCCTATTATCTTTAATAACATAATTATCACTTATAAGTTAATATATCCCTAACTCTTTGTAGCTCTGAATCACCGAGCTGTAAATTTAATAGCCAATCTTCATTATTTATTAACATGACAGTAGGGTATTGTTCTAGCTCATCAGGAATTACTAAATCCGTTGGGTTACGTGACAGGGCATCTACATGTGACATACGAGTACCAGGGCGATATTCTACAGTGCATTGATATTCTTGTAATAACAACCACCAACGCGCTATTCTTGGAATAAGATCTCGTTTAGAGAAAGTAGTTCGTAGGGCACTACAGTCGATAATTATTTTGAATTCTTTACCAATTAAATAAACCCTAAACTTTCTAAGGCAACAAATTAAGGCCAGGGTCTCCAGCTCGTAAGAGTGAAAATTCTTTTCCTCAGGAGAGGTTTGGCGACTGTAAAAAGCTACTGGTTTAAATGTGTCATTTTCTTTAAGCCGTTGCATTAAAATACCACCTACACCAATTTTGCTAGCATCAGTATGAAGTTGAAGTTTCAGCTGATGGGTCATAAATAGCTAAAATGGGTCTAGTAATAAGTCTACGCTCGAGTTCGTTAAAACAATTATTTTGTTTATCAGTCCAGACAAAATTGACATCCTTTTTTAATAATTTACTCAAGGGATAAGATAACTGTGCAAAATTTTGAATAAACTTGCGGAAGTAACTAACCAATCCGAGAAACTGACGTATACCGTGTTGATTTACAGGCTGAGGAAAATTTTGAACACTTTCTATTTTATGATTACCGGGCTGCACTCCTTCAGAGTTAATTTCATAACCTAGATAATCGATTCGGTCACATAAAAATTCGCATTTATCTAAATTAAGAGTCAAATGGGCGTTTTCTAGTAAATAAAGGACGTGTTTTAATTTATCCAAGCAATCCTCAACATTCATGCCATAAATAAGAACATCATCTATGTAGGCAGTAGCTTTAGTAAATCTAGAAGAGCCTAACACCTTATTCATCATTCGTTGGAAAACTGCTGGTGCATTGGCAAGGCCAAAAGGCATGCGGTTAAATTCATATTGCCCATCAGGCGTAACGAATGATGTAAGGTGTTTAGAATTTTAATCTACACAAAGTCTTTGCTTCCCGTTTTTCTTTTTAACTAGAACAATAGGGCTTGCGTATTCTGATGTTGAGTCTCTAACATTTTGTCAATCATTTCTCTAACCTTTTCGCGTTCTGCATGGGACAGTCTATATGGTCTTTACACTACTGGTGTTTTACTATTTAGTTCTATATTCATTTCAGTTGCATTTGTGCATCCTAAATCCTGAAGAGACTTTGCAAAACAATGTTTGTACTCGTTTAGAATCTGTAAGAGCTTAAGTTTATGTGTAGATCGTGGATGTCTATATTTGTAATATTGTTGGCACATAATTTGGAAGAAGACATAGAAGTAATGCAGTTAATCATTTCAACTGGAAAAGCTCGAGCGATAACTGTATTCTGAACAATATATTATTGACACAACGGTACAAGCCACCATTAACAATATACTGCTGAACCGGTTTACCTATTATTTTACTATCCAACAAAATATAACCATCGTAATCACCCTGAACCACAGCCTTAACAGATGAAATTCCAAAAAGTGTAACAGTTTTCATTGTTCTATCACTTATTCCGTGAATAATACAGTCAACCCCACGTTTTCCCGTTATGTCACATTGATTTACAAGTGCTAATTTTTCATAAAAATAATTTTGTATCGATTCATTAAACCTACTTTTACGTCTAAGCATTTCTTCCAAGGATTGGCCATAGTTATATTCATGTGGGAATGCGCTAGTTAATTTGACTTGCCATTCGTCCCAAGTAAATAATATAGTACTAAGGCTTTCGTACCAACGCTTGGCCAATCCTTGCAATTTTTGCATAGCGAAATGGATAGTAGTCTTTTCATCCCAGCCATAGACAGCAGCGCATTCGTTAACCTTTTTTAGCCATATATCTATTCTTTGATTGTTAGATGACGGATCAAATTCCGGTAAAATATTTTTGTAATCATTACTTCTATTGGTGGCTGGTGTCTGTGGCTGCGAGGTAATCGATTGAATAAACTTTAAAACATCGTCCGTGGACATACGGGGGCTCACTGACCTTCTGTTCAACTCGTTTACGTCTCGCTCCTGACGCTCTTGGCCGCTGCGACGCGAGGACTCGCGGTCGACGCGCTCCCGGCTGCTGGAGCGCAAGTACTCATGGTCGTCATGCTCGCGGCGTGGTCTACTTCTGCAGCGAGAGGACTCGCGGTGCGGCCTATTGCTGCGTCACGACGACTCGCGGCTATCACACTTGTGGCGTAGCCTGCTGCTGCGTCGCGGGGACTCGCGGCTGTCACGCTCACGGCGTGGCCTGCTGCTGTATCGCGAGGACTCGCAGCTGTCACGCTCGTGACATGGCCCGTTGCTACGGCGCACAAATCTGCCGCACTCTCGGCGCGGTGTTTGAAGTCTGCGTGGCCGTTTCTTGTCCTGACTACAGCTGCGACTTCTGTGTCTGTCGAGTCGGGACCTCCTCCCTTGTCGTAGCAAACGCTGATGTCCACGACGTCGGGGATGGTCGCTTTCATCACTCGAAGTAGACTGGCTTCTCCTGTGGTCCTCAAGTCGTCTCTTTCGCGATTCGTGTTCCATTGCGTCTCAAACACACAAAAAGTGGAATGCTTTAGTATATTATGATACCACTAAAAGAAGAGAAATACAGTTGAAGTTTTCAAATAAAAGCAATTTTGTAGGCGTGTACGTGTCACTTCTGATATGTAATAAAAACTCTAGATCACAATTATAATACTTTATTTTAACAGACATCTTTTAATAATAATTATTAAATCACCTCCGACTAAGAGTAATTAACATTAGGTCTAACTCACTGTGAGCACGTTACATCAATACAGCAAATAATTATAATAAGTATAAGAAATTCTTAAAGTGACTTACCAGTATAACCTGCCGAGGTCAACGTTGATACCAGAATCCGCCAAATAGGGCTCAAACCCTCTATTTTATACCCAGGTATTCCCGCCAACCCCCGCCAATTGCTATCAACGTCGAACTCTATTGAGGGAAGTCAAATGCAACTTCCTTTTCTTTAATACATTGTTTTATTTTAACAGCACTAGAAAAAATCTTAACATACTCTCAATAAAATTACCCTTGAATAAAATTTATAGAAATTGCAATAAAGTATTACTTCCTTTTAATCAACAGTTTTACAAAAATCCAAAAACAACCTTAATAAACATAGCATAATTATTCATCGTTTTATAATGACATTTGTTGATTTTAGCCGTCTTATTTTAATTTGTAATCATTTACTTTACATTACATCCTGAGAATCATAAACTAAATGACTCCTAAAAAATATTGTTTTTAATTTTCAAATTAAACATTACATTTCTAAAATAAAATTGACCTAACACTCGGTTCACATTGCTAATAATAATTTTTCATCTTACAAATTATAACTGATTAAATCTTACTCTTTTATTAAACTGATTAAATATTACTCTCTTACGAGGTCTTCTCGATTACGCTGATCGCCCTTCAACCTCAATTACTTTACAAATTTTAAATCTCAATCATTTACAAGGTCTTCTCGATTACGCTGATCGTCCTTCAACCTCAATTACTTTACAAATTTTAAATCTCAATTATTTACAAGGTCTTCTCGATTACGCTGATCGTCCTTCGACCTGAATTACTATACAAATTCCAAATCTCAATCATTTACAAGGTCTTCTCGATTGCGCTGATCGTCCTTCGACCTTTATTCTTAAAAATGTAAAATTGGTGAAATCAAAATAATATTACTAAAGATAATTAATTCATTTATCATCAATACTGTTACTTTCATCAATACTATTAACATCATCAACATCATTATGTACATCAAGGGCAGCAATATTAACCCAAGGTAACATGCGACTTGCGGATACGACTGTTTTACGTTTGTTTTTACTACTAGTTAAGCCTGGAATTTTTATCTCATACCGATCATTTCCTAGCACGGAGACCACTCGAAATGGCCCTATATAAGGAGGAACCAGCTTTTTACTTTGACCGTCATTCTTAAAAGAGGTTTTTGTTATTTTTACTAAATCACCTTCATTGAAAATTCGTGCTGGGCGCTTGCGTTTATCATAATACTGTTTTTGTTTAATCTGTTCATTATCTATTCTATCCTTAACTTCATGCCTTATATCGGTAACGGCAGTATTATCACGAGTTTCAGATCGCACTTCATTAAGAATAGGTTCTATCTCACTATTCATACGGGTTCCAAACATTATTTCTGCGGGGGTTCTACCAGTAGTTTTTTGGATACTATTATTAAGGCCCCATTGAATTCTACCCACCTTCTCATCCCAACATCGCAATTTAAGTTTTGAGCTGTAAGAGCGTTAAGAACAGTCCTATTGTAGCGCTCTACCTGGCCATTCGATTGAGGGCTTGCCACAGCATTTAACACGTGTTTGATTTTCCTATCTGTACAAAACTCTTTGAATAATCGCGAAGTAAAACAAGTTCCCCTGTCACTTATTATGCGGTCAGGAGTTCTAAAAACATTAAAAATTTCATCCAAAATTGCAATAGCTGTTTTAGACTTAGTATTTCTTACTGGCTTAATAAAAGCAAATTTAGTAAAAGCGTCTATGATTAATAATATGTAAGAGTTTTGTTTTTTCGACTTTACGAAGGGGCCGAGATGGTCAATATGTAAGGTATGAAATGGATCTTCAATTTTAGTGATGGGGTGTAGTAATCCTTCAGAATTAGCTGATTGTTTTTTAGCATAAGCACATTGTAGACAGGCAGCCACGTATTTTTTTTATAAATTTTGTCATTTTTGGAAACCAATATGTCCCCTTTATTCGTTCCATTGTTTTATCTACTCCAAAATGACCAATATCATCATGGTTTAGCTTGCATATTTGCCATCTCGCTCCCTTTGGCACAGCCCATCTTAAATTATTCTTATCACCATCTATTACCTTGTAAATCCTATTATCTTTAATAACATAATTATCACTTATAAGTTAATATATCCCTAACTCTTTGTAGCTCTGAATCACCGAGCTGTAAATTTAATAGCCAATCTTCATTATTTATTAACATGACAGTAGGGTATTGTTCTAGCTCATCAGGAATTACTAAATCCGTTGGGTTACGTGACAGGGCATCTACATGTGACATACGAGTACCAGGGCGATATTCTACAGTGCATTGATATTCTTGTAATAACAACCACCAACGCGCTATTCTTGGAATAAGATCTCGTTTAGAGAAAGTAGTTCGTAGGGCACTACAGTCGATAATTATTTTGAATTCTTTACCAATTAAATAAACCCTAAACTTTCTAAGGCAACAAATTAAGGCCAGGGTCTCCAGCTCGTAAGAGTGAAAATTCTTTTCCTCAGGAGAGGTTTGGCGACTGTAAAAAGCTACTGGTTTAAATGTGTCATTTTCTTTAAGCCGTTGCATTAAAATACCACCTACACCAATTTTGCTAGCATCAGTATGAAGTTGAAGTTTCAGCTGATGGGTCATAAATAGCTAAAATGGGTCTAGTAATAAGTCTACGCTCGAGTTCGTTAAAACAATTATTTTGTTTATCAGTCCAGACAAAATTGACATCCTTTTTTAATAATTTACTCAAGGGATAAGATAACTGTGCAAAATTTTGAATAAACTTGCGGAAGTAACTAACCAATCCGAGAAACTGACGTATACCGTGTTGATTTACAGGCTGAGGAAAATTTTGAACACTTTCTATTTTATGATTACCGGGCTGCACTCCTTCAGAGTTAATTTCATAACCTAGATAATCGATTCGGTCACATAAAAATTCGCATTTATCTAAATTAAGAGTCAAATGGGCGTTTTCTAGTAAATAAAGGACGTGTTTTAATTTATCCAAGCAATCCTCAACATTCATGCCATAAATAAGAACATCATCTATGTAGGCAGTAGCTTTAGTAAATCTAGAAGAGCCTAACACCTTATTCATCATTCGTTGGAAAACTGCTGGTGCATTGGCAAGGCCAAAAGGCATGCGGTTAAATTCATATTGCCCATCAGGCGTAACGAATGATGTAAGGTGTTTAGAATTTTAATCTACACAAAGTCTTTGCTTCCCGTTTTTCTTTTTAACTAGAACAATAGGGCTTGCGTATTCTGATGTTGAGTCTCTAACATTTTGTCAATCATTTCTCTAACCTTTTCGCGTTCTGCATGGGACAGTCTATATGGTCTTTACACTACTGGTGTTTTACTATTTAGTTCTATATTCATTTCAGTTGCATTTGTGCATCCTAAATCCTGAAGAGACTTTGCAAAACAATGTTTGTACTCGTTTAGAATCTGTAAGAGCTTAAGTTTATGTGTAGATCGTGGATGTCTATATTTGTAATATTGTTGGCACATAATTTGGAAGAAGACATAGAAGTAATGCAGTTAATCATTTCAACTGGAAAAGCTCGAGCGATAACTGTATTCTGAACAATATATTATTGACACAACGGTACAAGCCACCATTAACAATATACTGCTGAACCGGTTTACCTATTATTTTACTATCCAACAAAATATAACCATCGTAATCACCCTGAACCACAGCCTTAACAGATGAAATTCCAAAAAGTGTAACAGTTTTCATTGTTCTATCACTTATTCCGTGAATAATACAGTCAACCCCACGTTTTCCCGTTATGTCACATTGATTTACAAGTGCTAATTTTTCATAAAAATAATTTTGTATCGATTCATTAAACCTACTTTTACGTCTAAGCATTTCTTCCAAGGATTGGCCATAGTTATATTCATGTGGGAATGCGCTAGTTAATTTGACTTGCCATTCGTCCCAAGTAAATAATATAGTACTAAGGCTTTCGTACCAACGCTTGGCCAATCCTTGCAATTTTTGCATAGCGAAATGGATAGTAGTCTTTTCATCCCAGCCATAGACAGCAGCGCATTCGTTAACCTTTTTTAGCCATATATCTATTCTTTGATTGTTAGATGACGGATCAAATTCCGGTAAAATATTTTTGTAATCATTACTTCTATTGGTGGCTGGTGTCTGTGGCTGCGAGGTAATCGATTGAATAAACTTTAAAACATCGTCCGTGGACATACGGGGGCTCACTGACCTTCTGTTCAACTCGTTTACGTCTCGCTCCTGACGCTCTTGGCCGCTGCGACGCGAGGACTCGCGGTCGACGCGCTCCCGGCTGCTGGAGCGCAAGTACTCATGGTCGTCATGCTCGCGGCGTGGTCTACTTCTGCAGCGAGAGGACTCGCGGTGCGGCCTATTGCTGCGTCACGACGACTCGCGGCTATCACACTTGTGGCGTAGCCTGCTGCTGCGTCGCGAGGACTCGCGGCTGTCACGCTCACGGCGTGGCCTGCTGCTGTATCGCGAGGACTCGCAGCTGTCACGCTCGTGACATGGCCCGTTGCTACGGCGCACAAATCTGCCGCACTCTCGGCGCGGTGTTTGAAGTCTGCGTGGCCGTTTCTTGTCCTGACTACAGCTGCGACTTCTGTGTCTGTCGAGTCGGGACCTCCTCCCTTGTCGTAGCAAACGCTGATGTCCACGACGTCGGGGATGGTCGCTTTCATCACTCGAAGTAGACTGGCTTCTCCTGTGGTCCTCAAGTCGTCTCTTTCGCGATTCGTGTTCCATTGCGTCTCAAACACACAAAAAGTGGAATGCTTTAGTATATTATGATACCACTAAAAGAAGAGAAATACAGTTGAAGTTTTCAAATAAAAGCAATTTTGTAGGCGTGTACGTGTCACTTCTGATATGTAATAAAAACTCTAGATCACAATTATAATACTTTATTTTAACAGACATCTTTTAATAATAATTATTAAATCACCTCCGACTAAGAGTAATTAACATTAGGTCTAACTCACTGTGAGCACGTTACATCAATACAGCAAATAATTATAATAAGTATAAGAAATTCTTAAAGTGACTTACCAGTATAACCTGCCGAGGTCAACGTTGATACCAGAATCCGCCAAATAGGGCTCAAACCCTCTATTTTATACCCAGGTATTCCCGCCAACCCCCGCCAATTGCTATCAACGTCGAACTCTATTGAGGGAAGTCAAATGCAACTTCTGTTTTATTTTAACAGCACTAGAAAAAATCTTAACATACTCTCAATAAAATTACCCTTGAATAAAATTTATAGAAATTGCAATAAAGTATTACTTCCTTTTAATCAACAGTTTTACAAAAATCCAAAAACAACCTTAATAAACATAGCATAATTATTCATCGTTTTATAATGACATTTGTTGATTTTAGCCGTCTTATTTTAATTTGTAATCATTTACTTTACATTACATCCTGAGAATCATAAACTAAATGACTCCTAAAAAATATTGTTTTTAATTTTCAAATTAAACATTACATTTCTAAAATAAAATTGACCTAACACTCGGTTCACATTGCTAATAATAATTTTTCATCTTACAAATTATAACTGATTAAATCTTACTCTTTTATTAAACTGATTAAATATTACTCTCTTACGAGGTCTTCTCGATTACGCTGATCGTCCTTCAACCTCAATTACTTTACAAATTTTAAATCTCAATCATTTACAAGGTCTTCTCGATTACGCTGATCGTCCTTCAACCTCAATTACTTTACAAATTTTAAATCTCAATTATTTACAAGGTCTTCTCGATTACGCTGATCGTCCTTCGACCTGAATTACTATACAAATTCCAAATCTCAATCATTTACAAGGTCTTCTCGATTGCGCTGATCGTCCTTCGACCTTTATTCTTAAAAATGTAAAATTGGTGAAATCAAAATAATATTACTAAAGATGATTAATTCATTTATCATCAATACTGTTACTTTCATCAATACTATTAACATCATCAACATCATTATGTACATCAAGGGCAGCAATATTAACCCAAGGTAACATGCGACTTGCGGATACGACTGTTTTACGTTTGTTTTTACTACTAGTTAAGCCTGGAATTGTTATCTCATACCGATCATTTCCTAGCACGGAGACCACTCGAAATGGCCCTATATAAGGAGGAACCAGCTTTTTACTTTGACCGTCATTCTTAAAAGAGGTTTTTGTTATTTTTACTAAATCACCTTCATTGAAAATTCGTGCTGGGCGCTTGCGTTTATCATAATACTGTTTTTGTTTAATCTGTTCATTATCTATTCTATCCTTAACTTCATGCCTTATATCGGTAACGGCAGTATTATCACGAGTTTCAGATCGCACTTCATTAAGAATAGGTTCTATCTCACTATTCATACGGGTTCCAAACATTATTTCTGCGGGGGTTCTACCAGTAGTTTTTTGGATACTATTATTAAGGCCCCATTGAATTCTACCCACCTTCTCATCCCAACATCGCAATTTAAGTTTTGAGCTGTAAGAGCGTTAAGAACAGTCCTATTGTAGCGCTCTACCTGGCCATTCGATTGAGGGCTTGCCACAGCATTTAACACGTGTTTGATTTTCCTATCTGTACAAAACTCTTTGAATAATCGCGAAGTAAAACAAGTTCCCCTGTCACTTATTATGCGGTCAGGAGTTCTAAAAACATTAAAAATTTCATCCAAAATTGCAATAGCTGTTTTAGACTTAGTATTTCTTACTGGCTTAATAAAAGCAAATTTAGTAAAAGCGTCTATGATTAATAATATGTAAGAGTTTTGTTTTTTCGACTTTACGAAGGGGCCGAGATGGTCAATATGTAAGGTATGAAATGGATCTTCAATTTTAGTGATGGGGTGTAGTAATCCTTCAGAATTAGCTGATTGTTTTTTAGCATAAGCACATTGTAGACAGGCAGCCACGTATTTTTTTTATAAATTTTGTCATTTTTGGAAACCAATATGTCCCCTTTATTCGTTCCATTGTTTTATCTACTCCAAAATGACCAATATCATCATGGTTTAGCTTGCATATTTGCCATCTCGCTCCCTTTGGCACAGCCCATCTTAAATTATTCTTATCACCATCTATTACCTTGTAAATCCTATTATCTTTAATAACATAATTATCACTTATAAGTTAATATATCCCTAACTCTTTGTAGCTCTGAATCACCGAGCTGTAAATTTAATAGCCAATCTTCATTATTTATTAACATGACAGTAGGGTATTGTTCTAGCTCATCAGGAATTACTAAATCCGTTGGGTTACGTGACAGGGCATCTACATGTGACATACGAGTACCAGGGCGATATTCTACAGTGCATTGATATTCTTGTAATAACAACCACCAACGCGCTATTCTTGGAATAAGATCTCGTTTAGAGAAAGTAGTTCGTAGGGCACTACAGTCGGTAATTATTTTGAATTCTTTACCAATTAAATAAACCCTAAACTTTCTAAGGCAACAAATTAAGGCCAGGGTCTCCAGCTCGTAAGAGTGAAAATTCTTTTCCTCAGGAGAGGTTTGGCGACTGTAAAAAGCTACTGGTTTAAATGTGTCATTTTCTTTAAGCCGTTGCATTAAAATACCACCTACACCAATTTTGCTAGCATCAGTATGAAGTTGAAGTTTCAGCTGATGGGTCATAAATAGCTAAAATGGGTCTAGTAATAAGTCTACGCTCGAGTTCGTTAAAACAATTATTTTGTTTATCAGTCCAGACAAAATTGACATCCTTTTTTAATAATTTACTCAAGGGATAAGATACTTGTGCAAAATTTTGAATAAACTTGCGGAAGTAACTAACCAATCCGAGAAACTGACGTATACCGTGTTGATTTACAGGCTGAGGAAAATTTTGAACACTTTCTATTTTATGATTACCGGGCTGCACTCCTTCAGAGTTAATTTCATAACCTAGATAATCGATTCGGTCACATAAAAATTCGCATTTATCTAAATTAAGAGTCAAATGGGCGTTTTCTAGTAAATAAAGGACGTGTTTTAATTTATCCAAGCAATCCTCAACATTCATGCCATAAATAAGAACATCATCTATGTAGGCAGTAGCTTTAGTAAATCTAGAGGAGCCTAACACCTTATTCATCATTCGTTGGAAAACTGCTGGTGCATTGGCAAGGCCAAAAGGCATGCGGTTAAATTCATATTGCCCATCAGGCGTAACGAATGATGTAAGGTGTTTAGAATTTTAATCTACACAAAGTCTTTGCTTCCCGTTTTTCTTTTTAACTAGAACAATAGGGCTTGCGTATTCTGATGTTGAGTCTCTAACATTTTGTCAATCATTTCTCTAACCTTTTCGCGTTCTGCATGGGACAGTCTATATGGTCTTTACACTACTGGTGTTTTACTATTTAGTTCTATATTCATTTCAGTTGCATTTGTGCATCCTAAATCCTGAAGAGACTTTGCAAAACAATGTTTGTACTCGTTTAGAATCTGTAAGAGCTTAAGTTTATGTGTAGATCGTGGATGTCTATATTTGTAATATTGTTGGCACATAATTTGGAAGAAGACCTATTATTTTACTATCCAACAAAATATAACCATCGTAATCACCCTGAACTACAGCCTTAACAGATGAAATTCCAAAAAGTGTAACAGTTTTCATTGTTCTATCACTTATTCCGTGAATAATACAGTCAACCCCACGTTTTCCCGTTATGTCACATTGATTTACAAGTGCTAATTTTTCATAAAAATAATTTTGTATCGATTCATTAAACCTACTTTTACGTCTAAGCATTTCTTCCAAGGATTGGCCATAGTTATATTCATGTGGGAATGCGCTAGTTAATTTGACTTGCCATTCGTCCCAAGTAAATAATATAGTACTAAGGCTTTCGTACCAACGCTTGGCCAATCCTTGCAATTTTTGCATAGCGAAATGGATAGTAGTCTTTTCATCCCAGCCATAGACAGCAGCGCATTCGTTAACCTTTTTTAGCCATATATCTATTCTTTGATTGTTAGATGACGGATCAAATTCCGGTAAAATATTTTTGTAATCATTACTTCTATTGGTGGCTGGTGTCTGTGGCTGCGAGGTAATCGATTGAATAAACTTTAAAACATCGTCCGTGGACATACGGGGGCTCACTGACCTTCTGTTCAACTCGTTTACGTCTCGCTCCTGACGCTCTTGGCCGCTGCGACGCGAGGACTCGCGGTCGACGCGCTCCCGGCTGCTGGAGCGCAAGTACTCATGGTCGTCATGCTCGCGGCGTGGTCTACTTCTGCAGCGAGAGGACTCGCGGTGCGGCCTATTGCTGCGTCACGACGACTCGCGGCTATCACACTTGTGGCGTAGCCTGCTGCTGCGTCGCGGGGACTCGCGGCTGTCACGCTCACGGCGTGGCCTGCTGCTGTATCGCGAGGACTCGCAGCTGTCACGCTCGTGACATGGCCCGTTGCTACGGCGCACAAATCTGCCGCACTCTCGGCGCGGTGTTTGAAGTCTGCGTGGCCGTTTCTTGTCCTGACTACAGCTGCGACTTCTGTGTCTGTCGAGTCGGGACCTCCTCCCTTGTCGTAGCAAACGCTGATGTCCACGACGTCGGGGATGGTCGCTTTCATCACTCGAAGTAGACTGGCTTCTCCTGTGGTCCTCAAGTCGTCTCTTTCGCGATTCGTGTTCCATTGCGTCTCAAACACACAAAAAGTGGAATGCTTTAGTATATTATGATACCACTAAAAGAAGAGAAATACAGTTGAAGTTTTCAAATAAAAGCAATTTTGTAGGCGTGTACGTGTCACTTCTGATATGTAATAAAAACTCTAGATCACAATTATAATACTTTATTTTAACAGACATCTTTTAATAATAATTATTAAATCACCTCCAACTAAGAGTAATTAACATTAGGTCTAACTCACTGTGAGCACGTTACATCAATACAGCAAATAATTATAATAAGTATAAGAAATTCTTAAAGTGACTTACCAGTATAACCTGCCGAGGTCAACGTTGATACCAGAATCCGCCAAATAGGGCTCAAACCCTCTATTTTATACCCAGGTATTCCCGCCAACCCCCGCCAATTGCTATCAACGTCGAACTCTATTGAGGGAAGTCAAATGCAACTTCCTTTTCTTTAATACATTGTTTTATTTTAACAGCACTAGAAAAAATCTTAACATACTCTCAATAAATATTAAATAAATATGTAATTTTAATAGGATAACTTTCTAATTTTACATACCCTTGAATAAAATTTATAGAAATTGCAATAAAGTATTACTTCCTTTTAATCAACAGTTTTACAAAAATCCAAAAACAACCTTAATAAACATAGCATAATTATTCATCGTTTTATAATGACATTTGTTGATTTTAGCCGTCTTATTTTAATTTGTAATCATTTACTTTACATCAGGGGTGTGACAGTGCAGTTTCCAAATGTGCCGCTTTGGCGCTGCGATCGCCCAACTCATAATCTGTGACGTCGCCTCTACTATAATATAACTCTTAATCTGTGACGTCGCCATTTTGTGACGTATTTTGTTTATTGTGTTGACTAACCGCGTTGAGTGTGCTGATACTTTGTAAATCCTCGCTTCTTGCTTGAGTTGATCCAAATTAATCAATTATTCCGCTGTTTTTTGATACAATATAGCAGTCTTTTATAGTGTGCTACTGTAAAAGCTTGTTTAATTGTCGTTATGGGACTATTGTGTTGCTCCTCAACCAGCGAAACGCATCGGCTTTTTTCTTTCCCAAAGAATGACAATTTAAGAACCCTGTGGATGTCCTTCCTGGTGCCAACTAATTCTATCCTCATCGGCCTATCTAAAGAGCAACTTCTTCGGAAACGTGTTTGCGAAAAACATTTTGATATAGATCAATTTGACGAAGAAGGCAAGAGACTTAGGTATTCCTATCCATGTCTCTTTACGGATGTTGAAATAGAACACGGCGTACCCCTAATGCCCAGCGAATCTGGTAAGTTTAACTTCTAATTTTTATATCTAAGTAGATAAAACTACATAATATTTTGTCAGGTATGTCAGGTTTCAACTCATGTAGATGCATTCAAAGACATGTCACAGACAGAGCAGGTAATGTAAAGATGTAAATTATAGCATGATACATCTCGATACATCTTTCTATAGAAATCGTCAGGAGACCACACACAACAGCTATAATGTATATTTTTACATCTTCGTATCTTAAGATACAGAGCTATATGAAAATATTATATATGTATTTACATTTTGATACATCTAATTACATTTCCGTGTAAAATATACATCTCTTCTCTTCATAGGATGTTCAAAAATTTGCAGCTGAAATGTGTTTCAAGGCTACCATTGAAATGTAGGGAAAGATACATTACATTACCTGTTGTGTGTGTGATAGATTAATATAATGTAAAGCTATACATCCCGGGATGTAATGTATATTAATATACATTACCTGCTCTGTGTGTGAACCCCTTAAGACTTTATTAGCATTGAGATTTAAGTTGTGTAGATGCTTGTTAACTTTACCAATGTTTTTTACATATTTTGTGTACCAATAATCTGAAATGCACTCAATTGTTTCAGACCGAAATGCTCTAAGTGATCACAATTATTGCAAAAGAAACTCCGATGAGGATATAAATGTTACTGATGAAATATTGGTCCTCGGAATAGCAGGTAGGTATTCTGTACTATGGCATGTTCAAATTAATTACATGAGTCAGGCTTTTCGCTTGCGTGTCCGGCCAAAATTAAAGAGAGTCCGGCTTTTGTAGAGCCTAGAATCTATAACTTTATATAAAAGTCCTACTTTTAGACGGTTGATGGACACCTAATGAGATGTAAAATTGTAGAGCTATTAGATGTTAAATTGTTTTAACCTAATACTTAGATTTATTGAGCTTTTGATGTTTAGAGCTTTTATGTACTAATGTCCGGCCAAGTTGACTGCCGGCGTTTCGGTCTAGCAACCTGGCAACGCTAAATCTATATGATCATATCAGATCTCTTCCTATGTTTGTTATGCTGTTTTGGTCATCCATTACCATAACCCACTAGGTCTGACTAAGGGCAAGGGCATACGGGGCTACTGCTGTATATGACAGACTAAAATTAGACAGAGTGCTTTTGTGTACTACAAAATAAGGAGCTAATATTAACTTTTAGGCATTCATGTTAATAGAAATTAACAATTTATCTTTTTGTTGTTGTAGGTGATGATATTCATGGACATCCATTATACATACATGAAGTTAATATGGCTGTTAAAAGACAAGGAGGTATGTAAAATAATAACAGCTCGTTATTCAGAACCTTCATTCTCCTAACTTCTAAAATTCTTTATAAATGTGTGTTCTATTTAATGTTAATAATTGTTATTGAAGTGAAAACTTCTTTAGCGGCGTTGAGCACTTTTGTGGGATGGGTAAAAACTGTGAAACTCGCGCCAGATTTTCGTGTTGATCGAAAAACCATACAAAACGCGTAAGACGGTTGGAGAGTAGTGTTTTGTGTCGAACTCGAACTCGAACGAAATGTACAGTCGGGGAAATGAGTTGTTTAGAAGAAATGTACAGTCAGGGAAATGAGTTGTTTAGCAGAAATGTACAGTCGGGGAAAATTGTGCTAAGCAGAAATGTACAGTCGGGGAAATGAGTAGTTTAGCAGAAATGTACAGTCAGGGAAATGAGTTGTTTAGCAGAAATGTACGGTCGGGAAAATGAGTTGTTTAGCAGAAATGTACAGTCAGGGAAATGAGTTGTTTAGCGGAAATGTACAGTCGGGGAAATGAGTTGTTTAGCAGAAATGTACAGTCGGGGAAATGAGTTGTTTAGCAGAAATGTACAGTCGGGGAAATGAGTGTTTAGCAGATATGTACAGTCGGGGAAATGAGTTGTTTAGCAGAAATGTACAGTCGGGGAAATGAGTTGTTTAGCAGAAATGTACAGTCGGGGAAATGAGTTGTTTAGCAGAAATGTACAGTCGGGGAAATGAGTTGTTTAGCAGAAATTTACAGTCGGGGAAATGAGTTGTTTAGCAGAATGTACAGTCGGGGAAATGAGTTGCTTAGCAGAAATGTACAGTCGGGGAAATGAGTTCTTTAGAAGAAATGTACAGTCGGGGAAATGAGTTGTTTAGCAGAAATGTACAGTCGGGGAAATGAGTTGTTTAGCAGAAATGTACAGTCGGGGAAATGAGTTGTTTAGCAGAAATGTACAGTCGGGGAAATGAGTTGTTTAGCAGAAATTTACAGTCGGGGAAATGAGTTGTTTAGCAGAAGTGTACAGTCGGGGAAAATTGTGCTAAGCAGAAATGTACAGTCGGGGAAATGAGTTGTTTAGCAGAAATGTACAGTCGGGGAAATGAGTTGTTTAGCAGAAATGTACAGTCAGGGAAAATTGTGCTAAGCAGAAATGTACAGTCGGGGAAATGAGTTCTTTAGCAGAAATGTACAGTCAGGGAAAATTGTGCTAAGCAGAAATGTACAGTCGGGGAAATGAGTTCTTTAGCAGAAATGTACAGTCGGAGAAATGAGTTGTTTAGCAGAAATTTACAGTCGGGGAAATGAGTTGTTTAGCAGAAATGTACAGTCGGGGAAAATTGTGCTAAGCAGAAATGTACAGTCGGGGAAATGAGTTGTTTAGCAGAAATGTACAGTCGGGGAAATGAGTTGTTTAGCAGAAATGTACAGTCAGGGAAAATTGTGCTAAGCAGAAATGTACAGTCGGGGAAATGAGTTCTTTAGCAGAAATGTACAGTCGGAGAAATGAGTTCTTTAGCAGATGCGCTGATTAAGGCCGCGTTTCCACCTGCAAGACAACTGTCGCGAGAAGTGTCTGTCAGTCTGTCTGACAGCAGCTTTTTTTTTCGATTGTCGATATTTTTTAATCGATAAAGGGTTTCGATTAATTAATTAAAATTTAAAACGATCGTTTTTTTTTATTATTTTTTTTAAATCGATTTTCATAAAAAATGGGTTGAAAAAATAATGCGCAACGTTAATAATCAAGTTTTCACTTCTGCCGGCACTCCCGGAGTGCAACCCATCTTTTATTTACAGATGTGACAGACCAGCCTTCATGCTCCTTCAGCAAGCCTTTAGATATAGAAATCCCTACTCTTTCTGAACATACAGGTTAGTAAACCTTTTTGTTCTGGTCAATTATAATAATTTACCTGAACCCTGCACAACATACCCCGTGGAGTCTCTCGGACTCCCAGAAATGTACAGTCGGGGAAATGAGTTCTTTAGCAGAAATGTACAGTCGGAGAAATGAGTTCTTTAGCAGATGCGCTGATTAAGGCCGCGTTTCCACCTGCAAGACAACTGTCGCGAGAAGTGTCTGTCAGTCTGTCTGACAGCAGCTTTTTGTTTCGATTGTCGATATTTTTTAATCAATAAAGGGTTTCGATTAATTAATTAAAATTTAAAACGATCGTTTTTTTTTATTATTTTTTTTAAATCGATTTTCATAAAAAATGGGTTGAAAAAATAATGCGCAACGTTAATAATCAAGTTTTCACTTCTGCCGGCACTCCCGGAGTGCAACCCATCTTTTATTTACAGATGTGACAGACCAGCCTTCATGCTCCTTCAGCAAGCCTTTAGATATAGAAATCCCTACTCTTTCTGAACATACAGGTTAGTAAACCTTTTTGTTCTGGTCAATTATAATAATTTACCTGAACCCTGCACAACATACCCCGTGGAGTCTCTCGGACTCCCAGAAACAAAATGGTAAACTTAACCCATCAATCCCCAAGCGACAGCCGGCTGCAGCATAACAATTGGAAATCTATTGTCTGCGATTCCCACAATGGAGGTATTATTAATATGAAACAAGAACATTTTAAAAGTGAAATACTTATTATTTTTGTTAATTATTTAATTGGTTTTAATCTACGAAAAATAAAAACTAAGGAAAAGTAACTCCGTCAAAAAACATATTCTACACCTTTTCAATACATTTGCAATATTTAGGTGGCCTTCAGGCTGATGTTACATGGCAGTTTAAAAGGAACCAAATTTAAAATGGTAATAGTATGGGAGTTACGTTTCCTTAGTTTTTATTATTTGTAGGAATATTAAAATTTAATGCCATTGTTTATTGCACTATGGAACAATAAACCAATATTTTTTTCAGAAAATGAAATTGTAAAAACTACAGAAAGAAAACGCAGTTATGAAATAAGGATTAAGAGGTTTAAAGGTATTATTTTTATTACTTTATGCATATCAGTATTATAATATTATGAGAATGAGTGTCTGTCTGTATTTTAACTATTGAACTTCTGAACTGATTTAGATAGACTTGGTATGCAACTGCTAAACAGACTATGTAGAAATTTCTTCTGTAGATACTTTTACTTATAAAAAGTATTTAAAGTAATAATAAGCATGTTTACAAAAGTGTTAATATAATGATGGGATACAAGAGGAATTTAGAAAACTCCTTGTAATTTATTATATCTATGATAAAAAATGAAATGCTAATTTATGTGTGTACAAAGATCAGATTTAAAATTTTCCTAAAGTAAACCAAGCATAAAATTATAATAGACGGTTCACATTATCCCTATCCATGGGGTATTGTATAGTGCCTAAGCAAATTATAAGTTGTCTAAGCATTGTTTAAAATTCCATGTATAATATGCATTATGCATGTAACATATGAAAAAAATTTATACAGGTATGCTTTTACAGGTTTGGCTGTGAAAACAAACAACTTCAGGGAAACCAAATTTGTCAAGCGAGTGAAAGAAATAACTTCAAATAGATCTATAATATTTAAAAACTTTGGCTGTCTAAGCAAACAGGCACAAACATTTTTATTTATGCAACTGAAGCTATGTAGCAAAAATAAAATGGCGAGAAGATTTAACTTGGATGAAAAACTAACTGCCTTGGTATTATGGAAGCAAAGCCCAAAATCTTACAGATTATTGGAAACTATGTTTGCTTTGCCAAATAAAAGAACATTAAATCGCCTTACAGAAAAAATGTTTATAGAACCAGGCGTTCTAGAGTTTTTAAATATATTGAAAACAAAATAAGGAATTGGAAGTCGCAACAGAAATTATGCACAATAGTTTTTGACGAAATTGCATTAACGCCACATTTAGCATTTAATGAAAAACATGATGAAATATTCGGGCTAGTTGATGTAGCTGGAGACAAAAAAATGCGATTTTGTGACCACGCTTTAGCTTTTATGACCAGAGGAGTGTGCTCATCGTGGCGCCAAACTGTCGCATTTTATTTTTATGAAAGGACTGTGGTCTGTGTCACAGCTTCACTGCAAAATATTTTAAAACAACTTGTGGAGCAGGTGGCATTATGTGGATTGATAAAACTGGGACTAGTATGTGACCAAGACACAACATTTAGATCAGCTATTAAACATCTAAAAGAGATGACCATTCAATATTGTATAAAACAAAATGAAAAAGATGGTAAGTGTTACATTTAATAATAATTAACAAAATCTTAAAGTAGTTAGACTGTTTTCTGCAATAATAATATAATGGTCAGGGCCCCCGCTACCATTTATGTGCAACGTGTGCAATGCACACGGGTGCCATCCTCTAGGGGCGCCAAATCGCCATCTTTAAGGGCGCCAAAACCAAGGACCCAAAAAATTTGCCTAAAAGGGCGCCAAAATCCTTTTTTTACACACAGGCGCCAGTAGCCCTTACGGGGGCCTTAATAATGGTTATTTAAAATTTATTCAGCATAAAGTATGCTGTGCTGCTATGTAGTATGCACTTAATAATGTATGTTTACATTTCAGATGGTACAATTATCATAGCTAGGGTACAGCTTGAGTGTACAGTACTCCAAAATTAATAATGCGCATGAGTGACCGTGAATAATGACCGTGTTACAAAAGCTACAGGAATATCACGACGAACTTTGACTGATACATGTATCATAAACGCAATGCAAATAGAAAATGCAATATCGTCTACCGTCGCTCGGGAAATACGACCGTTTCCGACAAATTTCGGAAACTTCTATGCGCATTATCACTTTTGGAGTACTGTATTTTTCGACCCACCTCATCTTTTAAAAGGTGTAAGAAATAACTTCTTGAATAAAAATATAATTTGGAAGGGTAAAACAGCCACATGGAAGGATATCCAATTTATTTACGATTTGGATAGCAAGGGCACTACCTAAACTAACGGCTCATCATGTTCAGCCAGAGAAAATTAAAAAAATGAAGGTCAGTGTGGCTGCCCAAGTGTTAAGTGCTTGGACCGCAGCCATGCTAAAATATACAAATACACTCAGTAAGTGAATATCAAACTTATTTTCTAACATGAGAGATGGATAGAGTAAGTTTAAAATAAAGCAACACACCACATCCACAATAATACTGTGTAGTGTACAGTAATGTAGAAAAGTTGGTGTTTTGTATCCAAAGCTTTTTTTTCTACAGGATGTTGAAGATTGTTGTTTATAGAATTTTTAGCACACCAGGGGGGTGTGCCAAAATTTTTTCGTTTTCGCTTCGCTATAGAATCGCCGATGAAAATGTATGGAAGTGACATAAGCGTTAATTAATATGATGTTGACGTTCGACTCGTCCAATGTCAATTCCATACATTTTGATCGGCGATTCTATAACGAAGCGAAAACGAAAAAGTTTCGGCTAAACCTTCCTCCTAATATTCCTCGTCCCACTAATCTTAAATCTATTTTATCGTTAGTATATTCTCCATTTATATACACCTTATGCTCGTTCATTGCTCGTAATCACATTGGGCTCTAGGTGTAATAAGAATTCTCTTCCTTTTATTTAATATATTATTACTTATGTACTTATGTTTATGTATTCCGTGTATATTTAAAGGTTAAGAAACAATATTTTGCTTTATATTTGCTTGGTCTGGTATTTTCTGTTTTATCTTGTATTTGCATGGTCGCATGAAGTCATCACTCATTACCCGTGCCCAGTGCATGGAAATCAGTTTTCGTTTTAACTGTACATATTTTTCGCCTCAACTCTGACGCTGGCAACTCCTAAATGGGGAGGCTTACCCCAAAAGAAGAAGAAGATAACGAAGCGAAAACGAAAAAGTTTTGGCTAAATGTCCAGGCCATTTAACTAGTTAGTACCTTCTAATATTTAGCTCACTAGAGTTTCTAATTCTGTATATTTAATTTTCAGATCAGCATTACACGGGCAGCAGCAGCAGCATGGAAACTACAGCAGAAGTTGTTGCATTTTTCAAGCTTTTTGATAGCGTAAACTGCTATCCTGGTGGTGCTATCAAAGGAAAATTAAGAAAAGCAGTTAAAGTAAATTCCCCACATATGCAGTTTTGGACAGAAGCCATTAAAAAATTAAATCAGTTGAAATTTGAGGACACATCTAGTAAACTCGCCATACAATCCGGGAAACCTCGATATGTACGGGTCCCTTCCGTAGATGGTTGGATTACAACATTAGAGAGTTTTATTAGGTTAACTAAAATATTATTTGAAAAATATGCCGTAGAATATTATTATCCTCGATACATTAATCAGGACCCACTGGAAAACTATTTAGGACGTGTAAGAGCTCTAAATTATCGACATGTTAACCCAGACGCAAACACTTTTATTTAGGTATGCTTATAAATCATTACTGTTTTCAAACTTGTTAAGTCCACATTCAAGATTTGCTAACTGTGAAGTGGATAACGGAGACAACTTAATTGACATACAATTTTTATTTGAAGAAGATAATAATGAAAATTTTGAAGAAGAAAATAATGAAAATATTAATTATTCATCCACTTCACAGGAAAGAAAGAGTGTAAGACCCGCTCTGAGCGGGTCTATATCAAAGGATGAGGTTATTTTTGGCTGGTTTAAGGCTGGTTATATTTGCAGAAAAATGACGAAAAATGTAAAATGTTCAAAATGTATAGAGACTTATACAAATAGTTCTACAGGGGATGATATTTATTCATATATACGGCATAGAGAATACAAATTGTTAAAAAACAATAATTTAGTTTATCCTAGTCATAAACTTTTAATGTTGTACAGAGATGCCGCTTCACATATTCATAATTTTTTAATTAAAAAATGCTTGTCAAAAAGGAATAGGGGCAACTCTAAGAAAAAAATTAGAAAATTTAGAGTTTTCCTGGTTGGGGTGTCAGTATGCGCACTCAGATTTGTTAAAAAAAATATTTATAAATTATGTGATCAGGCTTCATGTCCACAACTGGAGCAATATACTTAGTAAAATTTTAAAGGGAGACATTGAAGAAAACTATGTTACAAAAATGTCTAACATTCATAAAATTGCTTTTCATAAAAATTAAATATATAAGACCAACAAGTTATGAAAAAAGGCAATTAAATAAATGATAAAACTTAAGCTGGTTTTATTTTTAACATACATAATCAAAATAGCTGCAGTAACCAGAGCTATTATACTACCTATAAAACATTTTATTGATAAAGTAGGCACCTCACTGGTATCGACATCTGGATTATCGATCGTTCAAGCTCTATATGACGTTTCATACTGATGATGCTGTCAAAATGACAAACGCTACACAAGCGCCAAAACGGAACAATGTGAAACTAGGGAAAACATCAGTCATCACTGTCGCATCTGTTACGAAGTAACTAGTTCTTGATCTGTGATGTGAAACTAGGGAAAACATCACTGTCGCATCTGTTACGAAGTAACTAGTTCTTGATCTGTGGTATTTTGTAAGTTCTTTGGAATCTTCGGTTTATTTCAACAAATCCTGTTAGGACACGTGTACTTTACTTTATAGTATTTTGTTTATTATTGTGTCTAAATACTCAATATCTTGCATCATTCAACAGTTTTTGAATTAAGGTTACAAGCGGCACTTGGTGCTCTTGTGTGTCGAAAACAGCAAAATGTCTGAATTCAAAGATTGGTTTAATAGTGTACCCTTCTTTACGAGATATTGGCTTGCTTGTACTATTGGACTGAGCTTAATTGGCAGATTTGGTTTACTGAACTATTATTATTTAGTTCTTGACTACTACCCTTTTATTCACCAATTTCAGGTAAGAAATTAAAGTGACATTTTAAAATAAGTTACCTACGTGTTTTCCTATGGTAAATATTTCATTCATCATTACTCAGGTCTCCGAATTATGATAAATTACTTGTTGTAATGCAACATTGCCAAAATAATGAACCTCTGCATTATAAATAAGTAACAAGTAAAATACTACTTTTTACTTGAAATTTTATGGTATATATTTTAAAAATTATGGTTTTAAATATACTTATATACAACGGTATTTAAATTTTATGGTATATAATTATATGGTATATTCATATTTTTAATTTACATAGGTGAAGTATAAAGTACTAGATGACGCTCGCAACTCCGTTGTGCCAAAATTCATTTATTGCGCAGGAACCATACATTTTTCCGAGATAAAAAGTATACTATGCCCTTTCCCAGGACTTAAGCTTCATACCAAATTTCAGTGAAATTTTTCAGTGGGTTGGGCGTGAAGAGGTAACAGACAGACAGACACACTTTCGCATTTATATATTAGTATGGGAAGTATGTTAAAGTCGTACATTCAATTGAAATTCTACAATAAATGAATCATTTACTTAACATATTACTATGAAATATATTATTATTAATGTTTTCAGATATGGAGACCAATCACAGCACTTTTCTTCTATCCGATCACCCCAGGAACTGGTTTCCACTTTTTGATCAACTGCTACTTCCTGTACAACTATTCTCAGAGGCTGGAGATGGGCATGTTTGCCGGGAAACCTGCTGATTATCTCTACATGCTGCTCTTCAACTGGCTCTGTTGTGTCATAATTGGATTGTTGATGAGTTTGCCGGTGTGTATTTTAACTGAACAGTCACAATAACTGTTATAAAGTTTTTGTTACTAATAATTAGTGATATTCTATTGTCATAAAAAATATTCCTATCAATTCCTCTTTGAGTTTCCTTTAACTGTATTTTGATTATAATATAATGAAGTATATTATAAAAGAAAATGTAAATTCTAATAAGTTTTGCTTGTAATTGAAAAGTAGAATATAGATAAAATAAAGAATGAAAATGTTAAATGTAAATGTAGATACAATGAAGACTCTAGAAAGGTTGTGAATTTAAAATGTGTTAATTTGTTAAATGATATGTTTCAGATTCTCATGGATCCAATGGTGATGTCAGTACTGTATGTGTGGTGTCAACTGAACAAAGATGTGATAGTCACCTTCTGGTTTGGAACCCGCTTCAAAGCTATGTACCTTCCATGGGTTCTCATGGCGTTTAACCTTGTCATCAGTGGAGGGTGATTTCTTTTTTTATTTTTAAAATTTACTGTATATTATGTATAATAGCAGGGCCCCTGTAAGGGCTACTGGCCCCTGTGTGCAAATAAAGGATTTTGCGCCTCTTTAGGTATTGGGTCCTCAGTTTTGGCGCCCCTAAAGATGGCGATTTGGCGCCCCTAGAGGACGGCGCCCGTGTGCATTGCACACATTGCACATATGGTAGCGGGGGCCCTGTATAATAGGGGATGGTTATTGTAGGTTGAGTGTGTATATTGGCTAATATTGGAATGTTGTAGGAGGGAATTCCTTTCCACTACAAAGTATACTTTTGTAGGGTTTAGGTTAAGGTCTTTGTCTGCAGATACCTTTTTTATAATACAAGTAATTGGACCGACAGTAACATTATAATTTGTATGTAAAATAATATTATGATAATTACATATTATGCATTGTTTTTTCAGTATATTTGTGCAACTCTCAATATCTTCTTAATTATTTTCAGGGGTGTTATGGAATTAATTGGTATCTTTGTGGGTCATTTATCTTTCTTCCTGCTGTTCAAGTATCCCCAAGAGTTTGGTGGCCCGGCACTGTTGACTCCACCAGCATTCTTGTAAGTATTGACTATTAAATACTAAGGCCGGTATAAATAGTCAGTACTCAAGGTGCATCCCGGTCTCAAGACGCGGTTCGGCTCTATGATTGGTCCAAATTTTGACAGCCAACCAATCACAGAGCCTGAACCGTGTCTTGAGACCGAGATGCATCTTGAGTACTGACTATTTATACCGGCCTAAGAGCCAGTCCACACGGTGCGTTGCGTCGACGCAACGCTGCCGTTTGACGCATAGCCGGCCACACGGGCCCGAAGTCATCGCAGCGTTATTACAAAGCACTCCTAATGTCAACAAAGGGGGTGTTCGTCCCACTTCATCACGGGGGCTGCTGTCCGTCATGTACGTGCGTTGCGACGACGCAGCGCGCCGTGTGAACACCTTGGTTATTTGTATGTAAAATAACGCAACGGCAGTGCTGCGTCGACGCAACGTTGACTCAACGCTCCGTGTTTACTATTTATTTATATAAAAATTTGTTAACCTTCACCTCTCAATTATTTCAGGAAACAAATTTTCCCCGATACTCGGTATGTGGGTGGCTTTGGATCGGCACCTCAATCCAGGGCTCCTACGGGTACGCGGCCAGGGGGAACAGTGTTTGGTGGCCACAACTGGGGCAGGGGGCAAACTCTAGGTGGTAATTGAAACCAAATGTGTTGCAAGTGGAACAAAAAATTACTTGGACATAATTAGAAATTGAGCATTTTTTGTGATAAATAATAATATTATGACATATTTTAACGTTATTATTTATGAATATTGTGTTACATTAACAGTAACATAATATTTTAAATAAATATTGAAATGCTTTTTTTACAAAATGATTTACTTCTAGTAGTAACACTGATTAACATATTTTACATTTTTTATGGTTTCTAAATTAGGTACTTGGTTGGGCTTTTTCCACTGGATCAGTGTTAGTGTCTTTGTCTAAAGACTTTCGCTGCTATTACTGATCTTGAAGTTGTAAAACTTTGTCTTAAATTGTACAAAATAATATTAGGCTAAGGTTAAGAAAGTATAATGAAGTGTTTAGCAAAATTTTGCTATATCAAATAGATTTATAAATAAAGGAAAAACTACTATAATAGTGAATGATTGTGTTTTGTACTTGTTCTTGTCATGACTCATGTCCTATGTGTTTCAGATCTCAATAAGCACTTAACTATGTTAACAATCACTATAATAACAATTTGTTAGTTCAAACTCCAAAATAAGAAGCAACCCATAGAACGACTGATGATATTTCTTATTTTGCAAAGCATAAGTAACCTTACATAATATCAGATAATATTTAGTTATCAGGTAGGTTATCACCTTTATAGGTTTTATTGAAGGATGCTCAGTAAAATAATGATTTTATATATTATCATATAATACACATGTAGGATATACCTAGTTGGTAATATTGTACTCGTGTGATTGAATACATTTTTGAATTCAATATTTTTTATGTATCAGCATTGATTTAATTCATAATACTATGAACATCACTTAAAAGCAATTTAAAAATATCAAAATGTGGGTCATTTGCTTGTTTTCCAAGTATTGTGGTGAGACTTTTAGTGTTATTGCACTTTGGCAAACCACAATATTATGTCAATATTGTGTGCATATTTTTGATATATTGTGTTAGAGGAATTTTAATATTTTGTGTATATACCTAGTTGTTAAACATAATAAACCCAAATATAACATGTGGAGTTTTATTACTTTTTAATATCTCTAATTAAACAAAAATTATAATTTAAACACAGTATTTTTTATATTACTTTGCTATATTACAACTATACATTTAATGTTTTTAATGCATATCTTTAGGATCTGGTTTTCCAAATTCTTTCTCCCAATTGGCAATGAACTCTTTCTTTCTCTGCTCACGTCTTTTAAAGTATTCCGGATATTGAGCCTTTTCAAGTGGATGCCAATAATCCAGCACCCAATCTGGCGGAGTCACTACACGCTCATATGCCACTCCCCCTGGACTCAACGGGACTGAAAAATATAAACAATAGCATGTTAAACACTGATATATAGATACTTCCCTAAGTCATGTGAAAACCACAAATTAGTTAATACTTCAGTCGGAATTTCCAGGAATTGCTACTGTATTCTATTGTTGTCGCGATCACCGGTGCTCGCGCGGGGCCTGAAGGATTAACTAGGTAAAATTAGACTTAATACATATTTCAATAATTAAACTTACATTTTCTAGGAATGGGATGCTGTTGTAGAAACAGTTCCTCTTCTCCTTCTTTGAGTAATTCTACAGCTTTACGCATATCTTTTATGGAGGCATTTTTGTCGAAGCGCTCTCTGAGTAAAACAGCCTGGTAACGGTATACGTGTCTGGAATGATAAATTTCATTAACCCTAGATAGCTAACCTCCGTAGAATCGACGGGCGGCACAAACTAATATCGCTATATATTTTTTTGTCGCGTCTGAATATTTTATTTCGTCTATTTAACTCATTTGCCGGTGAGGTTGTTACAGTGGCACATTCGTCGTACAGGTAAGTGCCATAGTTTTCGGTATATGCAGACTTTGCCCGTCGTTTCGACGGGTGGTTAGCTTTACCGTTAGTTTTTCTAGTGAAATGCGTGTATTTATTTTTGACATAAACTGTTTTTTTTTTAGATTTTTACCATGTTTTCGTTAATTTAAGATGCTATAAATAATTTATTAAACCAAGAGCTCAGTAAAATAAATATTTAGAAGCGTTCTTTCTAAACAGCCATCGACTATAGTGCGCAGAGCAGTTGTCATTGGGCCAAGCTACTTTGGAGGGAATAGGTAATAGAGAATGAAGAAGAGTCTTTTCAAAATTCTTCAAGACAAAAACGGAAAAGAAAAACATGTGTGAAATGCTACTACAAGAAAAGCGCAAACAAAAAATAAATTTTTGTATCACATGTGCTAAAGAAAAGTAGTTTATTTTATTTCTTATTACGTTTTATATTTCTATGTGCCATATAATGCCAAAAAAGCTAATTGTTTTATTTTGAGTATTGTTTTATTTTGTTAAAGAAAGGTTTGATTGAAAATGTTTCAATTTTTTTAGAGGTCTAAGAAAAAAATTTTTACTTTCAAAAGTAAATAAAAAATGTAAATATGCAAAGTGTTGTTTTAATACTTACTAAAAAATATTTTTTAGAGTTGAAATATTTTGTAGTAAATTTACTATTTATTTATATATTTTTTTGTGTTTTACTCTATTTTTTAGTGTTTAAATATTTAGTAGTAAATTTTGTAAAAAAAATTTACACAAAAATAATTTTTTTGGTGTTTAAATATTTTGAAGTTAATTTTTGTTCAGGAACCTAGGTAATTACTATTTTAAGCTGAAAAATAACTCAAACATGTTAAATATTTTCGTATGACAAAATGATTTTGGGTATGTATGAGAATTTCGAGGGTAACCCGGGCTCTTAAACATCATCTACAAACTAATCAGCTGATCCAAGAAACAGTTGACAGCAAACAAATAAGTAGATTAATAACATAAATAAGTTTGAGCCCTTTTATTTATATAAACTTAGCTGTATAAAACTAAAAAATAATAGCTATGTTGAATAGAAATACAAAAATAAAAACCAAAATTAGGAACAATGCTTATAAACAGTACTTATTCATTACGTAATTGTTTCGTTCCATTCTTTATGGAGTTTCATAAATAATATAAATAAATATATTACCGTCTATCATAAAACGCCTCTAAATTTCTCAAAGCTCTTTTATACAGGCTGCAAACTTTTTGAGCATGAGTTTTTAGCCCAAATGGTATCGTCGCCATTTTCGTAATTATTTGCAGGCTATTTCATTGACATTTCGAAAATACAGTGCTGTCACCTGTCACTGACGTCTGACAGTATTTTTTGCTCATTATGGCACTTCGGCCATATAACCATGGCCAGCAATGTCGAGTATATTATGGCGAGAAAACAATATTTTATACTATAGGTTACAATTATTTTCAGCATTGTTTTTCTATATTGTCAGGTCTAAAGTCTAGTCAAAGTCTAAGTAACAGTCAATAAAGTCAGGAATTCAAGTAGTCTGTGGTAGACGCTTTACTGAAACTATCGATGGAGTTTTGGAGGGAACACAAAATAGCACTTTTCTGGATATTGCATCACTTTCCTTTGTGCTTCCCAAACGAATATATAACTAATGGTTAATATCCTGCCAATATTACACATTAAAAACCCAGTTAACACAATTTTAAGAAAATTCGCCAGTGTCAAGTATTAACTAAGTGGAAAATAAACTATTCAAGTCAGTGTACAGATAAACTACGATAACATGGCACACCCCTCCAAAATTCAAAACGTTAGAAGTGCATTGTCAAAACGTTTGAAGTGCGTACTGCGTTGTCTTGCGCAGTCTGCTAGTTATGATTAATGGGCATTTTTCTTACTTTTTTTAATTTGATTGTCAAACAGTTCCCATTTTAGTAACTAGATGGCGTATGATTAGACAATTATCAGTAATACCATCAATAAGTATTACAAAACTGGGTAAAAGAATGTTAAACTTGATACATTTCAATTTGAAAAAGACACAATGATATTCCAATGAATAGGATAATAAAGTTATTATAACGATGTTTTAGTTAAAACTGACGGTAGAAATAGCCCTATTTATCGTTATTCACACAAAATGTCACAGGAATTATATATTTTGGTTTTGACATTGAGATGATTTTGACACCATCTTACCTGCACTTGTGCACTATAACGGATATTTAAATTTTAATGGTCAATATATTACCAATAATGAACATCAAAAACTCAAATAACACAATTTGGGAAAAAATAATAAAAACCACACCAACAATAAAAAGTAGAAGAAGTTTGAAAGTAACATGGCCGCCAAAACTGTTTGCTGTTGTCACTTGTCAGTTTTCAGTTTGACAATGGTTTGACCGGAGTTTTGGCGGGCATGTGAAAGAGTGCTGTTGTGTTTTTGTATTATTTTCCTAAAAACTGTGTTAGCTGGGTTTTTAATGTGCAATATTGGTAGAATATTAACCATTAGATATTCGTGTTCATGCACAAGTGTAGGAAAGTGATGTAATATCCAGAAACGTGCTATTTTGTGTTCCCTCCGAAACTCCATCGAAAGTTTCAGTAAAGCGTCTACCACTTTACTGAATCGACCGACTTGACTCCTTGACTGTATTGACTTTTACTTAGACTTTGACTAGACTTTAGACCTGACGATACATGAAAACGATGATGAAAATTATAATAGGAGGAATATGGTTTTCCCGCCATATTCCTTACCTTTTTACCTTGTCTGTGGCACAACATACACATCCTTTGTGTCAAGTTGCCAAAAAAGAAGAAAAAGAAGAAAAGAATGGTTTGACCAAGAAGCTTATGTAAAATGGCCGCCAAAACTGTTTGCTGTTGTCACTTGTCAGTTTTCAGTTTGACAATGGTTTGACCAAGAAGCTTATGTATAAGCTTCTTGGGTTTGACAAGTTTTTCATCTCAGCGTGTTCCTAAACTATTACCAGTATACTGGCCTAATCGCTTAGGCCAATGGCCGCTTAGGTTTAAGATATTTTGACTTATGTCACACTTGACAGTACACTAATATTTTTTAGAAATACAACCAATATGTGTCAATTATGCCAACCTGCAGATAATTTCAGATCAGTGGGGAACCAATAGAAAATCTAGAAGTGTCTACCGTCGCGTCGTCTGGTGGAGATTTAAAAAAGAAAACAACCCATTGACCAACAAATCTTGGTAATAAATGACATATTATATAATGTGAAATCACGAGTACTGGTTGATTGGTTGAATACTCAAGTTAAAATAACTCAACTCAAACTCAAGTTAAAATAAATAAGTAAATATCCACAGCCGAACATAAAACCTGCTTCTTTTTGGAAGTCGGTTAAAAAGCGGAATGAATCTTATTAATATCACGTCTAGTTTGCTGTGAAAACGCCTCCGTGGTCCAGTGGTTCAGAGCTCGGCTCTTGATTCGGAGCTTTCTTTGACCTTGTCATCATCCCTAATTGTTATAAATTATAATATTACTTCAGTCGGAATTTCCAGGAATTGCTATTGTTGTCGCGATCACCGGTGCTCGCACGGGGCCTGAAGGATTAAGACACTCTTATAACTTATAGAGCTGGTTTTTAGGGTTCCGTAGTCAACAAGGAACCCTTATAGTTTCGGTCTGTCCGTCCGTGTGTCTGTCTGTCTGTCCGCAGTTTTGCTCAGAGACTATAGGACCTACAAAGCTGTAATTTGGCATGAATACACATATTAATAATGCCGACAAAATGGTACTTCCTTTGAAAGTAACTGAGATGATTGTTATAAATGTACATTCATTGACCATACAAAAATTTTCAAAAACTAGCGGTACTACGGAACCCTATATTGCGCGTGGCCCGACACGCACTTGGCCGGGTTTTTCTTCGGTGTCAATGAAATTTACCCACTGGGCACTGACCTCATAATAATTTATGTATTAAACAATAAATTATGTTATCAAGAAAAGCCCAGAAACTAAAATATCTTTATTATTTACATACACATGAATTAAAGCCTTGAGTTAAGAAAAATCTGTTACAAGGCCGATTCGCATAAAGCTTCTTATTATTTTAATAAGTGGTTGCGTAAAGACATCGTTAATCGTTTTGACTGCGACGAGTGACGACCACTATGCAATATATAACATTTATAATATTATACCTACTTTTATAGCATGAAGACAAAATAAATTGGACCTATTTATGCATACCCGACTCAACCAACACGATGACAGTTCTGAGAAAAAGCCGTTTTTATTAAAATTGTGTATTCTTTAAAACTGATTGTTATTTTAAGTAAAGTTAATTTACAATAGTATATTTGGTAATTTATTCTATGCGTACCAACATAAATATTTTAAAAATTACTACTATTTCCAACAAAAATTAAACAAAAATAGGAGGGTTCCTTTCTTGTGGCAATGACGATCCGTAGAGAGGATTTTGGGGTCGTGTAGCTCCATCCAGTGATTAGTCCCCATATCAAGCAGATGTTCTGCTACCGCGGATTTATTTGTCTGACGATTTTTCACTGCGGCTATGTGTTCTTTCACTCTTTCGCCAATAGTCCGTTTCGTTTGGCCAATGTACGAACTACAACAGCTACAATCTATTTTATAAGCCCCAGGAGTTTGGAAAAGTAAGGAATCCTTTGGTGACCGCAGTACTTGTGATATTTTACGTAACGGAGTATACACAGTCTTGATGGAGTATTTTCTCAGTTCTGTTCCAATTATGTCCGTTACGCTTTTGACGTATGGCAAAAATGCTGCATGACGGCTCACCTCCGGATACCTCGTTCTCTCCTTCCGCCTTCTTAATCCCCTCGACACGTTATATCCGTTTCGTCTAAGTACCTCCTGAACATGACGTGTTAGCTCCTTGGGTAAATGTTCAGGGTCACAAAGGTTATGAGCTCTGTTTGTTAATGATGATATAACAGATTGAAGATGCCGAGGATGATGGTGAGAGGATGCGTGTAGATATCTGTCAGTGTGTAGGTTTTCTGTACACAGTGTGGGACAATGTACCATCCTCCTTCACTTTAATCTCCAAATCCAAAAATGCGAGGTATCTGTTTTTCTCCATCTCGTAGGTGAACTTTATTTTTGGATGGATTGAGTTAAGGTGATTGATATACTGTTCTATTTCTTGTTGACCTCCATTAATGATGCAGAAAACATCATCAACGTACCTCTTCCAAAGCTTCACAGTACATGGTCCAGTAGCTAAAGCTAGGTCTTCAAAGTGCTCCATCCAGATATTTGAAATTATCGGTGCCAGAGGGCTACCCACTGCAACGCCATCGATCTGGAGGTAGGTAGTACAAATAACTCAATACGTAAGAAATTAGAAATAGGAATCCTAATTCTGCTTTAAGATACAATAATATTATGTAAGTACCTACCAGCGTTGCCAGATTTTTTTTTGGGCCAAGTCGGGACTTTGGATTTTTCTGAGTGAAAAAGCGGGACAAAGTAAAAAAAAAAGGTATAAAATCAAAACTTATTTGAATTTTTATCTTCTTATTTGCGTTAAAACAACGTTTATGTGACAATAGATAGCTAAAGTAGCCATAGAAAATCCTCTCCACTCTACCTCCCACACTCTTATCTTCATTACGCACCTTTCTTTCTCAGCACGCTGCACGTACGTTCGGGCTTTCCCCGAAAAGCGGGACTGAGCCTGTCCCGCGCGGGACACTTAATTTTGATAAAAAAATCGGGACGTCCCGCCAAAATCGGGACGTCTGGCAACGCTGGTACCTACATAGGTATACATGCATCATCATAATAGTCATCATAGACATCATAGTAGTGACTAGTGGGTGGTAGTGTGGAGTGCAGCAACATGGGGTTTTAGTGGGTGGTAACCTCGGAGAGTCCCACATACTCCGGCCGATGCCCCAATCAGCCGGGGATGCGCAAAGCATTTCCCCATGTAAAGAAAGGTAGGTACCTAACTGCATAGGTACCCCGTACTACTAGGCGTAAAATTGTTTCTAACTCTAAAATCTATATTTGTCATTGAAACAAATAAGATATGCTGTATGCAGAGATATTGCAATACTCTATATTCAAATGTAGGAAAAATGCACAAGTTTTGTTTTAATGATAATTAATAATAACTAATTAGGTATTTTTCGTAAAGTTTTGGTATACAAGCATTAGGTTAAGAAATCCGATCACAAAATATTGTAACTACGCCGCGCTACACAAACGAGGTCAAAGAAAGTTAGAAAAACGAAACTAGAGAGTAACCGGTCCGCGCCGATCTCTACAATAATCATTCAAAATAAAGAGATTTCTCACTTTTTTAAAGCGACCTATTTATATTTTTAATTTGCTTGTTGTATTAAATTTTTCATCTAGAAAGTCCAAGAAATACGGTGGTGTTGACAATTGACCCAGAGGCTCGGCTCCCTTCACATTAGTAATTTTAGTAGCGCTACGGCACTCGAAGAGGTGTAACATCGCCTCACCGCTCACAATTCACATTAAATATAATATATCGTAAATTAATTTTAATAATATAGTGAACGAGTGTTAATTAAGTCGTGTTGGATATTTGCAGTTAGTAATACAGGTAAAATATTTTTTTAATCTACTTTTCAGTGCTTTTCACGATAAGAAAACTTTTCATGGAGTGCATCACATTAGATATGGCGGTTACTCGACTGTGCCAGACGAGGGGGGTTATATTTCTTTAGTGCGTATGTGTATTTGGCACGTTTTAGTGATCTTAACTGTCAGGTGATCTGTATCATGTATGCTCGACGTTTGCTGGCTTTATTGAAAACTTGCGGTCAATTACACACCTTTGTTTTACCGACCTACCTTCATGGCTAAGTGACATACTGACGTATAACTATACTAGCCTAATTGGATCTGAATACCTACTGTCGCACTCAGAAAGAAACATTAATAATAGTTAAATGTAATTAACTCAGACTCAGAAAGAAACATTAATTAGTTAACTGTAATTAAATAAAGATTTCGACATCAGCCCCGTATATATTTATCTGTCAAACTCTTCGATAAATTAAAGTTCAATCATTATCAAATTAATGTCTCTGAGTGCGGCATGCAGTGTGACAAACTATTTAATATTCAAATGCAGCTTGTATCTTAACAAGCAGAACATCGACATCTAAGAATCTATCAGTGTTCTCTCAAGACTGAAACCAATGAACTATCGTATCGGTCAACACATTCTCAGAATTCAGAAATAAGCATTTTACCAAGAGTTTAGCAATGAAAAGGTCATAATCGCACACCGCGATGGTTATGCAGGCGGTAAGACCATAATCACTTTACTTTTTCTTCCTTCCATCTTCACCTTTTGAAAACGTAACGGTCACGTTCAACCATTGTCTGCTCTCGTTAAGAAGTCAGTCAATACTCTCAAATGTCAAATTGATATTAGGGCCTTATCCAAGTTGAGCCATGATAGATATTCATTATTATTTATTACCAACAAGATTGCGAATCTTTGACATACACTGATCATAGAGGGTATTCTTTCCACTTTCGTAATCGCTTGTATTGGTAACTCATAGTATAATGTGAATAGGCCGCCATTAAGACGCTGACAACTGCCAATGACCTTTATCTCGCATCACTCTCGCACCTGTGTCGATTTTCATGCCAGCGAGACAGAGATGTGAAGTGTTCACTCGGTAGCGTGGATACATTTTTCATTTGTTAGAGGAAAAACTAAATATTATGGGAAATCTAGATGTCAGAACCGAAAATTTAATCCGGCAATCTTTGGATTTTTGTGAAAGGTATCAAATAAACAAATTTTTAAAGCATAGATTGTATTATTACTTTAGTTAGAACTGTTTAAAGTTCCTGAAAGATGTGACTGGTATTTTTTTTCATTCAGTAGGAGGTACATTATTTTATTATTTAAATTCGACAAGCTTTTCCAAATATAATCAAAAATCACATATATTTTTTGTGTCAATCAATGAAATACATACGTCTAGAAAACTGCACAAAGATGTCGAATTAACAGCTGTCTTCCCCTTAAACGTCGACCGTCATTGGGCAAATAACTCATGCCATCTCATGCCTTTGCATCTGTTGTGGAATGTATATACCTACAGTATTTTCCGAGCGAACTCTTCAGATACTGTAGCGCCTGGGACAATATGATTTTTTAAACGTCGCTTTGGTTGCCCAAGCACATACGGCATTTTCACAACATAGTCGGCCGAGTCCACAGGAATAAAGTGGTCGATACGTCTAGGACCATCTATGTGCGTGTTTGCTCACGATGTTTTTCTTCACCGTACCGAAAATGTCTCATTAGCTGTTATTAGTAGTACGTCGCCTCCACTCGGGATTGAACCTGCGCCCTCTGAAGTGCGAAACAAAAGTTTACCCACTAGGCCACGGGCGCTCTTTATCAAATAAGAACATCACAATTCACAATTTTATGCAACGAGAACATGTAAATAAAACGATTCGGGGCTTTAAATTCGGTCAACGGAGCCGAGAAAGTTATAGTGAAAACGGCTAATCCTTCATTGTTATTTGTTACTGAAATATATAATGGATGCTGTTAAACGTTCGTGTTCCATCCCACATCGGACTAGTTTTGAGTAATCGGCGTTTTAAGTTTTTTTTTTTTTTTTTTTTTTTTTTGGAATAATCTTTATTTTCTGCTTATTTTAAGCAAAAAAATGTTATTGTGCGGTATCTTTTTTTTTTGTTGAAATGCGCGGATTATGATTATGAAAAAACATTTTAATTTTACATTCAGTTTTAAGAGAAAACGTATAAAAATGGTTAATGCAATATTGCTATGGGGCTTATTACATAGCATTAATGTCCTTTGTGATATTTCACATAAATGCAATATTCTGATTTGTTCTTTCAATACAATTAATTTAAGTGCTTGATTTAACAAAATGTTATAAAATTACCTCGTCACACCCAAACCGCTGAATCGATTCTTCTGAAATTTGGTATGGAGATACTTCGAGTCTCGGAAAAGGCCATAGGACCCTTTTTATCACGGAAAAATGTGCGGTTCCCAGGCATTAAATAAAATGATTTCTGCTTATACCGCTACATGGATTTTAATAATATTTGGTATGCAGATATAAGTACGTTATATCTCGGGAAAGGACATAGGATACTTTACATCCGGGAAAAAAGTTTACGGTACCCGTATGATAAACAAAAATGATTTGCGCCTAAACCACTGAACCGATTTTGATGAAAATTGGTGTGCACATACTTTGACTCTCGTGAAAGGACATAAGATAATTACTGTCTTGAAAAACGTACGGTTACCGCGTTATAGAATTTTCTATTTTGCGCCTATACCGCTGAACCGATTTTGATGAAACTTAGTATGGAGATACTTTGAGTCCCGGAAAAGGCCAAAGGATCCTTTTTATCTCGGAAAAATGTACGGTTCCCAGGCGTTAAATAAAATGTTTTCTGTTTATACCGCTACAATGGATTTTGATGATATTTGGTATGGAGATACGTTATGTCTCGGGAAAGGACAGAGAGTTCCCGTTTCTTCTGCCCTTCCCGCACTTCCCGCAGAGTGCTCTTGTGTATTGCGCACACACTTGGGCACTATGACAGACCGACCGAAATCCGGTGCCGAGCTCGATCCCGGGTTCGAGTTCGCATGCGGATAGCATAGGAACACACCTAAATCATGACCGCGACCGCGACATTGTCGTAGAGAGCTCTACCAATTACTTTGACATTAGAACATACACGCGTATGTCACCCCAACCGGACTCGGAAGGGGAGAGGGACGGCCCTCTTTTATGCAATAACATTAATAACTTGAGCTCATCTACCGCGATAACTCGTACGCAGCTAGTTTGTGCTACCGCGCGCGAGCAGCCTCACTCGTCAGAGAGTGAGTAAGGGGTCGGACCCCTTAAGAGCAGGGGGGATCCGTGTCCCCACGTCAGATGAAAATAGCTTATTTTCGTAGCTCTCCCCAATATTGCCCGATTAGAATGTCACACGTGTGACTTTAGGGGAGGGGGCCAGGCCCCCCCATTGTTTATCTCCAAACCAACTAGCAACAGACTAGTTATAGCCACGATTAAACTACCACGGTCTTAACCAGACCAGTAGCTTAGACCCTTTCGAAAAAAAAAAAAAAAAAAAAAAATTGGGCACTATAAAATTACTCCTTCTTAACTGGCCTGTTTTTATTGAAACCAGAGTGCTCTTGTGTATTGCGCATACACTTGGGCACTATAAAAATTACTCCTCCTTAACTGCCCTGTTTTTATTGAAACCAGAGTGCTCTTGTGTATTGCGCACATACTTGGGCACTATAAAATTACTCCTGCGTAACTGGTCTGTTTTCATTGAAACCAGAGTGCTCTTGTGAATTGCGCACACACTTAGGCACTATAAAATTACTCCTGCGTGACTGGCCTGGTCTCATTGAATCCAGAGTGTTCTTGTGTATTGCGCACACACTTGGGCACTATAAAATTACTCCTGCGTAACTGGTCTGTTTTCATTGAAACCAGAGTGCTCTTGTGAATTGCGCACACACTTAGGCACTATAAAATTACTCCTGCGTGACCGGCCTGGTTTTACTGAAACCGGCCACCGCCACCGAAACCTGTGTGGGAGTATTTTTATATTTTACTAGATGACGCCCGCAACTCCGTTGCGCCAATATTCGTTTATCGCGCGGGAACCGTACATTTTTCCGGGATAAAAAGTATCCTATGTTCTTTCTCGGGACTCAAAGTATCTCCATACCAAATTTTAGCAAAATCGGTTCAGCGCTTTGAGCGTGAAGAGATAACAGACAGACAGACAGATAGACAGACAGACAAACTTTTGCATTTATAATATTAGTATGGATTATAATTACCAGCATTGGACATTGGGCATAGTTATTGAAATACTTGTTAGTCCAATTAAATTATTAATCTAATTGCAAACTAAAATTAGAATACATTTTATACATATTATTATTAATCAACTTACGGGTAATTTGAAGATGCACAATTACTTCATCAATCTGATTAATTTGTAATCTGATTAAAATTACTAATCACATTTTGCCCAACTCTGCACGTGATAAACTAATTATTTCTACATTAACTAAATTTAATCAAAATCGGTTCAGGAGCTTAAACGCAAATTAATAATGTTTATTGGATGAAAACCGAACATTTCCCATGATAAAAAATATACTATGTCCTTCTCCAAAACCTTACGTAATATCTACATGTACTCAATATAGATATCATAAGCCAAATTCATTTTTGTTGACTGCGCGGAAACCGTACATTTTCCGGGACAAAAAGTATCTAATGTCATTTTAATTGATTCAAAGTATCTGCATACAAAATTATATCAAAATCAGTTCAGCGGTTTAAGCGCAAATCATTTTAGAAACATAGTACATAAATGCTGTATACAAAACCTCACTTAGAGGAATAAGCATTAACCATTTTTGTACTCTAGAATTTGCTACAGTGGGTTTTCAAAAAAATAGATTTCACTGTCGTATACCTTATGTTCTAAAGAATAAAACTGCATTATTGACTCAAAATCCGATTTTACCACCAATGCTAAACAGCAGCCATATAATCAATACTAATTCGGCCTCTTTGCGAACTGACTGGTTAAAATAATACCCATGTGTGTGCATAGTGCATACTGCCTACTAGGGAAAGCGTCTGTGAGCAGGCCAAGTTCCAGCAGGCCGCGCGCATGCCGTGCACTATTTACACGAACCGTTTCGACGCATTTTGACCCCCCTGTAACTCATACCCAATAGGCTACTTGACCTATTTTTTTCTTCACGCTAATCGCTTCTTAATCATTAATTTTCACAAAAAAAAACTAATATTTTAATATTTTACACAGTAGAAACCCATAAAAATGTTGATTGAAAAACATGCCTTTTAAATGGCGCCGAAAACAAAGTCCGCCTTGTGTCCGCCATAGTGTGACGTCATACGTTTTGTATTTTAAACTCTCTTTATTGAACATTTTTTTATGTGCTAAATGTACGAGTGTAAAAGTGCCCAAAAATAATTAAATAATTAAATAAGAAATTAGAAATCATTTGTAATGTTGAAAACATTTGGAGAAAAGTTTTGGCCATTTCATTTCCCGTCTACAATAAATGGAGATAATATATAAAACTGATGTTTTATTTGAATTATTTAAGAAAATATATTTTATAAATCTTTTTAGGCTTATTCTTAATATTTATGTACAAATAAACTTACATATAACGAGCGTGATAAATAAAAGATATTAATTACTATGAGGATGACGTCACATCCAAATCGGAAGTACCGCAAAAGCGTTTTCGTCAGTTTAAATCCTATTTTCATAAAATCATATTTTCAAATCGACTTTATTTATCAATCATAAGCTTTTATTTAGGGTGAAATACGGTTTCCTAGGCCAAGTTCTACTAGAAATATGCATTTGTTCAATGAAATTGAATATAGGTCAAGTAGCCTATTTCATAGGTATAGCTTCGGTAGACCCTGAAATATGTCCCTGTAAAAATAGCTAATTTTGGCACTCACTCACTCTCTGACCGGTAATCAAAACCTCTAGGCCACTTCCAATTGTCCTAGCGTTATGAAATTTGACACACAGGTCGTGTGATAAATTATGTAATTAAGAAAAAATTGAGACATTTAAGAAATCTGTCAAGCGTGAGTCGGTTTATCTATGAACATCAGACGCCACTTAATTCCAATTGTCCTAGCGTTTTGAAATTTGGCACACAGGTCTTGTTATATTATGTAGATTAACAAAAAAATGAGAAATTTAAGAAATCGGTCAAGCGTGAGACTGTTCATCTATGAACTTCAGAGGCTACTGCCAATTATTGTCCTAGCGCGAGCGTTATGAAATTGGCACACAGGTCGTGATAAAAATTCTTGTGTAGGTACCAGTGATACAACGAGAATACGATGAGGAGGGTGGGAGGAACAGAGGGGGGTAAAATATTGTTATGTATAATGCACACTGTAAGTGTAGCTTATTAAATAAATACTGTTTACTTACCTACAGATTTGGCTTCCATTGTATTCCATTTAACAAATACCACTAGCATCATCTATCAAAAGTGCCTATTGTTTCGGGCGTGGCACAAAAAGAAAAAAATGAGTATGATTTCTTGAAAAAAAGTATTGAAATCCCACCAAAAATACACCTGTTAAATGGGGCCAAGTTCCTATCGGCAAATTTTTGGCCTAAAAAGGAGCTCAAATCCAATCCATTGCCAAGTTTAGATGCACTTCATCGATCGTAATCATCTTCATCAACAACCTGATCCATAATACTTCTAATTTGAACTTGGCAGGTTAATTTGATTATATAAATACATAATATCTAATTATACAATTAATTAAGTGTACCTACGTAGAGCACGAAAACCTGCCAAGTTCAAATAGAAGTATTATGGATCAGGGCATCAGGCTGTTGATGAAGATGATTACGATCGATGAAGTGCATCTAAACTTGGAATTGGATTGGATTTGAACTCCTTTTTGGCCAAAAATTAGCCGATAGGAACTTGGCCCCATTTTAACTGGTATGTTTTTGGTGGGATTCATTATTACCTCTATTTAGATTGTTTATTTATGAGTTATGACTGTGTCAGACCTCTCTTATAAACTCTATGAAAAATAAATCTGGATGGTACCTACATAACTGTCCTAACAGTCGTACGGGCGCTATAACTGCAGAACCAAGCTTACTTTTTATTGTTGCTTTGTAACGTACCTATTCTGCTAGAATATTTTTTAAACCTAAAAACTATGTTCATCGTAGCAATTTTTAGGCATAATATAGTTTATATATTATGCTAAGGCTTAAAATGAGGAAAAGTGTTAGTTTTACAAGGAAAAGATGAAGGCCGCTTAAGGCCGTCCCCCGAGCAAATGACCTTGGCCATACATTTGCCGCGTTGCCGAGATCGCACCAAAACTCTATTTTTGAAGTGAAAACTTCTTTAGCGGCGTTGAGCACTTTTGTGGGATGGGTAAAACTGTGAAACTCGCGCCAGATTCTCATGATGATCGAAAAACCATACAAAACGCGTAAGACCGTAAGACGGTTGGAGAGTAGTGTTGTAACATCGAAATTAAAATTAAATGATAATTAAAATTAAGTAACAATTAAAATTAAATAATAATTAAAATTAGTAATAAGTAATTATAATAATTAAGTAACATTTAAAATTAAATATGGATCAAATAAAATTAAATAATAATTAAAATTAAATGATAATTAAAATTAAGTAATAATTAAAATTAAGTAATGATTAAAATTAAGTAATAATTAAAATTAAGTAATGGTTAAAATTAAGTAATGATTAAAATTAAGTAATGATTAAAATTATAATATAAATCGAACAATCGATTGGTTTTTTTTTCGATTGTCGATATTTTTTTAATCGATTATAAGGGTTTCGATTAATTAAAAATGATTTAAAAAAATGCACAACGTTAATAATCAAGTTTTTACTTCTGCCGGCACTCCCGGAGTGCAACCCGTCTTTTTTTTTACTTATCTTAGTTCAAAATTGTCCTAAAAAAAATTAAAACGGGTAATATGTAGTTTATGATATTGTGGATCTATTGGCATGTGTTTCAAATAAAAGTAATTTATAAATCCTAATGTATGCTTGAATTTTAATAAATTGGTTTTACTTTGGAAGCTGATATCATAAGTATAATAAACAAAAATAGAAAATTTAAAACGGGGAAAGGAATGTTGATATACTGAAGATTATTGCTGTATTTATATTATAACTTTGTAGCTTTCAAATTATGAGTTTATAAGGCTTGAAATACGGTAAATTACGGAATACCCGTAAGGAACGCCCTTAATGGCGATATAGAGAAGTACAAACAACAGAACAATAATGTTAAACAATGCATGGAGTCGTGATGCGCATAATAACATGATGACACGAACGTCAAGTTCGTCAGTTGTTTTATGGAGCTATGTTGGTATAGCTATGGCCTATGACTATAATATAGTATGAGAGATAAATTACATTTAAAATTAAATTATCTGAAGAATATGGTTACCGTTAGGCATCCATTACACGGTAGGTTCCTCGTCAGTCAATTCCATCAATCATGAATTATGTTTGACTGATGGTGACTGATGGACTGACGAATGTATCCAGATTTTCATCAATCACCGTCAGTGACGCTCTTACACGGTAGGTTACCCATCAGTCACAGTCATGACTGTGGTAAAACTGACAGCAAAACCTTCCGTCTAATGGATGCCTTAGAGAAAATATTGATTGCAAGCCCACGAATTATGTTATGTCAAGGCAATGATTATTATAATGTTGGTGACTCGTTGGTTATCAGCTCGAACTCGTGGTTTATCAGCTTAACGCGACCAAATTACGTGTGTCCACCTTTAGTACTCTATTAGTAGAGAGTAGAGACTTTATAATATTATGCTTTCGGATCAGTTTTGTGTTAGCTATACTCGGAAACAGCAAAGCTGCACATTATGTACCGACTGATATCTTAATTACCTTTACAGTACATCATATTAGAACATAGCAGGTCCATTACAGATCTTGAACAATATCTATAAAGTATGTACAGTAGTCAGTAGGGCGAAGGTAGCAGCATACATATAGTTTGCATAGGCTGTGTAGTGTGTACAAAATATTATGTAAAACAAATAACATAATATTATATTCGGTCGAATTGAGAAACATCCTTTTTAGAAGTCAGTTAAAAATGGAATAATCGGCCAAGTGCGAGTCGGACTCGTGCACGAAGTGTTCCGTACAGTTATAGAGCAAAAATAGGCTAAAATTGTGTTTTTTGTATGGGAAAATTGAAAAATGTTAATTGATGTTTGTGTTAAAGTGTTTATTTCACTTAAATATTATTATTAATTATTAAGGTTCACATATATTTAAGACCTTTGTGAAAATTTCAAGTGCCTACCTGTTGCCATTATTGATATCAAGCAAAAAAGCCCAAAAAAATCACGAATGTTGTATGGGAGCCCCCATAATTATTAAAATTGTTCTGTTTTCAGTATTTTTTATAATAGCGGCAACAGAAATACATAATCAGTGAAAATTTTAACTCTGTAGCTTTTACCGTTCTTGAGTTACAGCCTGATCGAGACAGACAGAGAGACGGACAGACATTGAAGTCTCAGTAATAGGGTCCCGTTTTACCCTTTGGGTACGAAACCTTAAAAAGATGTAAAATAAAATAATATTATGGTCATTTGTCGTGTCATGTCGTGTATAACTAGGGCTAGGGTCAATACAGTACTCATCGAGAGACGGTTTGCGCAATCTTAGGGTAAGCCCGAGGTACTCAGTTCCAAGCATAAATTTTCCAGTAAGGTCGAATTTAAAAGTCTTTAGTGACCTCACCAAAATGACCCACTTAAAATTCAAGTCCAATCGTTTCACAATCTGAATAAATTAACAAAGCTGGACCAGAATTTTATAGTTCGTAAGTAAATTAAAACTGAAAAGTACTTTAAAGATATCAATAGGACTGGTGTAGTGTCTGGAACTTGGTGCCGAGCCAAAAGTCCTAAAATGTCAATAAGTTTCGCGATTAGTCGAAGGTTTTTTTGCCAATTTATTCAATAATTTGTCCTAGCGATTATGAATTTTGAAAATGACCGCACGAGCTGACCTTTGGAAGTGTTTCCCAAAGCCCCAAAAAGTTTGTACTTGTTTGTCACTTCTTTGTTTTCACAAAAACCATTAAAACTTATACCTTATTCATATTATCTTCTTCAATGTTTAGCCATAGGTTGTGATAACCACATTAGGAGTGTAAATATTAGGGAAATCTGTGCCGATGTCGACCTTAACCTCCTAGATACAGAAGCGATAATGGATTATACTCACTGCACAATGTTTGATGGCTATTTTCAAGGAAAAATGTATTTGCACACATATTTAGCATTGTTAGATATATTTACTTTGGAGTCTCAAGGAGGATAAAAGTTCAAATATCACTACATATATTGTAAGGGAATTGTAAAAAGATTAGAACCAATGAGGTGGACTGTGGTAGAGTTCTAAGTTCTATACTGCACGGTTGAGACTGCCTAAGTATTGTTTTTTAAACAATCACAAAAAAAAACTAACCAGAATCTCCTTCCAATTAATTATTCTCTGGATAAAAAGAAAAGTAGGTAATTTCTGGAGCTTTTCTGTTTTGCACTAAAGAAGTTGCACACTAATTAAAGTTACATTCATATATTATTTTTTAAAAAGAGATAAAAAATATCCATACTTCCATACTAATACTAATATTATAAATTTGAAAGTGAGTCTGTCTGTCTGTCTGTTACCTCTTCACGCCCAAACCGCTGAACCGGTTTTGCTGAAATTCGGTATGGAGATACTTTGAGTCCCACGGAAGGACACAGAATACTTTTTATCCCGGAAAAATGTACGGTTCCCGCGCGATAAACGAATTTTAGCGCAACGGAGTTGTGGGCGTCATCTAGTAGCCAATAAAATAAATATTCGTAGAGCTATGAGATGAATCTCGGTGCGGGGAAAGTCTGTGCAGCCGAGCAGAATGGGGTCGAGTGAGTCAGCGCGTCTGCGCCCGCGCAGCCGTTACGTCCTGCACAGTGCACTCTGCTGTAATATCTGTGTATATGTAAAGATACCTACAGAATATAACAAAATACAGTCATAATATGCCTGACCATCTATATAAGTAATATACAGTATAGACTATAGAGTATAGACTATCATCAGACTGAATCGGGCAGGTTACATGCATTAAAGGGACTTTAGAGAACTCGAAATAGTCAAAGAATGCAGTTTCTTTTTCATGTTAAACGAGTTTAATTTTGGGATACTGCACCATCAGTGGTCACCATTGGGCGGTACTTTCTGAGATTGCTGAAAGCCGTTGTTCGAGAGATTTTTCAGCGTAGGATATGCGTATACGCAAAGAAAGGATTGTAACGATCGCAATTTTTTTTTTTACATTCTGAATAGTAATAGTGAATAGTATAGTAATACACAAAATATGTCAGAAGAGTGCGCTTGTTTCATGAGAATCACAGTCCATAGACTCAAATCCTGTTGATAGCTCTAAAGTCATTTTCGTCCACGTTTTTGTATCATCTTTTGTCTAGGAAGTGACGTGTCACAAGCATACACAAGTCATAGGTTTGGTGACGCTGTTGAAGACATTCACGATATTAATTAACCGATATAAATTGTAATCTCGTTACATGGTCCATTATGATCCATATACGACGGCTGTTGATGCTCACACTTGTCGCTAATAAAAGATGTGATTTATTGCCAGCGCGCTTCTAATTACCTCCGTGACATTGCTGCCACGGTCCATTGTTTCCATATAACGAGTTAGGCGTTATTGCTTCACAAATGACTGTAAATAAAGGATTATGCACTTGAATGACTTCATCAGTGTGGGATACACTGGTGAAGTCGGATGTCATCGTTTAGAATCCATTGATATGGAAATGTATGTATCACACTCAATGCGAGGGGAATTAATACTTTGATTTTGCGCATTGATTCACAATTCCCGCTCAACTCGACTAAGGGTTTTGTCCAAAAAAAAATCACATGTACTTTTTATATTTTTTTAACCGACTTCCAAAAACGAGGAGGTTATATGTTCGGCTGTGGTTTTTTTTTTTTTTTTTTTTTTGTATGTTCAACGATTACTCCGCCGTTTGTGAACCGATTTTCGAAATTTTTGTTTTGTTGTATTAGGTTTCACTCCAATTTGGTACCATGTTCACAAAAGTGGTGACCTGATGATGGGATCCAGGAGTAATCGAGGGAACTCCTCGAAATTTATATGGAAACATATGGTGATTTTGGTTTTATGTGAAGTGTACTAAGAATATGCTACCAAAAAGTCAAATATTGGGTCAAGGTATACCATGGTTTCGAAGACGCTGAGAGAACTCCTGACTCTTTATAGATACACGTTTGGGAGTTTCGGCGTTGTTTTAAGAACAGAAAGCATATGCTAACATGCAATTCAAATTCATCATCATCATCATCGTCATCATCATCATTACCACGTCGTGTTAAGGTCACCAATGTCTCATGGCACAAAATAGATAATAGTACAAGGCATAGGTATGGATACAATAATAATTATTATGTACATAACAACACCAATTATTATAGGCTGTTTAATATACACGGCGGTCGGCGCCGCAGAGGCAACGGCGTCGCCGCGCGGCGCGCGGCGGCGACGCGCGGCGACGCGTACGTAAACATCGTATTCAAGTTCTAACTGGAATGTCAGGGCATGCGGCATGCCGCCAGAGTAGACAGAATGATAGAGTATGCCGACTTAGAACTGATGTAATTTTTTTAAGTTTGACGTATTATGACAAAAGTCGTCGCTAGGGTCGTAACCTACAAATTTAGTTGTTTATATTTTGGCACATGCAAAGAAAACTGTCAGAATTCAATTTCAAAATCTTATTTTTAAAATTAAATTATACCAGCCAGCGCGCCAGCCTTTAACTTATCCTGGCGAAACCCGAAAGAAACGACAGATATTAATACTCGTCAGTCTCTTAGCAGTCGAAGTACTGGTAGTTATGTCTATTGTGATGCCGCGCTGCGAGCATTTTGCAGCACGTGTTCACTTAGATCTTTTTAAATGTATTGTTTAAATTTATCTATCTACCTGATATTTGGGCCTTGGGGTATGCCGTATGACTCATATCAGTCTTAACAAATTGTAATAAGATACGTAGAATATACGCAGTACCACCGACGACCACTTATAAATTCGCGGACTATGACGGAGGTCAACTTAAGGTGAACGCAGATTTGGCCGCACCGCACGCACCGCAGTCGCCGCATTCGGAATTCTTTATATGAAGTTATAGGCAAGCTCGCATACCTACCTACCCGCGCCGCAGTCTTCGCAACTTCATAATAATATGAAGAATTGCGAATGCGGCGACTGCGGTGCGTGCGGTGCGGCCAAATCTGCGTTCACCTTTAATAACAATTATACGAGATCAATTACCACTCAATACTATGATTTATGTTGTCAATTCAATGCTCACTGCTCACACCAAGCTCACTGTTGAGTTGTCAGACGTCAGTTGCTTACAAACCTTCAACAACACAACGAAAATCTGTTACAATTTACAACTACCTATATAAAACTTCTACGTACAAGCGATAGCGCGACACAGGAGCGCCTCAGTGACATCTAGTGAAGACAATATGAAACTATTTTTTATACAATTTGAATTGGCACTAACAGTTTACCTACTAGGTAACTAAAAAGAGTGAAATTATTATTTTTAACAAAAAATTAAAACCGACTTCCAAGGTAAAAACAATATTAATAGCATCCTTATAATATGAACTAAAAAGTATTAAATAATTTTTCCTATCTAATATGTAGTGCCTTTTCCCGAATTCGGCTAAACTTCAACTATTTCTGTACTCAATCTTCATAATTTTGAAGTCGGTGCCAGTTCCAAAAGTTTCAAATTTTCTGTCAAAGAAATAAAGATTCAGCTATATCTGGTACCGACTTCAAAATGATGAAGATTGAGTACAGAAATAGTTGAAGTTTAGCCGAATTCGGGAAAAGGCACTACATATTAGATAGGAAAAATTATTTAATACTTTTTAGTTCATATTATAAGGATGCTATTAATATTGTTTTTACCTTGGAAGTCGGTTTTAATTTTTTGTTAAAAATAATAATTTCGTTAAAATGGGGTATTTTAAGAATATAAATTATATAATTTTGAAATTCATTGGCTACTTTTTTCTCAATAAATTTTTAAAGTTTCGCTCTGACGTCATCATCGGCGGCCAAATGACCGCTGCAGTATGTTTAAATTTCCTTTCAATCTTATTTACAATGGCTGGTTTGTCAAATTCAAGTTCTCATTATGTGAAAGATGATACGAGAAGCTTACCAAAGGTTCGAAACGTAATGTTGCTCGAATTTATTGCTAATTTAACGCCATTGAAGGTCAAACTAAGGTCAAACATATTTGTTCAAAAATATAAGTAACTAATGGGTATTTTTTTCGTTTATATACAGAAAAACGATCACTGACCTTATTCCTCGAAATGTTTTTGTAATGAGCAAAAAAAAATGGACAATCCCCATTCAGACCGCAACGCGACGCGACGAGGCGAGGCGAGGCGCGGCACGGCATAAATTTGTATGGATTTCACAGATTTCAATTGCGTGAGACGTCTAGTGAATCTGTCAAATCCATATAAATTTAGAAAATATGCATCTACGTGTTGCGTTGCGGTCTGAATCAACCCTTAAACTTATCACGTGGTTATTGGTCAACTTTAAACTGCGAGTAAGCGTTGACCATAAGCGAGGTAGGTTTCCGATTTCGATTTGAATGGAATGCATTGTGAATCCGGCCCCTGGTTTTGTCGCTAAGAGATGCTCTAGAGTCTAAAATTAACTTGACCAAACTTTTCTAAAGACTGAAAACATACGAACCAGATTTTATGACGTCATTTTAACCATTGCTTTGTCATGTATTCGTATAACAGCATAAGAACAGCTCAAGATATTACATGCGGGTTGGTACTTGGTATAGGTACTCTATTTTACCTTGTAGCGAAAGCACTAGATTTAACCCAGAAAAGGGAATACGATTTCGCCACAAACATAAAATGGCTTTACAAGTGCGACCAGCTATTAGACATCATTAGACATTAGCGGGCTCGCAATCATTGCATATAATATTTTAAACTGTATAGGATTACGATAGCCATTTTGTAACTTCGATGACAAAACTCTATTACGTTTTGGTTTTTAACGGGTTTCAAAAGTAGAACAGAACCTCATTTACAATACTTTAGCTTATTTATTTCTAGCGAATTCTGTAAACATTTTTCTTGCAACCTTGTCAGAAGATAGTGGTTGCGTAAGACAGTAGCCACATTTGTTGCTGTAGGTTTCATAGTTTCGTTTGTTCACCCGACTACCGCGAAGCCAAAAGTGAAAAGATTTTAATTTTTAGATTAAAACCGTCTTCATTTTAAGAGTTCTGTACCCAAAGGGTAAAAACGGGACCCTATTACTAAGACTTTGATGTCTGTCGATCGGCTGTCCGTCTGTCCGTCTGTCTGTATGTCTCCAGGCTGTAACTCAAGAACCGCTACAGCTAGACTTCTGAAATTTTCACAGATTATGTTATATCTGTTTCCGCTATAACAACAAATACTAAAAACAAAACAAATTAAATATTTGAGATTTTATATTTTGCTATTTTTTTTCTTGATATCAATAACGGCAATATATAGGCACTTGAAATGTTCAAGAAATACTCGGTTTCACTAATTGTACTTTAATATATTTCTAATGAAATTTAAATAAATGAAATAATTGAGAGGGGCTCTCATGCAAAAAAACACAATTTTCAATAGGCTTTTGCTCTATTGTGGTACGAAACTATTTATGCGCGAGTCCAATTCGCACTTGCCAATTTTCAATATACCATCTGCTATTTCAGTATTTCTAGAACACTTGCTAAAAGTCTTAATTATATAACCTCACGTAGGATATAGAGCTCAGCTGTTCCATGGTATAGGGACCATGATGTATTTATTTACATACAGTAACGAGGCCAGTAACCTGTGAGAAAAAAGTACGCTAAGGGCCGTGTCGCAATATTTTGGAGCCAACGGTAGGGCAACGACCGCCAGTCGGACCCCGTCACACCTTCCCACCTGACGTGCATCCAGATTTAAGACATGTAACATCCAGTAAGTTCTATATTTTATTTAAATGATAAAAGATATAGTCAAATTTTTGGAAAAGACGCCACGTAAATATTTTCCCTTGAATTGGAGTTATTTTATTTTAAAGGTGAAATTATTTGTAAATATTGAATTTAGAACTAATAAAATGGAAACAAAAACTTGCGGGTTCTTAATTATTAATATACAAACAAAAGTGTTACCCTGTTAATTACCTAAGCGCGTCTGTACAAAAGACTTCAACGCACAAACGCAAAGTAGAACGAGCAATGAGAATCGTTGCGTCCCGTTGTTTTAAACAAATCAGTCAAACTTTTATGAAAGAGTGACGGTCACGGCATAGTAAATAGTAGGCTTGTGTATTTTATTTTAACCGACTTCCAAAAAGGAGGAGGTTCGGCTTTGGATTTTTTATTTATTTTTGTATTTTCAACGATTACTCCGCGCGCCGTTTGTGAAACGATTTTCAAAATTTTTGTTTTGTTGTATTAGGTTTCACTCCAATTTGGTACCATGTTTATGCGTAGTGCATACCTACGTGCATATTTTAATAGATATTATATTTAAATGATAGCAGATGGTAAACTGCTCTATATTTATATGTATATCCGCATTTGTTCCGTTCTTGCATATTTTAGTACCTGGTTATATAAATTAGAATTAAGATTATTTTAGGTCTAATAGGAATACATAGAATAACCATAGAAGTAAATTTTATATTCTGAATTAACATTAAATGTTTTTTTTTTCGAAAGGGTCTAAGCTACTGGTCTGGTTAAGACCATGGTAGTTTAATCGTGGCTATAACTAGTCTGTTGCTAGTTGGCTTGGAGATAAACAATAAGGGGGCCTGGCCCCCTCCCCTAAAGTCACACGTGTGACATCCTAATCGGGCAATTTTTGGGGAGAGCTACAAAAATAACCTATTTTTATCTGACGTGGGGACACGGGTCCCAACGGGTTAAGTGATTATTTTTAATGATTACGTAGTTTGTAAAAATGATTTCTAAACCGTTTACAATATTTTGATACTAGCTTTTGACCTCGGTGGCTACACAGGCATCCAAACTTTCTCCCGCCTTTCACGTCATAGTAAAAGTGTTATGTGATTACAATGGCAATCTGAAACTTCAAATTACCATTTTCATTTTCGTTTCGCAACCTGTTTTAAATGTCTGTAGTTTGCCGTCTTGCATAACATCATCTATTAACCTGGTAAGATGCCTGATAGTAGAGCATTAGGTATTTATGATGAACCTTAAAACCGACTTGACACTCAAAGTTACAGTAGGTACCTGTTAAAAGATAATATTGTTGCTGCAGTAACAGTAAATATTTGCTTCAAAACTAATTTCTCTAGTTATCTGCTGAAAAACTTAAAAAAAACCGGCAAAGTGCGTGTCGGACCACGCGCATTATAGGGTTCCGTAGTACCGCTAATTTTTGATAATTTTTGTATGGTCAATGAATGTACATTTATATATACATAACGTGTTTTACACTACTAACAACATCATCTCAGTTCCGTTCAATGTAATTTGAACGAGAAGTTAGTTCCTTTATACTTCGCGGAATACATTTTTTTAGTTGATCGACTATTACTCAATATACTTTTGAAGTCTTCTTAGCCGTGATAATTTCCTTTTAAATTCAGCATATACTCCATAACGATTTTTTCCACTTTAAAACTTCATATTACACAAACGGATCTTTGAATCTCATAATATTTTTAAAAAACATATCCAACGACACCCCACACGATGGGGTGGACGCGCTAATCATCCCTGCTTTTTGATGTGTACCTACCATAAAAAATATTTTTTAAAGATTTTATGTACCATTTTGTCGGCATCATTAATATGACGTGTCTTCATGTGAAATTACAGCTTTGTAGGTCCTACAGTCTCCGAGCAAAACCGCGGACAGACAGACGGACAGACGGACAGGCGGACAGACGAAAAGACAGACAGACAGACGGACAGACGGACGGACAGACCGAAACTATAAGGGTTCCTTGTTGACTACGGAACCCTAAAAACGCACTTTTTTATTATTATAAAATGTTTTTCAACTCCTGCCATAAGCCATCCTTGGCATCATCTTGTAAACTGCTACAGTTAATGACATTTTGGTTTCTAAATAATGATAATTAACATAACTTCCTCTTTCCAGACACCAAACCATGGCAACCTCAGTTCTCCAGCCTGAAGACTGCCGGCGGGAGCACGAGCCGAAGCCCGACGCGCCGCGGCTGACCGACGACGAGAGGCTGAGCATCTTGGAGGCCAACGAGCGGGAGACCGGGGAACTGCCCGCAGACCTAAAAGAGCGAGCCAGGGTGGAGATACGAGAGGAACCAGCCATACGGGATCATGCCCTCGCACAGATGAGACACTTCATTGACAAACATCCGGCCATCAGAAAGTGCAGGACAGGTATATTGTATTCAGTATCTTTCTTTGTCATTTTGATAGATTTTAGTCATTACGGACCAATGACTATCACTGACAGATTTAGTGGGATAAGATGTCCAAGAACTCTAACCGGTTTATCCAAACACCGATAAAAATTTTACACAAGGTTGATAAGGATTAAGGTCACATAAGAAATTATTTTTTCTAGATGGACCATTTCTGCTGAGGTTCCTTCGGACCAAAAAATATTCCATTCCGCAAGCCTGCTCCATGCTGGAGAGATACCTGACTATCCGGCAAATGCACCCCAACTGGTTCCAGAAGTTGGATCCCCTGGACCCGAAGATAGCTGCCGTGATCAACGCTGGGTATCTGGTTCCCCTACCGAAAAGAGACTCCGAAGGCCGTAGAGTCGTGTTGTCGTGCATGGGTAAGTTCTATTTTCCTCCTTTCCTCGCTCACATCACAACATTTCGTAATTTTATACAAGAAAGTGGTCACAGTAACGATATTTTGATTACCCACCATTACAATGCTATTTCATGTGAAGCTACAATTTCGAATTGCATAATATTATTCGCTTTGTACTATTTTCGTCATTTGAAACTTTATGATTTTGGCGAAAACACTATCTCACTATCATTTAGTTAGGCACTTTATTAAATGTCTCTGAGTACGGCGGTTACTCTATTTATTATTTATGCCTGGGCGGAATCTAATAGGTATCTGGAAGAATGTCTACTCCCAACTCGTTGCGATCTTTTTCGACACAATATGATCAAAATCTTAACATCAATTAATCCCATTGACCGCAGCATGTATTTAATTGCATAGTCTATTTCACCAATTACCATGCTCATAATTTCTTCCAGGTCGTTTCGACCCTTATCTCTACGACAGCTCCACGATGGCGCGTGTCCACTCCATGATCGTGGAGCTGCTGCTGGACGAGCCGCGGTCACAGCTGCTGGGCTACTCACACGTCAACGACGAGGCTGGCATGCAGATGCCTCACGTTAGCCTGTGGTCTCTCAACGACGTCAGAGTCATGCTGAACTGTATCCAGGTGAGGAAAAGCAAAATTATAACCTTTTACGTTCTAAATATAATTTTTAAATATTAAGAAGATTCTAAGCTTCAAGAAAGTTCTCATGTGGAAGACTTATTAGGTATTTATATTGCAATTTTTTTGTCGTGATCCATTATTTTTGTATTAATAATAAAAAAGTTGATCCCTACCTATCGTTGGTTCATGGTTGATTCTTTTCATTATTTTTTTATTTTTATTTTTATCATTTACAGAACTCAACTCCGATGCGGCATAAGCAAACTCATTTTGTGAACATCCCTCAGTACGGCGTAAAATTCTTCGAGTTCGCCGTATCCCTCTTGAGTGACAAGCTGAAGGATCGAGTGATGGTAATTCAAATTGATTAAATTTTTTGAAGTTGGACGACCAGCTTTAAACCATGCATGGGACATAAAATTGACCATACTTAAAGTTATATTATCACTTGGCGATGCCCACACATGAGCCATAGGTACTTTATTGTTTTAGAACTTTAGCGTCGTTATTAGCGATTCGAATTTCGCTGTAGTCAGCTCTAGATTGCTGACAAAGAAATAAAATTTTGACTTTAATCCTAATTTTTATTCCAGTTCCATCGAACTTCAGAGGATCTGACTAAATACGTGGACGCCTCTATTCTGCCGAAGGAGTATGGTGGCACTGTTCCCCTAAAAGAAATGATTGACGAGTTGAAGCGAAAACTTCTGAAGCACAGGCAAGACCTGCTGGCTTTGGATGAGATGTGCGTCGATCTACACGCGCTGGAGAAGAATGATTTGACTCAGGACATACACTCAACTGCAGGATCTTTCAGAAAACTTGAGTTAGATTAGTAGAAGATCTGGAAGGAACTAGAAGTATGAGTTGTCAACAAAAATGTGATAACAATTTTGTAATGGCTTTGTAATAGCGATTACTATTCTAATCGCAAATCTTTTCTTAGAGTTAGAAAAAGCAACTATGTTGAAATATTATAAAGAAATTCGCTTAGCGCCATCTATTGGTGAAAAGCCAAGCAAAACAAAGTAAAATAGTTTTAAGCCTAGATTTGTTACGCTCGCGCTAGTAAGATTGTAATAATATCTCCTAGAAACTACGATGTGCATACGATTTATATACTATTTTCTTCTTAGGATCCAACATAATTTGGTTTAAGTATACAGTGTGCAATTAAACCTTCCTGCCAAATTTTGATATATTGATCCTTGTTAAAAATAAAAATCCACGTATTTTTCTTTTATAGTCACTCAGTACTAAAATGTTGAGAATTAGCTTCCGAAAGTTATCCTAAAGAACACTACAATTAATGGACCTCCTAATGATACTTAAGCCCTGGAAAAAATTTGGCAGGAAGGTTTAATTGCACCCTGTATATTTTGTTTTTAAAGATGAAAAATCTACTAATGTTTAACTCTCAAGCGCATGACAAAATACTTACGGTCTCACAGTCTTACTACAAAATATTTAAAGACCTGTTGAACAGTTGATTAGAGAAAAATGCAGTACTACACAAAAATATGGTCTCAAAACAACTGTTCAACAGATGTATAATCGACTTTTGTGGTAGACCGTTAGTGTTTTATTTTTTACAATGGTACTGCAGATTAGCCTGGAATAAAAATATCAATTTATTCCTCATCTTTTTCAAATATTTTTAATTAATGATATCATGTATTGCAAAGGGACACCGCCATTGCGTGTTCATGTGTTGTATTATGTATAATATTATTTTATACTTACGTAAATGTCGTCCAAGCTGACGGTATCAAAAACTTAAGGTTTGTCGACGCCTATTATACAGTTATGTTTAATTAATAACAGCCGTTGAAAATTATTTTACCTTTGATAGGATGAGTTTATAGAAATTGTTAAGGATCGCTCTAAGAGGCAAAATAATTTTTAATGGGCTATCTGGCAGCCGTTGGTGGAGTCGCGTTACCATATAATGGACAAACATAATCATCGTCAATGTGCTTCATCGTTAATGTAAATACCTACAGTAGGTAATTTTTACTGTAACTCGCAGAAATTAACTTGGCACTAAACATTGTTCCTTTTAGAACGAGGTGCGTAGTGGTGCGTAGTTAACTTCTGAGTGTTATCCATTGTCAAAACCATGAGACGAAGCATAAAATCTTCATAATAATATTTACTCACAATACTCCGCTTCTTAAGGTTTTGCCTGTATAAGCTTATAAACAATAAAAATAGTTTTATAACGAACTGACAGCTGCGATATAAAAATATATTACTTATTTACGCTAAAGTAACTTAAGGAAGAGTTGCACCAACTTACTTTAATTATAATTGTATAACTAGGGCCACAGTGCAAAATGTCAAATCTTTGGTTAAGGAAGCCATATTTAACGGTAACCTACGAATAATGAAAACTAAGGAAGAGTAACTCCGTCAAAAAACATGCTCCAAAATACTTGTCAAAAAAGTGTACCTTAGGTTCACTTTTCATACATTTGCAATATTTAGGTGCCCTTGAGCGGTATAAAGGCTGACGTTACATGACAGTTCGAATGGAACCAAATTTAAAACGGCAATAGTATGGGAGTTACATTTCCTTAGTTTATATTATTCGTAGACGGTAACCATATAACCGCTCATACTTAATATCCAAATTTTTTCGTGAAAATTTACCATGCCTCTGGAGACTGGTGCAACCCATCCTTTAGGGTGGGTTTTAGGGTGGGTTGCACCAGAGGCGTGGTTAAACTTAAGGTTAAAGTTATGGTTATCGTTAAGGCAAACTCATGGGCGTATATAAGGGGGGTGTCCTGGGGGTCCGGACCCCCCCATTACTGTCCATCTCACTTGTACTGCATATTACTTTTTTTTAATGAATAAGTAATAAATATTCAACATTCCGATATTCACATTTTAAAAAATACTTTTGATTTCCTAAACACGTTACCTATTTGCTGCTGCGAAACCCTTCATGGGCGAGTCCAACTCCCCCCTTATCAAAGCTATATATACGCCCGTGGGCTAACTTTAGCTTTGACCTTAAGTTTAACCTTAACTTTGACCACAGAAATTGATTACAGCTACAGGTAATGGGATTGAGAGTATAAAAAATTGAATTATCCGTTAAAATCGACAGGAAAAATATAACACTGTGAAACATAGTAAATTTTCACAAAAAAATGTAGTTAAATAAGTATGAGCGGTTATGGTTAAATATAGCGTCGGACGCCATATTTAACGGTAATCAAAGATTTGACATTTTGCATTATAGTTATAACTTATACCTAGTTAAAGTTATAGTTAATGTTACAGTTATAGTTAAAGTAAGTTGGTGCAACCCACAGGGCCGTGCCTGGGTATATGGCCGCCTGCGTGCCAGTCTGTATGGCCGCCCCCAGGATAACATTAAAAAAAACTACTTTAATTTTTAATGTTTATTATTATACACAGGGCATCAAACCGGGAAAAAAATCAGTTTTTGGTTAACCGAAATCGAGAACGAAAAAAAATATTGGTTTTGTTCCGAAAACCGGTTTCTGAAAAGAAAAACCGGCTAAAAACCGGTTTTATGAGATTTATATGTTTGGATGAAATTTAAGAAAAAAAAATGCACAAAATAAACATTGTTTAATTAAAAATTTAAACAAAAATAATAACATGAAAAAAATTACAAAACTGTCGCGGGTTTGAGTTGGATTATTCAAAGATACTTAAAAAAAAATAAAAAATCTAGCTCCAATTCCAGCTTAGATTATAATTAAAATGATCTCACATGTTGTCCATTTCGTTCGGCAAAATTTCGTATACGGACTTTTAACCCGGTGAACACGTTTTTGCTATTTAAGTATATATTTAATTATCATGAAAATAAATGTTCCCCATTTATTTTGTCTGAAAAATAATTGTTATTGTAGGTTATAATATTATAGGATATATTTAGATATAGCCACACTATTTGGTCGGTCACTAACGATGCGACGATCGCTCGGCGGCTGGCGCCCGGCGGCCGGCGCGGGCGCCGAGCGCTCGCTTCTTCAGTACGAGTCCTAACGCCTTGTATGCGCCACGTGTTTTTGTTATCGGAGTGTTACTTGTTATTACTGTTTTCTTGTTATTACTGTTTTTTGTTTTTGTTGCTGTTTTGTTATTGCTGGTATTGAAAAATGCCGAAAAGACAACGAAAAACTGTACTCAACAGTGAAACGCGGGAGTTTGTTGTGCGTTTGCGAGATTACTTTGCTTGTGAACAACAAAATGGCGGCCCTTTGTTGCCACTTGAAAACGTACCCATACAAATCACAAAACATTTTTTTCGCTTTCAGCGCTGAGTACTTTCACTGTAAAGTGTAAACTATATAAGGAACGTTGTGCACTCGTTTCCATTACCGACATTTTTTATCGATACTTGCCGCCCTAGTCGATAAACGTCACACGACGTAAGTTTTGCAGGACGTAAACATAAATTGAGATTGAGATAACTTCTCGTAAATGTTAAGATTTGTTAAAAATATCAACGGAATACATTACTAATGGTATAAAGCTACGTAAAATTTTTAAATGGCATTTTTAGACGCCCCCAATATGATCCCAATTTAATGGTGACGCCACTACAATGTTATATGATGACATTAGCTGTCAGTGTCGTAGGGATCAAGGTTCGCCGCGCCGAGTATAATGAAAACAAACCGATTATATTTTTGCCCAGTAAACAACTTGTAACGATTTGGCCGCCTCTTAATTTCGGCCGCCTGCGTGCGGTGCACGCAATGAACGCCCGTCAGGCACGGCCCTGGCAACCCACCAACTCAGTGTTGTTATAACAAATATTTTTCCTGTTGAATTTTACGGATAATTCAATTTTTTGTACTCTCTTAAACTCTCAAAGTTAATACTCTCAATCCCATTAACTGTAGCTAAAAATAAACGCAACAGACCTTGCAGACATTTTAACCTTAGCTTTGACCACAGAATTTGACAGATGTGTCAAATTCTGTGGTCAAAGTTAAGGTTAAAGTTAAGTTAGCCTTAACTATAACCATAACTTTAACTCCACTATTTGGTTATTCTAGGGAAACGCTAAGAATTACAATAGCCTTGTTCATTTGGTTTTTCAACTGCGCATGCGCTGCTTTTGTGTGTCAGTGTGATTGTCATATTCTAAAATACCGATCAATTTCTGTCAAAATCTGACAGGTATTTTAGAACATGACACTCACCTGACAAACAAAAAAGCCGCGCATGCGCAGTTGTAAACTGAAACGAAATGAAGGCTGTCTGTACCTACTACCTACAATATAATAATATTATAATATAACTTAATTATAATTCCGTGATAAACTTTTATCATAGGCTCATAGGTAACATTTCTGTGAATAGCTAAATAAAGGCTTAGTTATTCCATTTATTATTTTATTTTTTCATATTCCTTTTCATTTGCATTAAGCATTAATACTGATGGAAATCGACTGTAGATGACTCTAGATAGGCCCCTATAAGTCAGAAAAATAGTTAATAATTTACCGGAAACAAAATACGTTGTTGCCCATTAGATATATCGGGTGCTTTTGATAATGCGCGGTGGCCGATGCTATATACTATTGAAATAAAAAACCGGCCAAGTGAGTGTCGGGCCACGCATAATGGTTCCGTAGTACCGCTCGTTAAAAAAATCGTATGGTCAATGAATGTACATTTATAACGTGTTTTACACAACAACTTCTCAGTTACTTTCAAAGGAAATTGAACGAAAAGTTCCTTTATACTTCGCCGAATACATTTTTTTTAGTTAATGGTCTATTACTCAATAACTAATGAAGTCTTCTTAGCCGTGATAGTTTTTCTTTTAAATTCAGCATATTTCCTACTCCCGCAAATTTTTTCACATTTCCAGAAGCCACCGTTTAGCTTGTAGAAGGGGGGGGGGTAGGGGACACTGGACTAACGATTTTTTCCACTTTAAAACTTAATATTTCACAAACGAATCCGTAAAATATTTTAAAAAAACCTATCCAACGACATCCCACACGATGGGGTGGACGCTAAAAAAATCATTCATCAACGCTTGATGTGTAGGGAATGTGAAATCTTAAAAATATTTTTTAAGATTTCATGTACCCACCATTTTGTCGGCATCATTAATATGTGCATTCATTCCAAATTACAGCTTTGTAGGTCCTATAGTCTCTGAGCAAAACTGCGGACAGACAGACAGACGGATAGACTGAAACTATAAGGGTTCCTTGTTGACTACGGAACCCTAAAAATTGCAGAATGTGCAAATAAATTCTTTGTGCTTTGTGCTTTAAAGACAGACATGTAAATATTATATAATATATAAAAATATATTTTCGATATCCCCTTATTTTTGTCTTTCCCATCACTACTAAAATTACTTTCTAGTGTGGTTCAGGTCGATATCGACCCGCCACTTTCCCTATCTTATTTCTGATTTCCTGTTTGGCAGATCCCGAATCAAATCTAAGGAAGTTGGGTTCAAGGTTATTCCAACAGTCCAAAAACTGTACACCTACATTATGTTTTCGCAAAGTTATAGTAATTTTAATCTAAGCCTGTGCGGGTGGATCGAGAAAGGCCTACCACGCACTGGCGAGAAAACCATTGGGGGCACACTTTGGCAGGCCGCCGCACCAGACGAAGGATTTTGCTTGCCGCAGCGAAGGTGTTAACTTATTTCTTTTGTAATTACCCCATAAAGACTATTGTCCATATGTCATTTGTCGAATTCTGATAAGAAGTTTAGAAGTTACGAGGGAACAAATGAACATACATACATACATACATACATACATACATACATACATACATACATACATACATACATACATACATACATACATACATACATACATACATACATACATACATACATACATACATACATACATACATACATACATACATACATACATACATACATACATACGTAATCTGTGGTCGTCGCCTATATAAGGTGAGGCCGTAAAATATTGTTAGTCGTAATAAAAGTGAGTGAATTAATAGCTTGTAACAGTCACGCGTGAAGTACTAGTTACCTACCGATATTAATTGTTATTGCGGAGTAAATATTCTTGTACTTGCGGTAGTGAATTATATAGAAATTAACTATTGTAAAGTAACTTCAAATCGTTTAGACAATTAGTGTGATTGAATGTACAAAAACATAAAGTGTAAATAGGTGAATAAACTAAGTGGTTCCGTATCCTGCATTTCATTTTTGGACCTATAACGTAAGTACTGATACACAGGTCCCTCACATTGGTGACCCTCGACAGAACACGCCACCTTCATCATCGTCACACCCCGCTTCACCGCACCGCGCCAGCCAGCAACGCCACATCGGGTACCTCGTCCACTAGCTGCAACGTACCGCGGCCTGGACGACTCCGAATCGGCATCAACGGGCTTTCTTACTACACCGACCGGTCAGCAAGCAGAGCACATCTCTCCTGGTCAGCACATAGCATCGGCCCCGCACGGCAGCTATTCGACTCACTGGGACTCACAGCAACAGTTCCGACTCACTCAACCACTCTCTGATACACTACCGACTACGAACAGTCACAAATAGTGACATTTTGCAAAGACAATTAATTAACAATACACTTAAAATAAAAAAATGGCCACGCCGCAGGAAAACGCCGCGACTAATAACGAAGAAAATCCGAACGCGAATTTCCCAAGCAAGATAGTACCGGCGCCGACGGAAGTATTCCGAGTCGGAGTTAAAGTGCCCTCATTTTGGCCAGAGCGCCCGGCTCTTTGGTTCGCGTAACTAGAAGGCCAGTTTCTAGTGTCAGGGATTAGTAACGACACAACAAAATTTACAGGACATGCGGTAACCTAGAACACAAATACGCTATTGAGGTGGCGGATATCATAGAAGACCCGCCCAAGGAAAGGAAATACGAAACCTTAAAATCCGAACTAATACGTCGACTGACCGCCCCACGTGAGGAGAAGATTAAACAGTTCCTCATCAGTGAGGACATCGGCTCGAGAAAACCGTCGCAATTTCTGCGGCATCTCCAACACCTCGCCGGTCCGAACATACCAGAGGAGTTCATACGAACGACCTGGTACAACCGACTCCCGGTACCCGTACAGCCAATAATCGCTTCGCAGAGCGATATGCCTCTGGATAAGTTGGCGGAGTTGGCAGACAGGATAACGGCCATCGCACACCCGACACTCCAAGTGGCAGCAGCGACACCTGACAGCAGCAGCACACTAGCTAGGGACTCTATGTGGTCGGCAATGGAGGCGATGGCAAGACAGATCGAGCAGCTGACCAAGCAGTTAGCAGAACTCAACACACACCAGTCGCGACAAACACGTCGTAGATTCGACAAGCACTTACACTGTGACGACAAACAGAGATACAGGTCACGTTCGAGATCTCAATCGAGAAGTAACGGTATGTGCTATTTCCATAACAAATTTCGCGACAAGGCATTTAAATGCACCCGCCCCTGCTCGTTCTCGGGAAATGCCGACGGCAGTCAGTAGTGGCCGCACATGACTGCCATGCATGCAACGGCCGCCTCTTTGTCACCGACAGGAAGACCAAGTTGGAGTTCCTAATCGATACTGACTCCGACTTATGTGTATTCCCTAAAGCGACCAAGGACACCGTAATAAGACATAGTTTCAACTGTATGCAGCAAATACCTCCTTAATATCGACGTATGGCTACGAAGAACTGCATCTCGACTTGGGATTACGACGAGACTTCGTATGGAGGTTTGTGGTAGTTGACGTGGCAAAACCTATAATAGGCGTCGACTTTTTAAGTCACTACAATTTATTAGTCGACTGCAGCAACGATCGACTCGTAGACAACCTTACGACTCTTTCGATAGCCCTGCCACATAACCATTGTGCCAAGGGAACAGAGACACTTACCATCAAGGCCGTGTCAGGTAAATCGCAATACCACGAGTTGCGGAAGAAGTTTCCTGTCATCACGAGACCCGCCGGAACACCAGTGGAACCAAAGCACATGACAAAACATCATATACGAACTACTCCAGGCCCACCCGTATGTGTCCGCCCCCGTCGATTAGCTCCAGACCGCCTGAAGATAGCTAAAATAGAATTCGACGAGATGCAGCAAAATGGTACTGAATGACAATCCGAGAGCTCATGGTCCTCGCCACTATATCTAGCAAAGAAGAAAGATGATGGGTGGGACCATGCGGAGATTACCGTTCCCTAAATGCAAGAACCATACCAGATCGTTATCCTATACGTCACATTAATGATTTCACATACGAACTTTCTGGAGCCAAAATATTCTCAAAAATAGATCTAATTAAAGCTTATAATCAAATCCCTGTCTCTGAAGAGGACATACCTAAAACAGCAATCACTACGCCTTTCGGCCTATATGAATTTCCCTACATGACATTTGGATTGAGAAACGCAGCACAAACCTTTCAGAGGTTCATAGATGAAGTACTTCAGGGTATGAGCAACGCATATTCGTTCATAGACGATATTTTAATCTGCTCACGCACAGAAGAGGAACATATTAAACACCTGGAAGAACTCTTTGAGCGACTCTCCAAATACGGAATACTGATAAATACAGCAAAATGTACCTTTGGCGTGCCAGCAATATCATTCCTGGGATATCAAGTAACAGCTGAAGGAACAAAACCACTAGATGAAAAGGTTGAAGTCATCAAAAACCTGCAACCTCTAACCACAGCGAAACAACTCCGAAGATTCCTAGGAATGATAAACTATTATAGAATATTCATCCCTCAGGCAGCCAAAATACAAAGTCCGTTAAATAACGCCCTAACAGGAAATATTAAGGGAACAGCCCCTGTAAATATGACGAAGGAGATGTTAGAAGCCTTCGAATTATGCAAGAAAAGCCTAGCAGATGCCACGCTACTCAATCATCCAGACATACATGCAGAATTGGCACTTTTTACGGACGCTTCAGACCAAGCCATTGGAGCTGTCCTGCAACAAAAAGAAGATGACATGTGGAAGCCACTATCGTTTTTCTCTCGAAAATTGTCTCCTAGTCAAAAGAAATACAGCCCATACGATAGAGAATTACTAGCCATATATGAAGCAATCAAACACTTTAGATATATGTTGGAAGCCAGACAATTTACTATTTATACTGATCACAAACCACTTACCTTCGCATTTACAATGAAAAGAGAAAAGTGTTCACCGAGACAAATTAGATATCTGGATTTGATTGCTCAATACTCAATACAGACCTGAAACATATATCCGGAAGCGACAACGTAATTGCAGACGCACCATCGAGAATAGAGGAGATCACAGAAGCTATCAACTACAGAGATCTTGCAAAAGATCAGGAACAAGATCCTGAATTGCAAAATCTACTGAATACTGCAACAGCTCTAAAATTAGAAAAACACAATCATGTATACTGTGACACATCTACAGGGAGAATCCGGCCATACATAACACCAAAATTCCGGAAAAAAACTTCTCAAAAATGCATGAACTAAGCCATCCTGGATCATCAGCAACTGCAAAACTGGTCGGAGAAAGATTTGTATGGCCTGGAATGCAAAAAGATTGCCGCAGATGGGCAAAAGAATGCACATATTGCCAGATTTCCAAAATAACCCGTCACACATCCTCTCCTTTATTCTCTTTCTCAATTCCTTCTCAACGCTTTTCCCAAGTCCACATCGACTTAATAGGACCACTATCTTATATGCTTACAGGTACTGTTTGACCGCCATCGACCGCTACACACGCTGGCCCGAGGTCTACCCAACAGCTGACATCACAGCCGAGACATGTGCACGAACTCTCGTTTTTCATTTCATCGATTGGTCAGAATCACTGCCATGGGTCCTGCTCGGCATAAGAGCAGCCTGGAAGGAAGACATAAATTCATCTGCAGCAGAACTACCCTATGGCGAACCTTCGAGGTTACCTGGAGAGTTTTTCGCTCCATCACCTGCGATCGTGCTGGATCAGTCAGACTACGTAGAACGACTACGAAAATATTTCACTTGCCTTTCACCAATACCAGCTTCAAATCACGCTAGAAATCGCGTTTTCTACATCCCAAAAGACATATTATGGTCTTCAGAATATGTTTTTCTGCGCCGAGGTCCTGAAAAACGTCCATTACAATCACCATACACAGGGCCCTGCAAAGTCTTGACCAGTAGTCCCAAGACATTCAACCTAGTTGTGCAAGGCAAGGAGATGACAGTCACAATAGACAGAATCAAACCAGCCTACCAGCCAAGCAAAGACAGCGAAAAGAGCGATATACTTGCCCCAGAAACAATCGCCCCAACGAAATCAGTCATGCCGGCAGCAGCAGCCACTCCAGTAAATCCAGTCATCCCACCACCAGCAACCGCTCCATCCAATCCAGTCGTCCCAATGGCACCTGAAAAAGAAAAGGTCACGCGCAGTGGTAGACACGTACATTTTCCAAAACACTATCGACCGTGAACCGGTCTCGGCAGGGGAGTGATGTGGCAGCTATTGCAACTTAGAACAATGTATTAGTATAGTATAGTACCTATAAACATGTAAATCAAATAATAAATATTTCATAATATTTCATCATATATAAAATAAATAGGTACCTAATAAATAATATTACATCAGATTTAGACTACGTCGCAAATTCTATTTTGTACGACTTTTTCGTGCAGATTTTGGGCGGAATAATTTTTCATTATTGGCCACACCGGCCGTCCGCAGTAACACTCGTAATCTGTGGTCGTCGCCTATATAAGGTGAGGCCGTAAAATATTGTTAGTCAGTACTCAGTCGTAATAAAAGTGAATGAATTAATAGCTTGTAACAGTCGCGCGTGAAGTACTAGTTACCTACCGATATTAATTGTATCGATATTATTGCGGAGTTAATATTCTTGTACTTGCGGTAGTGAATTATATAGTAATTAACTATTGTAAAGTGACTTCAAATCGTTTAGACAATTAGTGTGATTGAATGTACAAAAACATAAAGTGTAAATAGGTGAATGAACTAAGTGGTTCCGTATCCTGCATTTCATTTTTGGACCTATAACGTAAGTACTGAACACAGTACTGTACATTGGTGACCCCGACGTGATTTGAACACGCAACCTTCTGATTCATCACCCACATCATTGGTCCCACACTAGGTTCCTAGGTAGGATCATAGCTAGGAACCTAGCTTTCTAAATGTTATTCCACTTGACTAAATCGGAAACGATTTAGGATCCTAGCTTTCTAAATGTTATTCCACTTGACTAAATCGGAAACGATTTAGAATCCTAGCTAGGCTAGGAACCTAGCTAGGATAAGTGGATTATGCGCTTTATGTAGGTTATTGAATGGTGTTGTGGACATTAACTTATAATATACTGTCGTATAGACCACCTGACAACCCGAAAATGCGTGACCATTTTTGATCTGTCAATGTGTGCGTGTGCTAGTGATGTATATTTTACTATCGATATTAAAGTATTTTGCTATCGATAGTATAGTCCGTTCGAGTTATTTTACCTGAGTTTCTTTAAGAAATAAATAATATGCAACTTAGCCCTTCTATATGTGCAAAAATATTTGCAAAAGAGTAGTGTATGGAATGTGCAAAAAAAATGGCGCCCGGCCTTACCCCCTTTTTACAAATAATATAATATTTTTACATCCAAACCATATTTTATGTTTTTGTAAAGAATTTTATAATATCTAATAAATTTTCTATCAATGAAGCCATTATAATATAGTATTTAGTCTGATTTAACATTCTTTTTAGAAGTATATATTTTGAAATATATTTTTCTGACTATTTCACATGAAATAAATTAATATTTTGTTATAATCTACACGACAGAATCCAAGAATAGACCCTTGTTTATATAATTTATCGTCACAGCTTGAGATGTTTACAAAAACAGGTCATAAATATCACTCGAAAAAAATGCGTTTCGTATTACCACAAGCAAACTTCGTCATTATGGCTTTACAAATAAAGTTCAAAATGGCTGCGGCCGGCAGAATACGACCGTTAACTGTAGACTTTTAACTCTTTGTTTTGGAAATATAAGAAATACTATCGATATAAAATAGTCATGCAGACGTTGTGTAATAATTTCTATAAGCCTTTTACGTAATTAATTTACAATTATATGAAGCAAATTCCGTCCAAAACACTTATAACACACACAACTTTTTTCTCAGCTTTCACAAGTTATTACGATGTATTTCTTGCAAATGGTTATCTAAAACTGCTTATTACTATTAAAGTAAACGATTTTACTACTTACATTCGATAAATCCAATTATTATTTCACACAAATCACACAAAATGACAGAACACACACGAAACAATTCACGATTTTCTAATGACTGAAAAATATTCGTCGACCACAGATTGTATAATATTTTGCATTCAGAATGTGGCAAATGTACCATAGATTATAACTAACCAATCTTCTTCATACAAAAGTAGTCTCTAAGTCGACGAAATACGTAACTCGATCGAATGAAAGAGCGCGGCCACATACGGCCGCTTGGGTGTAGACAGAATAGCTGCAGTATAATCTGTGGCGGCCGGATCCGGCCGCTTCGGAATTAATGGGTTAGACAGATTTTGTATTTCAAATTAGGTATTATAAATTTTAATTGGCAAAAAAAGGTGACGATTGAAAAGTAGATACACATTTTCGTTTGGAATGATTTTTCAATCGTCGGATATGTTATGACATGAGTTTCTTATAGGGGTAAATAATATACACATAACACTTTATAAAGTTACTTATTTATTTCTCAGGTAAAATCTATCTGGTAAATCAGCCCTTACATTGAAAGTTTACGTTGAAAGTAAACAACACACATAGTATATTATATTTTATTCTTAAATTAAATACATATCATAAAATATCATAATACTTTTTATTACAATTATTTTAACCGACTTCCAAAAAGGAGGAGGTTAGACGTTCTGCTGTGGATATATTTTTTATGTATGTTCAACGATTACTCCGCCGTTTGTGAACCGATTTTTAAAATTTTTCTTTTGTTGTACATTGTATTGTTCCGAGTAGGTACCATATTCACAAAAGTGGTGGTCTGGTGATGGAAACCATGAGAAATCGAGGTAACTCCTTGATATTCAAATATGAACATATGGTTATTTTGGATCTATATGATGTATTTTGATTATATGCTACCAAAAAGTAAGGTTTTTCCCTATGGTATACCACGGTTCTGAAGGTACTGAACAGAACTCCGGATTCATTATGCAACATGTTTAGGAGTTTCAGCGTTGTTTAAAGAACCAAAAGCATAAGCTACTATGCTAATTACATTAATCATCATCATCATCATCATCGCTACACCATGCATCATAACATTATGATCCTATTATTGGTACTTTTCATAGACTTGCCGGTGATCAGACTTAGTAAAGTCAGTAAATCTTTTAAAGGTTAATGTAATGTAATACGCCTTTACAATAGAATCCTAGAAAACGTTCAAAATCTTTCGTTTATAAATTTAAAAAAGTAGTCAAAGAACGTTTTGTGCCAAAGCCTATTTATTATAAGGTCAATGACTTCCTAAACGATGGCACATCTTGGGAGTAGAATGCTGAATGACTGCTTGCAAGGCTACTTCTACATGACTTACAATAATTAATATGTACCTATCTATGTTTACATTGTATAATTTTAGTTATAGCATTGTAAATTATATTTTAAAAGATTAATTTTTTTCTCACTTTTTTTGGTAAAAAGTGGGCCCCGTGCGAGTTTCTTACGCCGGTTCTTCTCGTCGGGTTGGTTCCCGAACCGGTGCACGGTGGTAGGCACAATGTATTCTGAAAATATATTTTATTTTAGATTTATTCAGAAATAAAGCAATTTTGATTTTGATTTTTTAAAACACCAAGAAGAAAGGACAGCTAAAAAGAGCAAAATTATTATTTTTAAACAAAAAATTAAAACCGACTTCCAAGGTAAAGACAATAGTAATATTATACTTAAATGAACTAAAAAGTATTAAATAATCCTTATTCTGTACTCAGTATTTCTTTTCTCAATCTTCATAATTTTGAAGTCGGTACCAGTCCTATTAATAAGTTTAAAAGTTGCAGTTATACCTATTCTGTCAGAGAACTGTCTATTAAATTATTGAAAGCTGCATTCAATAGGTGTTTGCACACTGCACGATAACGACACGACACGATACCACAGAATAGAGGGCCACCGCACATATTATACTAAACTAAACAAACAAAACAAAGGAAAGGAAAACTAAACAAAAAACAGATGACTGAATATTTGGACAAGTTATTTAATATTGCAAATGTTACAAATATCATTTTGTTTACTTTTCCCTACATACAAATGTTGCCAAAAAGATATAATAAAGAAAACTTAACTAGATATCAGCTGAATAGCCTAATATATACAGCTGTAAATAACAATTGTATAATATTGAATGACTCATATAAGAAATGTCAGGTCATAGATATTAATAATTTAGATTTTAAGGTACATACTATGAATAGAGATAATTACTATTTATCTAACTTTTATAAAAGACGTATAGCCAAGTTGCTATTTAACTTTTTATTTATAAAACCAGCCAAGTGTTTGGCTTTAGCAACTACTGCTTCTATTGAGCAGAATACTAGTCATAGTATGAACGAATTGGAATATGTTCCAAGTATTTATTTAAATTAGATAATAAGACAATGGAGGATGTCTCTTGCAGTAATGAATTAGGTTTAAATGTCCAAATTCCTACCAACAATTTAAAAAATAAAAAAAAATGTAATTTAATTAATCTGGTGCATCAGAATTTACAAGGTATGGTAGGTAAAGAACTTGAAATTAAGTTATTTTTAAAGGAATTTAACATTGACATTATGTGTATATCTGAACATTGGTTCAAATCACACGAACTCATTTTCAATTTCAATGATCACCAGATAGCAAGTTCGTTCAGTAGAGAAAATGCCATTAGGGGCGGCTCTTTAATTTTAATTAGAAACGACTTTAAATTTAAGGAACGTAAAGATATTGTGAGTCTCTCTACTGAACGAATAATAGAGGTGGCCTGCATAGAGCTGAATCATCTTATAATTGTGGGCGTATATAGGCCTCCATCAGGGTTATATGATTCTTTTGAGCAAACAATGGAACAAATTTTAACAAAAATTTGTGCATCTAACAAAAATGTTATTATATGTGGGGATTTTAACATTAATTTATTAGATTTAAACTCCACTACTGTTAGATTCACATCTTTATTCAAATCATATAACCTTTTTAGTTTGTTTCATGAACCTACAAGAGTCTGTGAGACTACTGCTACTTGTATTGACAATATATTTACAAATCTTGTTCCAGATAGAAAAGAAATAATTAATTATTTAAGTTCTGATCACTGTGGACAAATAGCTTCCTTTAATATCAAATGTGATAGTAATGCAAAGAAAAGTCTTGTGTATAATCCTGTGACCACAAAACGTATTGAGCAATTTAGAAGTAAATTAAAATCAAATATTGAGTTATTGGATAGGTCACATAGCTCTGATGAAGCCTTCAATAAATTGTTTAAGGTAATAAGAACTCAATTTGATACAATATTTACTTCTAAAACAGTTAGAAACGGCATTAAAAAAAGTAAATTTATTGAATGGGCAACTAGAGGAATTAAGATAAGTAGGCAAAAATTATATGAATTGTATGATGAAAGGTCTTGCAACAGTAGTGAAGCATTTAAAATATATGTTGAAAACTATTCTAAAACCTTCAGAAAAGTTTGTAAAGCAGCTAAGGCTCTATATATAAAAAATAAAATTAAAAATTCTAAAAATAAAATTAAAACTACATGGAAGGTTATAGCTGATGAGACTGGAAACGTCACCTGTCGTGACACAGATTTCGAACTATATTTTGATAATAAAAAGATTTCTAATAATCTAGAAGTTGCGACGGTTTTTGAAAAATTCTTTGCTGACATTCCGGTTTCAACTACCAAAAATTTAAATTCCTCACCTGAAGCTGCTGAAAAGCTACTCAGAGACAATGTAAAGGAATGTGATGTCAATTTTAAGTTCAGGGAAATTAACCCCAGAGACATTATTGATACATTTAAATTGCTGAATGTCAAAAATACAACTGATCTCTGGGGAATATCTACAAAAATTATTAAATCTGTAATTGACATCATAGCTCCTCATCTTGCAATGATTTTCAATGAGTGCATAAAGAGTGGTGTTTTTCCTGACTTAATGAAGCACAGTAATATTGTACCATTATTTAAAGCAGGAATTAAATCTGATCCAACAAATTATAGGCCTATATCGATTTTACCAACTCTTAGTAAAATTTTTGAAAAAATAATTTTAAAACAATTATTGGTACATTTTAATTCAAACAATTTATTACATGACAATCAATACGGATTTACTAAGAGTCGATCCACAACGGATGCTGGTATAGGTCTTCTTTGTAGTATATTTCAAGCTTGGGAGGAGTCGCAGGACGCTCTAGGTGTCTTTTGCGACCTCTCCAAAGCCTTCGATTGTGTGGATCATGCTACATTGATCAGGAAATTGCGCCACTATGGCATAAAGGACTCAGCTCTTAGCCTCTTGACTTCTTACCTTATAAACAGGACTCAAAGGGTTGAAGTAAACGGTAACAGGTCCAATGGAACCAAAATAGAATTAGGTGTCCCACAGGGATCTATTTTAGGCCCATTTCTTTTTCTCATCTATATAAATGACTTACCTTACCTTGTTAAGGAAAATGATAATGAGATAGTACTTTTTGCTGATGACACTTCACTTATTTTTAAAGTGAAGCGACAACAGTCAAATTACGACGAGGTAAACAGTGCTCTCTCAAAAATAGTACATTGGTTTAATGCTAATAACTTACTTTTAAATTCCAGTAAAACTAAATGTGTAAAGTTCACTTTGCCCAATGTTAGGCAAGTCCAAACCAATGTACTATTGAATGATGAGAAGATGAATTTGGTAGACACCACTGTATTCTTAGGTATAACACTTGATAGTAAATTACAGTGGGGTCCTCATATTGTTAATCTTGCAGGTAGGCTCAGTTCTGCGGCATATGCAGTCAGAAAAATCAGAGAAATTTCTGATGAAGACACGGCACGATTAGTATATTTTAGTTATTTCCATAGTAGAATGTCATATGGAATCCTTTTATGGGGAAGCGCTGCCGACATTAATACAATATTTGTGCTGCAGAAGCGAGCCATACGCTCTATTTATAAAATGTCTTCTTTTGAATCTCTGAGAGATAAATTTAAAGAAATTGGTATTCTAACTGTTGCTTCTCAATACATTTTGGATAATGTAATATATGTTAGAAAAAATATAAGTAAATTTAAAGCTAAAAGTGGCATTCACTGTAGGAACACCAGAAATAAGCACAAGCTGGATTTGCCGATGATCAGACTTAGTAAAGTTAGTAAATCTTTTAAAGGTCAGTGTATACGCCTGTACAATAAAATCCCAGAAAACGTTCAAAATCTTTCGATTAATAAATTTAAAAAAGTAGTCAAAGAACGTTTGTGTGCTAAAGCCTATTATAAGGTCAATGATTTCATAAACGATGGCACATCTTGGGAGTAGGATGGCTGCTTGCAAGGCTACTTCTACATCATTATAATATGACTTACAATAATCATGTATGGATGTTGACATTGTATAATAATTTTAAGTTACAATTGTAAATTTTATTTTAAAAAGATTAATTTTTTTCTCACTTTTTTGGTAAAAAGTGGGACCCCGTGCGAGTTTCTTACGCCGGTTCTTCTCGCCGGGATAGTTCCCGAACCGGTGGTAGGCACCAGTAGTATCAACGTTCTGAAAGTATTTGTTGCAAATCTATTCGGAAATAAAACAATTTTTTTTTTTTTTTTATACAATTTCAAGTTGGCCGACTATCGTACAAACTGACTATCGTACTAATTCTAATATTCTGTCACTTAGTATTGAATGCACCCAAAATATTCTCCTTTCTTTTCGTTTTCGTTTTATTAGTGCCACAATAAAAGCGTGCTTTTTACGCATTTTAACACGCACGTCGTTAGGCTAGCAACACCGTTACCAAATAAATCTAAAATCGAAAACTATAGATGATGTTAAATCAGCTTATTATGATGAATTTCTGGATGTTACTAAATGTTTTATGATCAGTAATATGTGCTCTATTTATAGGTACAGCCGAATGCTATGCCATTTATATGGCATTACAGCATATTAAAACTTTGACCTATGTAAATAAGTTTCTTATAATATCAGATAGTAAAAGTGTCTTAGTAGCTATAGGGAATAGTAATTTAAGTTTCAAATGCAATTATATTATTTTTAAGATCAAAAACATATTACATGAATTAGTCAGTAATAACGTTAATATAGAGTTTCTATGGGTTTCCCTCCCACAGAGGGATTGCTGGAAATGAAAGAGCAGACACAGCTTCTAGAGGACCACCAGACGAAGACCATAAGAACATTTTAAAAGTCCCATTTACAGACCTCTTTTTGACGATCAAAGATGAAACCCTTGAGCTATGGAAAATAATTTGGAATATAGTAAAGGTTAATAAGGGCAAATGGTACAGTGACATAAAGAAAGATCTCTCAATACCATGGTATAACACTGTACATTTTGAATCAAGAAAATTCACATCAGTAATAACAAGAATGAGATTTGGCCACTGCTTGGTCGCCTCCCACCTTTATAAATTAAGAATATTAGAAGATGCGAAATGCCCCAAATGCCTAGAAAATGATGCTGACCTCAAACATATTATCTTTAATTGCAAAGAACTAGGTCTAGACAGAATATTACTCTGCTCTGAAATAGATAACATATTATGTAAAGATAGAGACATAAGTGTACCCCGCCGCCCAGAAGATTTATAATCCAATTACGATTTCTTCAAATGTTTATACCGATTCATATGTTCAACGATGGAAAAACTGTAAAAATTATTGTAAATAGTGTTTTTTTTTTAATGTGTTTTGTAAATAGTGCTCAGTAAGAAGAAAGAAGGACATTAATTTTTTTTCATTTAATTTGACGTTTATTAATGTATTTTTTCTGGAGCAAAGGACTTGTTTCCAGCTCCCAATAAATTAAAAAAAAAATCTAAAAGTCTGCGGCTGGCAGCGTACACGATGAAGTTGTCCAATTAAATTGTGACACTACCCAATTTAGTTTGTACGATAGTCGGCCAACTTGAAATTGTATTGTATGTGCGATGGCCCTTATCTATTCTGTGGTATCGTGTCGTGTCGTTACCGTCGCAGTGTGAAAACACCCAGTGAGTATCAAATACGAGTGACTGATCTGTAAAACCTTGATTTTATACTAGGTATGTCAAAAGATTATTATTATTTAAAAATAATCGTTAAATTATGATAATATATCTTTTTAAGGTGATAAATATATAAAGGTAAATGATTTTTATTTTAGTTTTATGTTATTGTAAAATATCGATAAGCATATCGATAAATTTGATTCAGCACTAGCGTATATGTAAAAAATTTTGATGAAAATTTTTTCTTCAAAATTTGTGTAATATAAGAACAATAATACATTTAGTTACGCAAAATATGAAGTAAAAGGGAGGATTCACAATATTTTATTTGAAATAGAGAACTAAAGACAGAATATAGCAAAAATAAACACATCGTAGCAATTAGGACATGAAGATTAATTACCTGTGAAATGTATATTTTTCAGGATTATTCTTATGATTTACACTGCAATCACTCAGAGAACAAGTTACCATTTTTATATGTAATAGTATTGGATGAAAATAATAAAGGATATAGCCACCAATCCACCTGTAACATACCGGTGGTGCCACTTGATTTTTTTGTTTTTTCTAACTTAAAATACATTGTTTAACGTATTTTATATATTAAATAATGCAATAAATAACGAAAACCTCTCTAAATACGATAAACGCACCAATTGCGTTGGTGGCACTGGTGAGACAAATCCAATCACAAGTGCCATTCAACGCACCACTTACGTTGACGCTTTTGTTTTAATTGAACTGTGTTATGCAACATAGTGGGTAGCTGAATAATTTTTAAATACAGGTAGGTTTTTTCTACATACAGTTAACTGCTTATCAAGCTACCCACAGTAATTCAAAGTCCTTTCTCCCCTTCATTCTTTGAAAAAAAAATGAAAATTGAAATAAAATCCTTATAAAATAAATAAAATCCTTACTTATTTGAAATATTTTTTTTTTGTTAAATTTTGAAAAATACAACTGGTCAGCTAGAATAAAAATTTTGTATCAATTTAATTATAAATAAAACGAAAGGTTGGTAAAATTTACTAATTTGAACATAGTAGTGTTGCGTCATGCATGAAACCATCCAACAAAATTCGCCGTTAAAATGCCATTGAACGCACCATTTGCGTTATGGTAATTTTATTCATAAAATATACCATGAATCGAAGAAAAATTGTAATATACCTAAATATATTGCTTACTTTTATGTTCTTAGTCAAAAACTTCTCACTCTAATTCAATAAAACTGAAAATATGTTGAATTGAAATCAGGCAGTTTTTGGGCTAATGGTTTTTTCGCTGTCAAAAAAAGAGGGGAGGTCCAGACCAAAAACCGACAGTGTCACCACATGTAAAATATATCTCCAGTAGCTAATGAGGCCAAAGATTCAAATTAAATATAGCCATTATAAAGAAAAACCGGGAAAAATATCAAAGGTACCTCAAACAACAAATTGCAAATACCGAAAGGACATAAAAACGATTGACGACTTTTGACGACCTGTCAAATAAAAGTGGTTACAATTTACATTAGACTGCCGCTATCTTTTCATCTTGTTATAATTCCATAAAGGATTTTCTTCTCTCTCGCACTCTTTGTTGGTCTTATGGTTGTGCCCAGTGCCAGGCCTGCACGGCGGACTGCAGGCAGGACTGCAATGCAGGAAAGTGAATGGGCCGTTTTAATCTGTGAAAAATAATTTAAATTTCCATGATTCCATCAAAAATATGGCACGGTCTACAACTACAAGTTGGATGTACATACTACATAGGTAGCTGGAATCAAGCAAGAATCAACTCATCAAGCTGGAATCTATTTAGCGCGCTGCCAGTGCCACAGATTATATTAATATAACCTTGAATTGCGACGCCATCTGCTCCTATATTCGCTATAGTTTTTCCCACAGTTTGGCGTCCACCGATTGATAAAAAAATTTAGGGTTTTTCTATGTATTTAGATCAATAAAACTATATAATTCACATAAAATTGTTTATGAGTGATGCGTTAATAAGCTTAACATGCTATATTTGTGATTGCTTATGATAAACATACATTTTAAGTGGTTATTGTAAACATCGGGAACGCAGGCCACACGTCTATGACTTCTTGTGAGTATTTTGTATTTTAGCCATTATTGTTCTAGTTTTATAGTATTGTTCCTGCTTAAAGGTACTCATTAGACAAAACATTTAGTACCCAGATTAACAATACCCATCAACTGTAGACAGAACCACTTTTGCTCCAGAGACATGATTGAGGAGTAGTTTATGAAATGACATACCTATTCGACTTCACAATATACATGTCTTCCCTAGAATCTAATCATAACTTGATAATTTCAACCAAGTAATTCATATTTTGTCTAAATGATGCGCTTTGACGTCAATATTTGTTGTTGTGATATTGTTTGTAGACAAAAACAAAATTCGCTGTTAGGAGTTTTCTTAACATAATTGGCTTTCTAAACACACTATATTATAGCCTAATATCAGTTATCATCCTATTATATTGAAGACTGTATTGTACATGTCACAAAACCATGAGGATGTCACAAAAAATCTTAAAAGCTTTAAAACAATAGAGATGCAATATTTTTATTGTTTTGGATGACCTACTTATAGGTTGTATTATCCGTACTAATATTATAAATGTGAAAGTGTGTCTGTCTGTCTGTTACCTCTTCACGCCCGAACCGCTGAACCGATTTTGCTGAGACTTGGTATGGAGATACTTTGAGTCCCGGGAAAGGACATAGGATACTTTTTATCCCGGAAAAATGTACGGTTCCCGCGCGATAAACGAATTTTGGCGCAACGGAGTTGCGGGCGTCATCTAGTTTTGTATAAATATGCCCAAAATTTTGTGTAATATGAAATAAGAGTAAACAATGCAATATAGTACACTTGTATGTCCAATCTTCTCATTTCTAATGAAATAGTTTTACCGAATAAACAATGAGCAATGAATTTTTTACCTAAACAAAACCAAAGTAATGTAACAAAAATGTGCTGGCTATATTTTTTTCGGTAACTATTGTAGTGTTTGAAACCCAATGGGTAAAAATGGGTTCCTATTACCAAACTTCTGTTTTTCTAAATAAATCACACTTCCTTCCAGCTATCCCGTTGCGAAGTTAATATTTTAACCCGCCAAGCCCCAAGCTGTCGAATCCGACTGCGATAACAATAGAATAACAGTAGATTTCCAAGAATCCACAATCTAGGGATTAATAGATAATGTTTAATTTGTTGCTGATTAATGCCAAATACAAAACATAAATTAAATTAAATATAAAAGGTCTCAGTAAACCACAAACACATCTGGTACATTAGTACTTTATGTTGGAGTCCAAATTTGCTCAGCTCTTTCTTGCTACTTTCTGAAAAATCTTGTAATTAATTGACAAAAATGTTGCAAAATATGCTAATAAAAATAAACAATGTAAATTGGTAGGAAGCAGAATAATGGCTATGCCAATCACCTTGATTCAAAATGCTTATTTAAATTTTAAATGCTGAATTATATTCTTCAATGAAAATAATAGTTACTAGTATTTCTATCTTAGCTTCAGTTAATTTGTAAACCTGACATGGTTTGAACTTGGAAATGTGATATCTCCTTTATCGCTTCAACTCCCAAGAGGCAACGAGGACAGTAAAATTCCAAGAATCTGTGATCGAAGGATTAATTGAAAAGAAATTTATTATTACTACATTTTGTATGTTTTTGTCCCAATGTAATTTCTCAAGTACAAATAGATGTTACCATTTACCTGCATCTAGTGAGCAAAAAGAAATCCTAGTGCCATATAATCAGGGCTTGAACAAAGGGCGGACGAGCTGGGCATTTGCCCAGAGCATAGTATAAGGAGGGGAAGTAAGTTATCTTCATACAAAGGCACCGCGCGCGGCTTGTATGTGTGCGCCATAGTATCAATGCGTCGCCGCACGCACACTTATTAAAATCTCGGACCGTTTTTGGACCATACCAGTCGGGGCTAAGACTTTACGCTGCACGCTCGCGTCGCGCCACGCCGCGCCAAACGAATCAAAAATGTCCGATCATAATAAAATAATGAGTAATAAATATTGCTGTGTGTTAATTGTAAATCAGATATTAATTATACACATAAAGCAAAGTTTGAATCATAACAACTGATTTGTTTATAGTAGGTACCTATAAGAGACAGGCGTTAGTTTTTAATGTTGTTTTAAAGGGTATATTTATAATTTTATTTAGACATCGGATTATATGCACGATCTAAGTGCCGAAATATGCATGCAAATATGCACGAAAATTGGCCGCAATATGGACAATCAAGAGTCACTTATTATTATTAAAAGTCGGAAGACCGCGACGTTGCCGCTGTTCATGCGGTTGCGAACGAAGCGCGGACAGCCGCTTGCCGCTCCCACATCAGAACGCCGCGCCGCCGCCGCCTAAAATTGACATACTTGGGCCGGAGTTACCCTACTTCCCCTCCTTTTACTATGCCCAGAGTGGCAAAAAATGAGGGGCGGCAAAATTGACTTATTCCTATCTTCCAAATGGAATGGACTTATTCCATTCCAATAATAAGCTGTAATTATCTTCCACCTCCCAAGATACAGAATTTTTACCTTCTAACCTACTTTAGGTTGGAGGGTGGAGATATTTAAGTATTTTATTTAATACCTCGATTGTGGGAAAGCCAGACACAATTGTTATTCAATTGTTATCGTGGCCTAATCTGGCCTGAGGTCGCTTGGGAGTTGAAGTTTTAAATATTCCCCCTATTATATCCATATAAAACTAGCCCATGACTTAAAGGGGTTTTCTGTATGTATAAGGCGGTGAAAATGATCTTTGCCCAGAGTGGAATAATATAATTGCATGCATATAATTCTCCAAAAGATCTTTCATTGGCTAAACCACTAGTACTTTGGATGTAATTAATCATGATCAATGCAACATTATCTCTGTGTAATATGGTAATGGATTTTTCTTTATTACTATGATAAATAATGATATTATGACTTCAGCATTTATTTTTTGTAACCAATGATATTATATAAAAAACTCAAAGCAGATATGTTACTACCGCCCGCGTTGTGAAGACTCAAATACGACCCAATTGGGTTGTCTTTTATTTAGTCTGTCTCTTTTATGTAAATGGCATTTCTTATCTTTTGTTTCACTTATCAGTTAAAGTCCAATTTTGAATTTGAAAATTGTTCGGAAGAGATTTAAGCCAGAAAATAGTATGAATGTAACAGATCTGTATAAGTAGAATATCATTGGTTATAACTATAAAGTAAGATTTTTGGCGTCCGATGTCACCCCAGTCTTCTGCTTGATGACCTCCTTATTGCTATGTAGTATTGTTCTTAACTTTTAACATGTTAATATGTTTGTTATGTATAATATCTAAGTTTTTGTGCCTATATTGTCAATTTTTTTTCCAGAGAGAAACAGATGAACTAATTTTGATTATTTTTACAGATTGGCAGCATGGCGGAAATAGTGTACCCGCAAGGCTGCCGACCAATTACCGATGACCTAGGACCAGATGAACTTGTTAGAAGATTAAAGGTAAACTTAGTTATTTTTAAAACAGGACAGTGTTTTCATGAACTATTATAATATCTAAATTCCAAATGTAACTCAAACGTGACTGACTGACTGACATAGTGATTATATAAACACACAATCCAAACCACTGGACATATTGGGCTGAATTTTGCATTCAGGTAAATGTTATGACGTAGGTATTCGCTAAGAAAGGATTTTGATCAATTCTATTCCCAAGGGTTTAAAAATAGGGGATAAAAGTTTGTATGAAACTTTGTCAATTTTGAACCGATCGGGCTGAGACTTTGCATGCATAAAGCTACAACGACGTATAGCTCAGTCAACAAAGTAGTTGTAGAATGCGTGAGCGGGAACCTAAGCAATTTCTGCAGGAACTTATTCAGGGTGGTTAAGGACAAAACATACTAAAAGTCCTGACGTCTAGGAGGTGAGCCGGAGGCGACAAAGGTCTAAATTTTTTGTTTCTCGTCAATAACTAAAAAAATATGCGTTGTAGCAAAAAATATTCTATGACGACCTTAAAGCTTATTAAATTATCTATAAAATATTAGTCTATACTGTAAATGTGGAAAAAACGGGAGGAAATTATTTGAAAGGGCTTATTAGAACGCGCTAATCTCAGGAACTACTGGTCCGATTTGAAAAATTCTTTCAGTGTTAGATAGCCCATTTATCGAGAAAGTTTTATTACGATATTACTAATAGAAGCGAAGAAATAAAGGAAAATGTGGAAAAAAACGGGGGAAATTATTTGAAAGAGCTTTTTTAAACGCGCTAATCTCAGGAACTACTGGTCCGATTTGAAAAATTATTTCAGTGTTAGATAGTCCATTTATCGAGGAAGGCTATCGGATAATTTTTGTGGACTAATTTGTCGTGAAATATCTAATTTACGCGGGCGAAGCCGCGCAGTAAGTCTAGTTTAAAATAAAGCTTTTGTTAATTTTTACTTTTCCTGAGCGTATCGTTCGAAAACGAATAAGAATTTGGAAAAAATGTATAGAATCTATACAGTTTACTAGTAGGAATCCCTTAAGAAAGGATTTTGATAAATTCCACCCCTAAGGGGATAAAATAGGGTATGAAGGATTGTATATAATAATACTTCTTAACGCAAGCAAAGCCGCGAGCAAAAGCTAGTTTTATTATATTATGTTTACATGAAATAATAGCCCAAACTTATTTACTTCTTACCAGTAAGCTGTAAAACAATACTACTAAACAGTTTTTTGACCTGACCTTGTGCTTTTTAGGCGTATTATTCAATTTCAAGAGGCTATGAAGAAACTCATTATTCTGAACAACCATGTTACAAAATATTTAAAAATACCTTCAGATATTTTTTGTAAAGTTGTGAACGATTGTTACACTGACCCACTGTTAGGAAGTGCAATATTATCTGACAGGAATAACAGGATATTCACTTCCTTTTACTGACAGGTCTGGCCTGTAAATACTATCGCCGTAAGGCAATAAAGAAAGATAGATAGAAAAATTTATTTAGTATCTATTTAAAACATTTTAAAACCTAACTAACTCCGCTGGCTCAGCGACCCTGGATCTTGGCCTCCGAAATGAGCTTCCGCCATTGAACCCTGTCCTGCGCTACCTCCTGCCAGTTACTGACTTGAAGATTCCTTCCCTTGTACGCTCTTTTTACCCCGCGATCCTCTCCCATTCTTTCCACGTGTCCCAGCCAACGGAGTCGGTGAGCCTTTGTTTCTCCGATTATATTGGGTTGGGCCACCAGTTATTCAATTTCGGCATTCTTCCGGATTCGCCAACAGCCGTCATTCGTTTTGGCTGGGCCCAGGATTTTTCTGAGGACTTTCCTTTCAGCGACTAGAAGTTTGTTCTCCTCCTTTTGTGTCAGCGTCCAAGCCTCACAGCCATACATTAGTATAGGCCGAATAATCGTGTTATAGATTCGGATTTTTGCATTTTTGCTGAGAAGCTTGGACACGAGCACCTTGTGAAGAGCTGCGCTGCATCGCAGGGCTTTTTTAACGCAAATATCAATTTCGTCCTCTCGACTGTTGGTATCAGTCACACTACACCCGAGGTACTTAAATTTGTGTACACCCCTATACATACTCCGTTTTATCGTGGCTGATCCTGAGCCCCACCTTCTTCGCTTCAGTCTCCAAAGTTGTGATGGCCTCTATGACTTCTTCGCGAGTTTCACCTAACAGGGCTAAGTCGTCTGCATACCCTATCACTTTATGCCTTCCATCCAGCTCCACGCCAAGTTCTAGGAGTAAAACCTTTCTCAACGTATTCTAGCACCAGATTAAAGAGCATAGGCGACAAGGCATCCCCCGGTTTTAGACCAGTTGCGACTGTGAAGTCGTCCGTCAGCTCACCTCCAACCTTTACGCGTAGGCTACACTGCACTCCGATGTCGTAACTCTAATCATCGTGAATATTTTGTCCGGGATATTGAAATATCACAAAATGAAATACAGGGCATGAATACTGCCATAGGCTTTGGTGAAGTCCACAAACAATGCGTGGACCCCTTGGGCGTACTCCCATCTCTTTTCCATCACCTGCTTCAGTAAGAAGATTTGGTCAATTGTACTTCTGTTTCGGCGGAATCCACACTGATAATCACTAAGGATTTTTTCCGCGTAAGACTCCAGCCTTTTAAGAAGCATATAAGACAAGATCTTGTAAGCGGTTGGAAGCAGAGTAATCCCCCGGTAGTTCGTGCACTTCTTTTTGCAGCCTTTCTTATGGATTGGACAAATGATGCCTGTATTCCATTCCAAGGGCTGACGTTGTTTCTCCCATATCTTAACAAGCAGTTCATACAACTTCCACTGTACCACCCCTCCACTATATTTCCATATATCTCCAGGTATGCCATCGATTCCAGGAAATTTGTTATTTTTTAGTCTCATGATGGCCTCCTGCACTTCCTTAAAAGACAGGGCTTCTGTTGTATCAGGACTCTCTTCTGAGGTATCACAAATGATAGGTTCTTGTGAAGGGGGGCAGTTCAGCAGTTGCATGAAATACTTTCGCCACGTGGATTTTATTTCTGCTGCGTCATTTATTAAGTTGCCATCTTTATCAAGGAGAGATTGGGCAGTTGGTTGGTTTTAAAACCTAATAACAATAAATACTAAATTAAGTTTAGCAATGTTGCAAACGGATCCGCAACACTGATTTTCAATGTTTTGAATTACAAGTTCTACTTCTATCGCCCTAGATTTTATAACATAACCGTTAACGCTAAATGCCGCTCAAAAGTTTAAGAGAGCTAGAAGAAAACATTTGTGTAGTCTATACTCTATAGGCCACAGGAAAGGGTATAAAATGTAAGGATTTAATTTTAAAAGGATCAAGAAGTTCACTACAAGAATATTGAAATGTATTTTAAATACTTCAGTCGGAATTTTCAGGAATTGCTATTGTATTCTATTGTTGTCGCGATGACCGGTGCTCGCGCGGGGCCTGAAGGATTAAGTACTATTTACATTAAAACTTAATAATATGTCAACTGTAAAATCATAGTTGCGGGAAAAACGATGTACCTTGCGCTCAGCTTAGATAACCTTTTGAGTCGTCGATATTAATTTAAGTTTCAATTTAAATACTATGATAATAAATAATTTTAATTTTGTCGATATGTTTATCTTTTAATTATTCATTTACGAGATGTAATTGCAAAATATGTGAATACTAATGACTCATAGTGAGTGTCATAATATTTTGTGCCAAGTGCTCCAACTAAAACCCAGTAAATGTATAAAATAACTAATATGATGTAATTTGTCGAGCATTCATGCATCTTTTATTGTGAGTTGCATCAATGCTCCAAGTGAAACATAATACGTCGAGTTGTTGTTGCATATTTTATATCTGAGTGTGTACTCCCATTTCGTTGAAATTGCACGTTTGCCGATAAATATACAGCAGTAAATAATAAAAGATTGATATGTAATAGCACCTCCTATAATTGTACGCATATATCTACTGAGTATTGTCTTCCATGATCGAATTAATAATAATTGACATTTAGATCATACAGTAGAACAGCCGTTATTAAAGTGTGCTCTGCGGAGCCCTGGCCCCTGGGGCTCCATAAAGACCTTGTGCTCCGCGAGCGAGACATAAATTGTTTTAGAATCAATATCAACAGACACCAGCATGGAGACGACAATTCATTCAAAGACAAGGGCTAGTGGTGGTTAATATAACGTATAGCTGAAAAAAGTAGCGCGCTATTTCTTCGCAACGAATAGCGCGCGCTATAAAACTATGCACAAGACGCTACGTTATAACGTATCGCGCGGTCACTGACCTAACGCGGCGCCGCTCGCGCTGCCGATCGCTCGCGAGTCGCGACTTTCGTTGGTTCGGGCCCAAATCGGGTGAATTCGGCTGTCATAATTTTTTCAGTGTTGCGTTGCGTGCATAGGTAAATTATAATGTTTTATAATCCCTGTTCCGAAGAGCACTGTACTGTAATATAATGGTAACTTCCGTTCCATGTGAATGTATTTTTTCTAAATCTGGATACGTTATTATATTTTTAAATGTAAGTAAATAAAATGTTAAAAAAGATCTAAAAATAATTTAAGTAAGTATATTACCAAAAAATATAAAAAAATTCAAAACCATTTAAATAACTTATAAAAAAAAAGACTTGTACTTATATAAAGCGATTCCTTTCAATTTCAATATAATATTATTATACAATTATATTGTATAATTTTAATTTAAATATTTCAAACGTAATAAGATTAACCAAATAAATAATAATGCCTTCAAACGATTATATTATTCTAAGTTATCTAACAAACACGTTATATTATATTAACTCACCCACCGCGTTATAATTATTATTAGCGAAAGAATTCAATAACGTCGGTAACTTTACAACGTGTCCAATCGATCGTTATAACGTATCATTCGTTATAACGTAGCGTCAAAACTAGCGCGCTTGAAAGAATCGAGATTTCATTCGTTTTAACTGTTATAAGTTATAACGTAGCGTCAAAACTAGCGCGCTTGAAATTCGTTATAACGTAGCGTCAAAAATAGCGCGTTTGAAAAATGTAGCGTCTAGCATCTAGCGAGCTATGAAAATATAGCCGTTAGGAACACCACTGACAAGGGCCCGTCAAGTTTGAGAACCGCTGCATTAGAGAGTAGACCCGATTATTGGGGCCTAGTTTTTAGGGTTCCGTACCCAAAGGGTAAGAACGAGTTAAATGAGACCCTGTTACTAAGACATTCGATGTCTGTCCGTCTGTCTGTCTGTGTCCAACAAATACTAAAAACAAAACAAAATTAATATTAAGGCGGGGCTCCCATACAACAAAACGTGATTTTTTTGGCCTTTTTTGCTCGATATCAATAATGGTAACAAGTGGGCACTTGTCACAAAATCCTTAATACGTGTATGCCCTTTGATAATTAATAAAAAAAACAAATATTTAAGGGGGGCCATACAAAGAACTTTATTTTTGGACTATTTTGAACATTTCGTGCGCGAGTCAACTCGCATTATTTGGATTTTCGATTAGGACTACCAAACGTGTTATATCTAGGTACATATTTGATATTATGTAACTTCAATTTAAATGTACAAAAATATCTATTTTGTGGTTCTTCTCTCTCTCAACCGGGTCTAGACTCTAGATGTCATCTGAAGCTGCACACATAAACGTAATAGCTATTAGCAATACATATCTGCAAGATATGCAGATTATTATACAGAATTAGCTGATTCAAATAATCGTTTATTTCTCGTACTTTGTTGTGTTAAAACATGTTATGCTACCGATTGCTGCAATTGCGCTTGCATTGTGCGCCCATCACACATCTGTTGCGACTTGCGACGATCGCTTTTTAATTCTTATTTTTCCTCCCCCCAAGTTTAAAACATTTGCGGGAGTATACGCCAGACTAATTCGTTCGAATACCACAAACAAGCTTTTCCCATTTATATAACTATTATATTTTGTGTTATACATACCTATATTTTTAACAAATTCATGATGTTTAAGGGGCCGGGCTACCCTCGAATTTCTCATACATACGTAATACCAAAATAATTTTGTCATACGAAAATATTTGACATGTTTGAGTTATTTTTCAGCTTAAAATCGTAATTACCTAGGTTTCTGAACAAAAATTAACTTCAAAATATTTAAACACTAAAAAAAAATTTTTTGTGTATAAAGGTCAATGCCCAAAAAAAAAAACCCACAGTCGATTAAAATAATTTATATACAGCAAAGTAGACCATTAATAGTAGATTGAAAATATGTAAATCATTTTATTCCAAACCATAACCGAAACGGATAATTTGAAAAAATAAATCTGAGATTTTGAGACAGCGCTTTGAATCAACTATGTAGTTTCTTCCTTTGTTTTTGTGTTTCCCTCGTAAAAACGATGGTGACACGTCGTATAAGTATATACAATTTAGAGAAAATAAAGTCTAAACCAGCCAAGTGCGTGTCGGGCTACGCGCAATATTATAAGGTTCCGTTATAGTAGCGATAGTTTTTGATATTTTTGAATGGTCAATGAATGTACATATTTTATAACGTGTTTAAATACATTACTAACAACATCATCTCAGTTACGTTTCCAAAGGAAATTAAATTATAAGTTCCTTTAATACTTCTCCGATTAGTACATTTTTTAGTTGATCGACTATCAACTCACCCACTCACTTACTTATGAAGTCTTCTTAGCCGTGATAGTTTTTTCTTTTAAATTCAGCATATTTCCTACTCCCGTGAATATTTTCCAGAATCAACCGTTTAGCTGGTACACTGCAAGACTAAAGATTTTTTTTTCCATTTCAAAACTTCATATTTCACATCTTTAAATCGGAAAATTATATGTTACTAGCTGTTGCCCGCGACTTCGTTCGCGTTATCATAGTAGATCACATCCTAAGTATTATTTGTTGTACAAAAATATTCAATGTACAGAATTGACTTTTCTACGATTTTATTATATATATAGATGTTCCGCGCGGCTTCGCTTGCATAATTAAAGAATTTCACACAACCGTGCATTTTTCCGCAAACTTCATGTTTCCCAAATAACATAAAAATTGCTCCAGTAGTTCTTAAAATAATAAGCAATTTCATATAATTTCCCCCGTTGTTCCACATTTTCTCTATTTCTTCACCACAATTAGTTTAAGCGTGATAAAAAATAGCCTATAGCCTATAGCCTTCTTCGATAAATGGGCTATCTAACACTGACAAAATTTTTCAAATCGGACCAGTAGTTCCTGAGATTAGCGCGTTCGAATAAGCCCTTTCATATAATTTCCCCCGTTTTTCCACATTTTTCTCTATTTCTTCACCCCAATTAGTTTTAGCGTGATAAAATATAGCCTATAGCCTTCCTCAATAAATAGACTATCTAACACTGACAGATTTTTTTTAAATCGGACCAGTAGTTCCTGAGATTAGCGCGTTCAAATAAGCCCTTTCATATAATTTCCCCCATTTTTTCCACATTTTCCTCTATTTCTTCGTTTCTATTAGTCTTAGTGTGATAAAATATAGCCTATAGCCTTTCTCAATTAATGGGCTATCTAACACTAAAGGATTTTTCAAATCGGACCAGTAGTTCCTGAGATAAGCGCGTTCAAATAAGCCCTTTCAAATAATTTCCCCCGTTTTTTCCACATTTTCCTCTATTTCTTCGCTAATATTAGTCTTAGCGTGATAATGTATAGCCTATAAGCCTTCCTCGATAAATGGGCTATCCAAAAGTAAAAGAATTTTTCAAATCGGACCGGTAGTTCCTGAGATTAGTGCGTTCAAACAAACAAACAAACAAACTCTTCCCAATTATAATATTTTATATGTTGTACTCATAATATTTTTAAAAAATCTATCCTCACACGGTGGGGTGGACGTGAAAAAAAATTCATCCCTGCTAAAATATGTGTAGTGGAGGTACTTACTTACCTTAAACATTTTTTTAAAGATCTTTATCTTATATACCATTTTATCGACATCATTAATGCAGTGCAGTGCATTCATGCCGAATTACAGCTTTGTAGGTCCTAGTCCCTGAGCAAAACCGTGGACAGACAGACGGACAGACAGACCGAAATTATAAAAGTTCCTTGTTGACTACGGAACCCTAAAAAGATATGTCACTGTACGTAAAGCGTAGGTATTCCCTCTTAAACGCACCTGTAGCTCTACTAACGTTGCGAGTGTCCATGAGTGACGGTAATTGCTTTCTATCAGGTGACCCGTTTGCTTGTTTTCCCTTTTATTTTCGAAAAGACGTAGATAGTTAACTGATATCGTGCAATAATAGTTAAAAATACATGTAGGTACAGATTATACCATTTCTATACCAAAATGACATTCTGTACTTTCAGATATAAAAGTTTTAAAAAATAAATATTTTAATATTAAATACATGAACATAAGAATCAGTGAACAAATATAAATGTGTTTTTACTACGTACTAATCGTCACATTATCGTTTGTAGCATCATGTCGTCCTAAATGTCATAGATTCCTATAAGAAAAGTCCGATCGTTTTAAAGTACTCGGTGATTGTTTAATCCAAAAAGGACATTGTATTTGGGATACCGTAGATGTGTCTACTATGCCCCATATAAATGGTTTTAATCGATTACGGGTTTTTGGTCCATACATTTTTGGGCATTCACCTTTTTTTACTAAATTTACTACTCAATATTTAAACACTAAAAAATAGAGTAAAACACTAAAACATATATAAATAAATAGTAAATTTACTGCAAAATATTTTAATACTAAAAATATTTTTTAAGGTTGAAATATTTTGTAGTAAATTTAATATTTATTTACATATTTTTTAGTGTTTTACTCTATTTTTTAGTGTTTAAATATTTAGTAGTAAATTTAGTAAAAAAAAATTTACACAAAAAAATTTTTTTAGTGTTCAAATATTTTGAAGTTAATTTTTGTACAGGAACCTAGGTAATTACTATTTTAAGCTGAAAAATAACTCAAACATGTTAAATATTTTCGTATGAGAAAATGATTTTGGTATTACGTATGTATGAGAATTTCGAGGGTAACCCGGGCTCTTAAGGCCATCCCCCGAGCAAACGACCTTGACCATACATTTGCCGCGTCGCGTCGCCGAGATCGCATCACAACCCTATTTTTTTACTTATCTTAGTTCAAAATTGACCTAAAAAAATTTAAAACGTGGAATATGCAATTTATGATATTGTCGATCTATTGGTGTGTGTTTCAAATAACAGTAATTACTAATTTGTAAATACTAAGGAGATGCTGAATGTATGCTTGAATTTTAATAAATCGGTTTTACTTTGGAAACTGATATCATTAGTATAATAAACAAAAATAGAAAATTTAAAACGTGGAAAGAAATGTTGATATGCCGAAGATTATTGCTGTATTTTTATTACTTATAACTTTGTAGCTTTCAAATTATGAGTTTATAAGCCCCTAAATACGGTAAATTACGGAATCCCCGTAGGGAACGCCCTTGAGGCGACGCCTCAATAATTTGGCTGTAGCGATGTCGATTTTTCTCAGCAATGACTAAAGCTAAGAAATTAAAGTTCATTGTCAGTAGGGTAGACTGGGTACGGATGTGACAATTTTGGTTTGGAGGCCAATAATTTTGTCAGTTTTACAGCTAGCTGGGAAAATTTTGTCAAAACCATAATTTATTTATTTGGCTACATAAAAATACCATTATATCATGCCAAAATACGATGTTATTAGTCATGGAATCAAATTTTAAAGAAAGAGGGAAATTGTCACAACCGACCACAACCCAAGGGCGGTTGTGACAGTGGTTGGGGTCAGTAGTGACATCTACAAAAAATAGTTGATATGATTTTTATTTCAATAAAATTGTACCATAAAACACCATAAACTTATTCTAAACAAATTCATCTAGCGTATGAGAACATAGTCTATTTTTTATCGATTCTATTTAGTCTATTAGAAACATATTTATCGACCAAGACGACATCCGATTAATTTGATGAATTTCGCTGTTCTCTTTAAATAAGTCCTACATTTGACTTTTTCGTGAGTATTTTCGTATTGACTAATAATATTCTGCACTCGTTTGGTCTTCTGCAAGCGTTTTTAGGACATCTAAGAAAAAAGATAGGATAAAAATATGTTACAACCGTACCCATTCGATTTGTCACAACCGTACCCAACACATAATTTCAATTATTAAACAATCGCCACGAATCGGCTAAACGATTTACGTAAAAAATAATCACTCACAGTTAACTACTAATGATCAACTTACAACAAGATTATTATTTTTAACAAAAAATTAAAACCGACTTCCAAGGTAAAAACAATACCTAATAACATCCTTATAATATGAACTAAAAAGTATTAAATAATTTTTCCTATCTCATGGTGCCTTTTTCCGAATTCGGCTAAAACTCAACTATTTCTGTACTCAATCTTCATAATTTTGAAGTCGGTACCAGATCTGAATCCAGATGCCAGAATATTTGAAACATTTGTAACTGGCACCGACTTCAAAATTATGAAGATTGAGTACAGAAATAGTTGAGTTTTAGCCGAATTCGGAAAAAGGCACCATGAGACAGGAAAAATTATTTAATACTTTTTAGTTCATATTATAAGGATGTTATTATTGTTTTTACCTTGGAAGTCTAGTTTAATTTGGAACTTTTTCTTGTTTGATTTATTATAACGTTCACTATTTTTGGTATACAAGTAACTTATGTCGTTTATTTTTAACCGACTTCCAAAAAACGAGGAGGTTATATGTTCGGCTGTGGATATATTTTTTTTATTTTTTTTTATTTTTGTATGTTCAACGATTACTCCGCCGTTCGTGAACCGATTTTCGAAATTTTTGTTTTGTTGTATTAGGTTTCACTCCAATTTGGTACCATGTTCACAAAAGTGGTGACCTGATGATGGGATCCATGAGTAATCCAGGGAACTCCTCGAAATTTATATGGAAACATAATATGGTGATTTTGGTTTTATGAGAAGCATCCTAAGCATATGCTACCAAAACGCAAGATTTTGCACCGAGGTATACTATGGTTCCGAAGATACTAAGAGAACTCCGGATTCCTTATAGATACAAGTTTGGGGGCTTATGCGCTGTTTTAAGAACTGAAAGCATATGCTACTATGCAAATTACATTCATCATCATCATCATCATCATCATTACCACATCAGGGTCACCAATGTCACCAAAATTGAACATAACAAATTCAGCCTTAAGTCCAGAGCATAAGGCACATATTTGACATTACTTCTGAGAAGTAAGCTGCTTCGATAATACAAGTAACATGCCTATCTCACAACAACACATGAAAACAACCTAATTTCAACCTTTTGCATTGTGTTTAGCGTTCATAGTACAATAACTGTGTGCGGTCTCGCTTGCTACAATCTGCTAGGGCTGTCAAGCGAGCGGCGCGGCGGCGCGGCCGGGTACCTAACAGACCGGGCGGCGTATTTACAAAGGCTATACCGTTTGAGTCACGAGCCAGAATCTAATAGATGAGCTTTTGCTTATGCATATTACTCTACAATTATTATACCTATTCTATCTCAGTAAAAAAATTGACTCAAATGGATTAGCTTTTTGCCTTGATATTTTCAAATAAAATGCACTTACAAAACCTAGTAGAGTAGAGGCTCACCGCCATAATATTTGTTTATCGCGAGCGTTCCATACAGCATACTTTTTATTGACCGACTTCCAAAAAGGAGGAGGTAATACGTTCGGCTGTATGTATCTTTATTTTTTTTTTGTATGTTCCTCGATTACTCAGCCGTTTGTGGTCCGATTTTCAAAATTCTTTTTGTGTTGTATAGGGTTTAACTCGAATTTGGTACCATGTTCACAAAAATGGTGATCTGATGATGGGATCCTTGAGGAATCGAGGGGACTCCTTGAAATTTGTATGGAAACATATAATGATTTCGATTTTTTCTGAAGCATTTGAGGTAAATGCTACCAAAAAGTAAGACTTCGCACCAGGTTATACCCTGGATCCGAAGGTACCAAACAGAACTTTTGAATGCTTATAGGTACACGTTTGGGGATTACGGCGTTGTTTAAACAACTGAAAGCATAAGCCAACACATCACTTTGATTAATCATCATCATCACAACTATAATTATACCATGGTCATCACACTATGACCCAATTATTGGTACTTTTCGTGATATTTTGCATCGAAGCAGATGTTTTTGACGATGATTTCACTGTTTGTGGACCGATTTTCGAAATTTTTGTGTTGTTGTATAGGATATTATCTTAATTTTGTATAACAATTACGAAAGTGGTGAGCTGATGATGGGATCTATGAGCAATCAAAAAAAAAAAAAAAAACACTCATAGTGGTAAAAATGTTGTTTCTAGTAAGTTAAACATATATTACGAATAAGAAAATTTTCATACAAAGGTGTCTCTTGATCCAATGGCACTGAACAGAACTCCTGAACCATTAAAGATAAAAGTTTGGAAATTGCAGCATCGCTTAGATAACTTTTTTCGCAAGCATTTGCCACAATTTTGCTTACAGTACTAGTGCTAAGCACCAAAGTGCTAACCTCGCGAGATCTCGAAATTGGCGAGATCTCGCGGTATTGTATTCACAAACTCGCGGAATCTCGCCTGAGCCCCAATCTCGCGAGATTTGCATTCCCTAGCTAAGACTAATAGGAGTGAAGAATAAGAGGAAAATGGGGAAAAAACGGGGGCAAATTATTTGAAAGGGCTTATTTAAACGCGCTAATCTCAGGAACTACTGGTCCGATTTGAAAAATTCTTTCAGTATTAGATAGCCCATTTATCGAGGAATTCATTTTATCACGCTAAAACTAATAAAGACGAAGAAATAGAGGAAAATGGGGAAAAAACGGGGGAAATTATTTGAAAGGGCTTATTTGAACGCGCAAATCTCAGGAACTACTGGTCCGATTTGAAAAATTATTTAAGTGTTAGATAGGCCATTTATCGAGAAAGGCTATATGCTATATTTTATCACGTTAAGATTAATAGGAGCGAAGAAATAGAGGAAAATGTGGAAAAAACGGGGTAAATTATTTGAAAGGGCTTACCTTACGAACTACTAGAGCGATTTTTTTCTTATTTGGGTCAGATAGGAAGTAGAGCACGTGAAGGATCATAGGGTATTTTTTGTGGACTATTTTGTCTGTGAAATATCTAATTTACGCGGGCGAAGCCGCGCGGAACCTCTAGAAATAATAAAAATGAATCTATATTTCCCTTGGTTACTACATCACGCGTAAACAGCTGAAATGATTCTGATGAAATTTGCTATACTTAGATATATTATATACTTTGAGTCCCGGAAAAAGACATAGGATACATTTTGTCCCAAAAAATGTACGGTACCCGCACAATAAACTTTTATGATTTTCGCCTAAACTATTTACTCTATTTTGCTGAAATATGGTATAGAGATACTTTGAGTCCTGGGAAAGAACATAGGATATATTTTGTCGCGGAAAAATGTACGGTTCCCACAAAATTTACCTTCATGTTTTGCGCGTAAACTATTCAATCGATGTACGGGAACAACTATAAACTGAAGTCCACGCGGACGAAGTCGCGGGCAACAGCTACTAGTAATATAATCTAGTATATCTACAATCATTCTAAAAATCTGTAGGCTCTTTTCACATCCGACAAGTGTGATAACTCGGCAACAGTGGTTCCGGACAAAATTTTAATTAAGTAGTTCGGTTAATTATATTATACGAAAAAAAAAAATACTTTATTTACGCGGTCAATAAAAACATAATACAGTGATACCGAAAAGTATAGGAGTTCCAGAAATTCGTGATGTTACCTGCGCTCCAGACAATTCAATTCCAGACAACTCCCTAACAGTATAACAGCAATAATATCCTCTCTTTTCCTCCAGGCCCTGGCACACACTCTACAAGGGCTCGGGCAAGATGAGGGCATGTACCAGCAGTACATACCGCTGGCGCTGCACCTGGCGGACGACTTCTTCCTCACGCACCCGTCACGTGACGTGCAGCTGCTCATCGCGTGCTGCATTGCCGACGTGCTGCGCGTCTACGCACCGGAGGCGCCCTACAAAGATCAGGAGCAGGTAGGCTAAATGGTGTGCAGGATGTGTCCTTTTTTTAAAACGGTAAATGCGCTTAAGCATTCCCGACGGCATGCGGCACTGGGGAAGGTGGTACCACCGAGGTATGTGGGTCTCGCTGCGGCCGAGAAGATGGTAAGTTGGCCGCAGCTCTACCCACTAAAACCCGTCCGTGGCTTCTCCTCTGCTTTGCGCTGGGCCCCAGGACCCTTCTGAGACGAAAACTGCAGCGGCTGTGCAGGATGTGTCCTAGCTAGAAATCAGAAGGGAAAGATGTGCAACGAGTTTTCCTATAAATGATTAAATGCGTGTAAAGCGATATAGTTTTCTATGTCAATGGGCCTAAATTCTTATACATTATTACATACCTCATACTGGCTTCGATTCTCCGCCGCGCTGTTTCGGTGAAGTTAGCTGAGAAGGAAACTTATAGGTAGTTGCGAATGGGCAATCATTGCGTAATTGCACGAAAGACGAAACAGATTTTCTTTATCAATATGGTCTCTGTCAACTTTAACTGCCGCTATCTCCTGTAGACCTGTATACTATTATAAGTAAGTCTATATTAGTATAATGTCAATGGTCAATAATAAATAATAATCAGTATGTAAAATGCGAAGGAACGACAGACAGAAGACACTAATGAAAGAGGAAAATATGCATATAAATTCTAAAAATAGAAATTACAAATATGTTAGATATAAGTTCGTTATAAACCATTCATAACATAATGTCAATTAATATTAACGCTTATATAACGAATAACGATTATACTATATTAATTTAAACTGTCATACAGTTGATACAGTAAAAACTTACATTACATAGTTCTCGGTAATAACTAGTGGTAATAATTTCGCGCGTGCAAATTGAAGATAGGTCACAACTCACAGCTCATAGTCGAACAAAATCGATACGACTTGTGCTCCATTCTTATTCCAATTATTGAAGTTAGATCGCAAAACAACTTCATAGATGGCAATCTAATTGGAATTTTGTTTTTATTTCATATATTTTTTCTCTTTTTGCAGAATTTGGAGGGTACTTGTCTCAAGTGAAATGTGGATATATTTAGTTTAAGCTGTATTATATTTCTTTTTTTATCACGATTGCAAAATTGCCAAGGTGTGTAAGCCGTAAATGGAATATCTTGAAGAGCTGTCGAGGTTTACTTTTGACATCTTCTCGACTCTTTGTGCACGTGACGTTGTATGACTACTAGTCTGGTACAGGGTGAAGGGTCTAGTAAAGATGTAGGATGTAGAAAAGATGACGAAGAATTGCTAAATTGCTGTAAACCTTACATTGGAAACAAACACGAAACGTCTAGAAAACTGTAATTCACACATACCGCAATAAAATCCGTAAGAAGTAGTTTTATTTGCATTTAAGTTTTTTACGCAACTGTTCGTAAGGTTTGATGTAATTCAATTACACGTAGGTAATTCAAGGGCTCGCTGATAAGGGAGCACTTGTAAATATGCTATTAATACACTACTGTATTGCGTCCACATGACTCATTACAATAATAGAGGAAGAAATGATAAGGCGCCCCAATTTGCCATATTAGGAAATGATAACTATTGAAATACTTTTTAAAAACTTCTATATAAAAAAATGCGGAGCACTTATTATGATGACAAAGTAAAATGCTTAAAAATGAAGTAGGTACTGGCAAACATTCCAAATTAAAATAATGGTGTAGGTCCTGTCGAATTTTCTGCAATCAGGTACCAAACCTGGGGTTCCATTTAGGAAATGCAAATCTCGCGAGATTGGGGCTCAGGCGAGATCCCACGAGTTTATAAATACAATACCGCGAGATCTCACCAATTTCGAGATCTCGCGAGGTTAGCACTTTGGTGGTATTTTTTTTTGCAAATTATCACGATATTTGAATAAATTAGGAAAAAATTTATAAATATTATAAGTATTATTTATTATACTAAGCATTTTTAGTATTACAAATATTATTTATAGTACTAAGTATTATTCATAATTTAATAAGTATTATTTAACATAAGTATGTTTATCTTATAAGATAAACATTTATTTTCACGAATTTTTTCAATAGACTTTTGTGCATCAAACATTGTTTGACGTATCCATACTAATATTATACATGCGAAAGTGTGTCTATCTGTCTGTTTGTTACCTCTTCACGCCCAAACCGATGAACCGATTTTCTAGAAAATTCAGGACCTAGTTGAAAATCACAGTACACAGCTGTAATTGCTTAGGCCAGGCTCCTGTTTGTTTTTAGAAGTGATCGCAGTTCCGTCCTTGCCGATTTTATGCTCAAGTGCAATCTCGTCAAACTCGCGAGATCTCGCCTTTTTTTCGTCCGAGATCAGTCTCGCTAAAAAAGGCCGAGATCTCATCACGAGATTGCATTCCCTAGTTCCATTGCTGCTCATTAGAAAAGGAACTCAAACTCAAACTCAATTGTTTTTATTCAGAATAAATTTTTGCAAATATTTTCTGAAAGTCTACATGATGCCTACCACCGGTTCGGGAACTAACCCGGCAAGAAGAACCGGCGTAAGAAACTCGCAGGGGACTTTTTTTGGTAAATAAAGTGATTTACCAAAAAAAGTGAGAAAAAAATTAATCTTTTAAAATAAAGTTTACAATGCTGTAACTTAAAATTATACAATGTCAACATACATAATGTAAGTCATAAAATAATGTAGAAGTAGCCTTGCAAGCAGCCATCCTACTCCCAAGATGTGCCGTCGTTTATGAAATCATTGACCTTATAATAGGCTTTGGCACACAAACGTTCTTTGACTACTTTTTTAAATTTATTAATGGAAAGATATTAACGTTTTCTGGGATTTTATTGTAAAAGCGTACACATTGACCTTTAAAAGATTTGCTAACTTTACTAAGTCTGATCACCGGTATTTCTAGTTTGTACTTATTTCTAGTGTTTCTTCCGTGACTGTCACTTTTGGTTGTAAATTTACTAAGATTCTTTCTAACATATAAAACATTATTCAAAATGTATTGAGAAGCAACAGTTAGAATATCGATTTCTTTAAACTTTTCTCTCAGAGATTCAAAAGCTGACATTTTATAAATTGAACGTATAGCTCGCTTCTGCAGCACAAAAATCGTATTAATGTCGGCAGCGTTTCCCCATAAGAGAATGCCATACGACATTCTACTATGAAAATAACTGAAATAAACTAGTCTTGCTGTGTCTTCGTCAGCAATTTCCCGTATTTTTCTGACTGCGTATGCTGCAGAACTGAGCCTATCTGCAAGATTAGCAATATGAGGACCCCACTGTAGTTTACTATCTAGTGTAATGCCTAAGAATACAGTGGTGTCCACCAAATCCATCTTCTCATCATTTAATAGTATATTGGTTTTAACTTGCCTAACATTCGGCAAAGTAAATTTTAAACATTTAGTTTTCTTAGAATTTAGAAGTAAGTTATTAACGTTAAACCAATGTACTATTTTTGAGAGAGCACTATTTACCTCGTCGTAATTTGACTGTTGTCGCTTCACTTTAAAAACAAGTGAAGTGTCATCAGCAAAAAGTACTATCTCATTATCATTATCCTTAACAAGATAAGGTAAGTCGTTTATGTAGATGAGAAAAAGGAATGGACCTAAAATGGATCCTTGTGGGACGCCTAATTCTATTTTGGCCCCATTGGTCCTTTTACTATTAATGTCAACCCTTTGAGTTCTATTTTTGAGGTAAGATGTCAAAAGGTTGAGTGCTGAGTCCCTAATGCCATAGTGGTGCAATTTCCTGATTAAGGTGACGCCGCGTTAAAGTAAGAAACCGTGTTGGATATGTTTTAGATTGCTTGTTTTCTATGAGAGGCCGGCCCGGCTTATGCCCTTTCCATTTGTTGAAACAGCAACAAATGGAAAGGGCATAAGCAACAAAATGGTTTTTGTTGCGTAATTTAAAAACCATAAATACATTTCATATAAGCTATTGTAGTTTATGATATTGTCAATCTATTGGCATGAGTTTCAAATAAAAGTAATGTGTAAATCGTAAGAAGATGCTGAATGTATACTTGAATTTTAATAAATTGGTATTACTTTGGAAGCTGATATCATGAGTATAATAAACAAAAATAGAAAATTTAAAACGGGGAAATGAATGTTGATATACTGAAGATTATTGCTGTATTTTTATTATAGCTTTGAAGCTTTCAGATTATGAATTTATAAGGCTTTAAATACGGTCAATTACGGAATCTCCGGAGAGAATGCCCTTAAGTAACTTGGTGATCTCACATTTGTCAGCACTGTACGCGCCGCATTTTAGAGTGAAATGACGTCACGAAATGCGGGCTGCGGCGAAGTATGGTGCGGCTAAGGTCCGCACCATACTCGCCGCATAATCCGCGTGTTAATAACACTTAAGGTGACGCCGCGTTAAAGTAAGAAACCGTGTTGGATATGTTATAGATTGCTTGTTTTCTATGAGAGGCCGGGCCGGCCTCTCATAGAAAACAAGCAATGGAACAGCAAAAAATGGAAAGGGCGTAAGCGACAAAATGATTTTTGTTGCGTAATTTAAAAACCATAAATACATTTTATATAAGCTATGCACATATTAAAGTGTATGCTTCAACCAATTTATGTACAAATTTTGGAACCTTAAATCACTCTCTGTTGGAAAAATAGGAATCCCTTTTTTTACAGAGGTTTTTTCGATTGATAATTCTGTGTTATAAAAGTTGTCCAATCGTGTTATGCTATGGGCAATTCAAAGACAAAGACATGATGAATACTGACAATGAACTTTAGTTTTTTAGCTTTAGTCATTGCTGAGAAAAATCGGCATCGCTATAGCCAAATTATCAAGGCGTCGCTTTAATGTAGCATGCTCAACACAGTCAAAAGCCTTGGAGAGGTCGCAAAAAACCCCTAGGGCATCCTGCGAGTCCTCCCATGCTTCAAATATACTATAAAGAAGACCTATACCAGCATCCGTTGTGGATCGACCCTTAGTAAAACCATATTGATTTTTGTGCAATAAATTATTTAAGTTAAAATGTAATAGTAACTGATTTAATATTATTTTTTCAAATATTTTACTTAGAGTCGGTAGAATCGATATAGGCCTATAATTAGTAGGATCAGATTTAAGTCCCGCTTTGAATAAAGGTACAACCTTACTGTGCTTCATTAAGTCAGGAAAAACACCACTCTTTATGCAGTCATTAAAAATCATTGATAGACGAGGAGCTATGATGTCAATTATTGATTTGATAATTTTAGTAGACATGCCCCAGAGATCAGTAGTATCTTTAATATTTTTAGTTTAGTAGTATTTTTAGTCTTTAGTAGTGTCTTTAGTAGTAGTATTTTTAGTCTTTAGTCCCCAAAGATATCAATGATATCTTTGGGGACAATCTCTCTAAACCTAAAATTGACATTACATTCCTTTACATTGTATCTGAGTAGTTTTTCAGCAGCTGCAGGTGAGGAGTTTAAATTTTTCGTAGTTGAGACCGGAATGTCAGCAAAATTTTTTTCGAAGACCGTCGCAACCTCATGATCATTGGTAATCTTTTTATTTTCAAAATAAATTTCAAAATCAGAGCTACGACAGGTGACGTTTCCAGTCTCACCAGCTATTACTTTCCAAGTAGTTTTGATTTTATTTTTCGAATTTTTAATTTTATTCCTAATGTGAATAGCCTTAGCGGCTTTACAAACTTTTTAAAAAATCTTTGAATAGTTTTTTACATATGTTTTGAATTTATCACTAGTATTCATGCATTTTTCATCATACAAGTCATATAATCTTTGTCTGCTTATTTTAATTCCTGTAGTTGCCCTCACTGTAAAATTATTATTATTTTTATGGCTTTTTTTAACAGTTCTGGGAGTAAATACAATATTAAATTGGGTTCTTATCATCTTAAACAATTTGTTAAATGCTTCATCTGAGCTATTTGTCTCATCCAATAATAGTTGAATACTTGAACTTAAGTTATTTCTAAACTTCTCAATACGTTTTGTATTCACAGGAACAAACACACGCTTTTCCTCTAGGTAACTATCGCAATGTATATTAAATGAGGCTAGTTGCCCACAGTGATCAGAGCTAAGCTTATTTATTATTTCTTTTTTACATGGAGAAAAATTTGTAAAAATATTATCAATACAAGTTGCCGTTGTGTCACAGATTCTTGTTGGCTCATAAAACAAGTAATTTAGGTTATATGATTTAAATAGAGATGTGAATCTAACAGTAGTAGAGTTCAAGTCAAATAAATTAATATTAAAGTCACCACAAACGATAACTTTTTTGTTAGATGCACATATCTTTGATAATATTTGTTCCATGCTTTGTTCAAAGGAGTCATATAACCCTGATGGTGGCCTGTATACGCTTAGAATAATTAGTTGACTTAACTCTATGCAGGCTACTTCTATTATCCGTTCAGAAGAGAGGTTCACAATGTCTTTACGTTCTTTGAATTTCAAATTTTTTCTAATTAATATAAGTGATCCGCCTCTAATGGCATTCTCTCTGTTGAACGAGCTTGCCACTTGGTGATCATTGAGATTGAAAATGAGTTCATGTTTTCTAAACCAGTGTTCTGAAATACAAATAATATTTATTTGAAATTGTTTTAGAAATAACTCAGTTTCAAGCTCTTTACCTACCATTCCTTGAAAGTTCTGATGCACCAAGCTTATAACATTCTTGCTATTTATATTGGAGTAAGTTTTGGTAGGATTTTTCACACTTAAGCTATTATTGCAAGAGACATCCTCCATTGTCTTATGGTCTAATTTAAATAATTAATTGGAACATATTCCAACTCTTTACTATAACTAGAATACTGCTCAATAGAAGCAGGAGTCAAAGAAGCCAAATTCTTGGCTTTCAAAGAAAATAAAAATTTTGATAGCATCTTTGCTATATGTCTCTTACAGTAATGAGATTAGTAATACTTATCTATACTTATATCATTAATAAATTTACTATCTAAATTATTTATATCCACAACATGACATTTTGGTTGTGTGTCGCTTAAAACTATACAATTGTTGTTGACAGCACTATACAATATGCTATTCAACCTAAATCTTATTTGATTTTCATGAGCACAGCTTTTTGGCAACATTTTTATATAGGGCAAAGTGAATAATATAATGTTTGTTAAGTTTTTAATATTATATAAACATTCTAAAAGATCAGTCATCTGTTTCTTATTTACTTTACCCTTTCTCCCGACTACAATTATTATAGTGGTGTTAGGACAATAAGTCATAGTTGATGCCCTGTCTATTATCTCACAGTAAGTAGCTCCGGGCATACAAAAGTTAGTGACCAATTGTCCACACATTCTATAAAGATACGTACCTAAGTCTCTTCCTATTTCATCACTAAATAGGCAGATATTAGTCTGGCTTTCAGTATTTACCTTCTGGCTTTTCATATCAGGTGATATTCTTCCAGTTAAATAATTTTCTTGAATTTCTGAAATAGTATTGACTTTTAACAACGAGTTCACTCGTTCCTCATTATAGTGTAACATTTCAAGCAAATCATCCATGGCAGAAATATGTCCCTGTATTTCCTTTTTTGATAATTCATATTTTTTTGTAATATTTTCTAATGAAAACAATAAACTTGAGATTTCAGTCTGAAGGCTGCATACATCGGCCTCATAATTATATTTTATATCTTCTAATTCACTAGAACATTTCAGCAATTTATCACTCAAAAACATTTTATTCTTTGTTGTTTTAGACAATTTTGTAACTACTTTTTATTTTTAATTGACAATTGCTGAGCTTTCTTTATAAATCTTTTAATTTTTACATATTTCTTCAGTTTTCTCTTACTGTCCATAGTGCACACTGGTACTGTATCATCTGCAGTTAAATCGATGGTGCTAATATTGTTACAAGATGTGTTAGAAACATAACACTTATTGTCTTTTATTAACATTTGCGATACCAGAATTGGCCCCGTACGCTCAAACTCCCCACTCGTTACAGGTAAAGACGATATTCCTGTTCCTGATCAACCAGCTGCAGGGTCTACGCGACCCCAAGGACCCGGCGTTCAAGCGCTACTTCTACCTGCTGGAGAACCTGGCCTACGTCAAGTCCTTCAACATGTGCTTCGAGCTGGAGGACTGTCAGGAGATATTCTGCGCGCTCTTCTCGCTCATGTTCAAGATAGTCAAGTGAGTAGACAAGTGTAATTGATATTGATAGTTGTTATCGTTTGTTGTTATTTGATAGTATTGTTTGTAGTCAAGCGTGTGATCTAATAAAGACCACCCGCTTTTGTTAACATAACGACTTGTACCTTCTACTGATAGAAACCATAATTATTCGTCGTTCCTATTTAGATTGATATTATGTGTAACATCGGTTGTTGAAATTATTGTAGTACAGTCTGGTAGCAGAGCACAGAAAATTCGTATATTGACCCATCGCTAGTTAGTTGTCTCCTTCACTCTCGCATATTGCCGTAGGAGCCCGACAGCATATTGATGTTGCAGTCGGACTTGGACACGAGAAGCAATCATACTTCAGAAAATATATTAATAATTCTTACGCCGGTTCTTCTCGGCGGGGTAGTTCCCAAACCGGTGGTAGGCAACGTAGTTTCTTCGTTCGACTTTCAAAAAGAGTACCTATCATGATACCCATTTTGAAAAAAAGATATTTTATTTATTTTTATATTAAGTATATAAGTAAGTGATTTAGTAAAATTGATTGCAATATATAACACTTTTCGAAGAACCTATCTTTCGCTTTTAGCACAGAATATATTATAGTACCTTACGGTACAGAAGTCTCACTCCCGAAATTAGGTATAACTACCCAACTAGCAAAATTTGCTTCTGATTAAGTCAGATTTGCGTTTTCGTGAAGACTTATTGGTGTATGAAGTAGACTTAGAACAGTCACATAGACTACCTTAAAACCGCGTTTGGCACAAATTCAGGATCTTTGGTTTTGAATTTGTTTTGTACAGATCAGGAAAAATGCTAATTACTCTTAATTTGATCTTCAAAACGCACTATATCGTGCTACATAATTATCTTCAGTACTGCTAAACTAGAATCGTTATGAGACTAATAGATTTGCACAAAACTCCGTGTGTGGATCACGCGTGTTTGTCAATTTATAAATTATAACAAATTATTTTATATGCAGTATATATAACGCCATTAAAATAATAGTGATTTGGCGACCTCATGCGCCCAGCTTTAAGTGCGAAGGTAAGTTTTTCGTTGATATATATGTGTTTTTATGGTGTATTTTCAATGCCCCCTTGTTATTTTTACATTTAATTTTATTTAAATATATTTTTTAATATACAAACTTATACAAAACTATTATGAGATGTAATGTCCGACATTATGCTATTGTAAGACTTTTGCTCCGATAAGTTTACCTTTTCAGTTTCTCTTCCTATCAAGTGGCTAAATATTATTATGGTGGTGTTGGAATACATTTCTGACAAAAGATGATTAATTCTATTTGCTTAATGGGTCTAAGAAATGGCCATGGAAAATCACTCATTTCTTTTTGGATGAGAAATGCTTTGACTGTCAATTTACACAAATTTGTACAAAGCCGCAACATCTTATACTGGCGGATTATGAAACTAGACATTTGTTAAATTTAGATTTTCTCTGGTGCGAGAATTGTTGTATTCAAGCAATTTATAGTCATTTTCCGCCCGACGAATGTGAATTTTGTTATCGTATTTAGGTAGGTATCAGATCAGGTTTTAGTATTTAAACTGTAAAACATTTAGTATTTAAATAATACATCATTTTTATCCTCACTTTGATTTCCTCGACAGCTTTCGTCTTCCTCTGTATCACTAGCTTCCTCTAAAAACGAATTTTCTGGTGAATCAACTAAGTAATCACTAACAGTATGGTCTGTATGTGTGACATACTGTTCCAGAAACTGTACGGAACCACTAGATTTTTCAGTGCTTTTTTCTTGGCTTATATTAATGTTTCCATTTGTCGTTTTTTATATTTAGATATAACTTTTCTTCTAAATCCACCACTTCGCTTTAATTGTGTCCATTTTTCCAAATCTATAGTGGTTTATTTGAGCAAAATCCGTAAAAAGTATAATATTTTTATATAAATATTATATTAATACAACATACAGGATTGTATCAGGATTAATTATCATTTATAAGAGCAAAAAGGGACCAACTCAATGTTTTTACTGCTGTAACAGCCACGATACTTGCTACTACAGTAATTCTAGCATCGCTTGTACAATAAATAGCGTACCCAAGACTACAAGGCTTGTACGCATCCTCACAACGCATTTTTGTAGAGATGTGTTAGTCTTGGTTATGATTTTATTTATACTTATGTACTTGACATAGAGCTAGACTCTAGAGTCTCATATCGTGCTATTTTAGGAATATGCTTAGATTAGCATTTGAAAGTGCAATAATAAGCCAACATACATCAATCAAAACTATTCTGTGGCTTTTGGCGGACTTCTTGCATTATAAGCTGCTATTCCTAAGACCATTTTGCTAGTTAGGTAGCTGTCCCGGCAAACGTTGTTTTGCCCATATTATTTTATTGAATTGACTAAAATATAAGTATGGTGTCCATAGTCGTCCGACCTGACTCTCTTAGGCATTTTCAAATATTTAAGAAAATAATTGAATGCCGTATTGGCGCATTCAATTATTTTCTTATAACAATTATAAAGATGACGAAAATTGAAGATGAAAGTGCACACAGTTTAGAGTGTGGACACTGGACATATATAAGCTATATAGATCTAAACTCCCCTCGGCTCTCGCACGCGCACCCCCGCCTTGATGATGCCCACTTCGCAACCGCGCGCCTTGCAGTAGAAATCGTGATGTTTTAATTTCGCCATAACTTCAAAACCAAACGTCCAATTTTAGTCATTCAAAGACCAAATATTATCTACATAAACTGTACTTATTGACAAAAATATTTATTTTGATAAGGATTAATAGCATGAGTAAAATAAACGCGTTTAAATGTACTCCGAAAAAATTCAAGATACTTTAAATAAAAAAATGGTTGGTGTGCCTTACTCGACATAGATAGTTATAGTGTGTCGCGGACTTTTTTGTAGATATTTATAAGATCTACAACTAATTGGAACATTTTATGGTTCTATTTTTTATATTTTTTTCCGTAAAAACTCAAATATCTTACGAAAACCAAAATAAAATGTAGCCTATGTTACTCGTGGATAATGTAGCTTTCGAATGGTGAAAGAATTTTTAAAACCGGTCTAGTAGTTTTTGAGCCTATTCATTACAATTATACAAACAAAGTTTACCTCTTTATAATATTATAGTATTTATATATATAATATTATAATATTTGCCATATTATTTTATTGAAGTGACTAAATATGTATGTCACCATGGCAATGTCGATCGCTATCCCATCGCACAAACAATGGTCGCCGTCAGTCTCAGTTTGTAATAATTTACTATTATTTATTCAACAAATGCACTTATCAATATATAAAGAACCGAGTAGCCGATTCTCAGACCTACTGAATATGCATATAAAATTTGGTAAAAATCAGTAAAGCGGAGGAGTTCGTGGACTAACATTGTGACACGAAAATTTTATATATAAGACTAGCGACCCGCCCCGGCGTCGCACGGGTATATAATATATAGCCACTGAATAAATGATTAAAATCGACAGCCTATGATCCTTCACGTTGTGACCTACTTCTTATATTATAACATATAATATAAAATAACATAAAAATTGTTTGACATTTTAATTAAATTTTATAATTATGTGATAATACTTACATACATATATTCAAATTAAATTATAAAGTTTTGATTAAACTATCCTATCTCTCAAGTTGGATCGAACTGCACATGGTGTGCGAATTTTATTATAATCGGTTAAGTGGTTTAGGAGTCCATTGAGGACAAACATTGTGACACGAGATTTATATATATTAAGATAAACGCTAGCGTCCGGTCACCGGACTAGTCTGAATAGGTTGGCACTCGCTCGACTTGTCGCACACGCAACGCACGCATCCGCGATACAAAATTAATAGTACCCGGCCGCCGCGTCGCTCGCTTGACAGCCCTGGCAGATTGAAACGAGACGGCAGATAGTAATTATTGTACAATAAACGCCAAACGCTATGCCAAAGGTTTAAATTAGGTTGTTTTCCAGAATAGTAGGTAAATATCTCGGCAATTTCGCGCCGTTTGTATGGAAGTGAGAGTTGAGACAGGCCTGCTTTTAGGGCTTCCACACATTACGCGAATTCGCTTCGCATCGCAAATATGTATCTGCGACAAAATTCATAATAAAAATGACATTACGATGCGATGCGAATTCGCAGTTTTGTGTGGGAGCCCATAATTGCTCTAACACCAGATTAGTATTAATGACACTTCTAATATTACATTTCAATTTACAGCACAGAACACTCTTCCAAAGTGAAATCGTTCATGTTGGATGTCCTGTGTCCGCTCATCACGGAGTCGGATGTCGTCTCCAACGAGCTCATGAACGTTATCCTGGTCAACCTGGTGGAACCCAACAAGAGGGAGCACAAATACGCATACGCCTTGGCCAAGGAACTCATCATCAAGACCAGTGAAACGTTAGAACCTTATATACAGGCTGTGAGTATACTGTGATGTAGGAAGTTTAAGCGCCTGTTTCACCACTTATCAGGAGTGCCGGTTAGGCTATCCACCACTTAACTTGAGACTATGGAGAATCTGTCAAAAAAGTTGTGGATAACCTACCCGGCACTTTATCAGGAAATGGTGAATCATGCCCTTAGTCAATAAGTAGGTTTCGCACGGTGCCAATGTAACGTCGGCATGCGACCTAAATTTTTTTTGCATTTTATTACCTTCATGTGTATCATTTGCTGTGTGCTTAGACCTAAGCGTCTAAGCACACAGCAAAAGCAAGTTCAATCCACACAATGTTAAATTGTATTACTAGTTTAGGTTTGTACTTTGTAAGCATAACAGCTATTTTAATATTGTTGTTAAAAATTGTATTGAAAACTGCAATCTCGATAGGTAAATTAACTACGTAACAGTCGGTAGGCTTAAAACGAATACGATCGTCGATTAGATTATCCGAACCAGCATGTGCCGTGCTCGTAATGATTCTTGGTCAAGGCCTGACCTATTTCGGGTATGTAATCCGAAAGGTAAACACTGCAAATCTCGCAACTTGCAATCACATAGCAAATGTGATTGCAAGTTGTACTGTGTGTAAGTAACTATTTACAAAATAGAATGCGTTCAAACAAGTAATAAAACCAGAACATTGGAATTGTTTGCTATTAACCTCGTTTATGTTTGACAAAAATGTTTTGTTGCAGTTTTTCAATCACGTTCTAATCCTGGGAAAAGAAGAGAAGAATCTACTGATATTTTCCAAAGTATACGAGCTCATTTACGAGCTGAACCAGTGCAGCCCCAACGTGCTGCTCGCGGTGCTGCCGCAGCTCGAGTGCAAGCTCAAGTCCGCGCAGTTTCAGGAGCGACTGAGTGCGGTCGCCCTCCTCGCCAGAATGTTCTCCGAGCCCGGCTCCACGCTCGCCAAACAGTACCCAGCTTTGTGGCGGGCGTTCCTGGGGCGGTTCAACGACATCTCCGTGCCCATCCGAATTAAATGTGTGCAGTACTGCATGCACTTCCTCGTGCACCACCCGGACCTGAGGAAAGACATAACAGAGACCCTGAAGATGAGGCAGCACGACGCGAACGAGCAGGTCCGCTACGAGGTCGTCATGGCCATCATCGCGACCGCCCAGCGAGACTTCCAGGTCGTCGCCGAGTCCGAGACGCTCCTGCACTTCGTCCGGGAGAGAACCCTAGATAAGAAATTTAAAATCCGAAAAGAGGCTATGTCCGGGCTGGCGCTCATCTACAAGAAGTTCCTGACCGAGGAGAGCGTGCCGCCGGCGACGGAGAAGGCGGTGCAGTGGATCAAGGATAAGATCCTCCACGGGTACTACATGACGGCCCTCGAGGACAGGCTGCTCGTCGAGCGGCTCCTCAACACGTCGCTCGTCCCCTACACGCTGCCGCCGCAGATACGGATGAAGAAGCTGTACTATCTCATGGCCAACGTGGACGATAACGCGACCAAGGCGTTCATCGAGCTGCAGAAGCATCAGCTGGCGGTGCGGCGGACGGTGGCGGAGTGGGTGGAGCTGCACACGAAGCCGCCCACGCCGGCCGTCCAGAAGGAACTCATCGCCAAGGTCCTGCACATCAGCTCCAAGTTCCTGCCCGAGTCAGTCAAGGCTCAGGAGTTTCTGAACCAATTTTCAAATCACATGAAAAAGGCACCGGAATTATTACAGGGAATGGAAACTATTTTGAATCCGAATGTTAGCTGTGAAGTTTGCGTACGCACAACGGTGAGATATATATTTTTAATAATAATTAATGCGAATTAGATCAAATTAAGCATGGAAATATTTATTATGTACGGTTCTGGCGCGATATACTAAATACAACGAAATTGCGGCGTCACCTAGTATTATTCATAAAAACTTATCACATCCCAGTATGCAAGAAAAGTTCATGATTAGCTAATGTTGTGCGGCGTGAGGCGTCTATATAACTTCATTTTTCAGTCGAACGTACTGAAGAAACTGGGTCGTTATATGGTGATTTAAAGTAGCTATACATTTTCAGTCGAACGTACTGAAGAAGCTGGGCCAGCCGGTGATGACGAACCTGTACTACAACACGGTGAAGATGCTGCTGGAACGCGTCAGCTCGGTGATGGTGGACCACGAGTCACTGCTCATACTGGTGGGCTACGTGGAAGGCGCCGTTAAGGGCACCGACCCATCTATAGCTGAGGAGTGCGGTAAGTTGGCAAGTTACAAAGTAAGTTACAAACGCGTAAATCAGAGTAACTATAATTCCGTAATTTTGTAAAAGTAACATACAATAATCTGTCAAGCTTTATGATAAGTTTTCATACAAACTTAACAGGCAACTTGATACAATAATATTTTGTAACTGTTCAGAAGAATTGTCAAATTGTAACGTAAGTAACGTTACAATGGACTCAGACGCAGGTTTTTCGCTTATTATGTGCACTACAATTTATACTGAAATAGTATTTAGTAGTATTAAGTTTGTTTGAATTAATTTGGATCTTATATCAGTTTATGCACTTTCTGAATATAATATACTGAACTGAAGTGTAACTAATTCAGCAAGCAAAAAATGTAGCAGTTTTTTAATTTTATCAAATAGAATTGAAAAGTTTTAGATTTATTTAATAATAGATACTAAATACACAACATATTTGCAGGCATAGAACTAAACGTGGCGGTAGAACGGGGGCTGAAACTGCTGGTGATGCTGTCGTTCGTGTTCCCGTCGCACTTCATCCATCTGGACGTGCTGGAACGGCTCATCTCGCTGCTAGAGCTGGACGAGGAGACGGTCGCCCCGCACGTGCTCGCCGCACTCACCTTCCTCGGCAAATACAGACCACTCAGTGAGTTACGTTCAGTCAAAAACCTTCGACTATAATCTATGTCGCAGTCATCTGGTTCAATCTGCGATTCGATTGAATAACTAGCGTATTCATTGAATGACATCATTTAATTGAATGACTCAGCCGAACGTCGATTGAACGATCGTCCCTCAACGTTCAACTAGTAAGCGATTTGTAGCGTAGCGTTTTGAAGATAGCGGACATGAAATCAGTCAGGTAATAATTGAACGTATTTCATTTTCTTCCTACTGCGGCGCTACTAGTCACTAAAACAAATATGGCGTTAAACAGCTCGCACAGCTGATAGCAATGTGTTGATATTTTATCGATAACATTTACATTAAAGTAATAACTAATAAAATAATATGAAAGCTTGGATTTACCTATAACTACCCCGTCAACAGCTAATTGAAAAAAAAAAAACATCCCATTTAACCACTTGCTAATCGCTATATGACTTTTAGGGCCTGTTTCACCGCTTCCTGATAAGCTGCCCAATAGGCTTAGTTGACAGATTCTCCTCCTCTCACCTTGTATGAAAAAAATGAATGTTAAATTTTGTTAGAGTCGCTAAAACTCGAGAATGGCTGAACCGATTTGGCTCATTTTAGTCTTGAAACAGTTGTGGAAATCCAGGGTGTTATACCAGGTTATACGAAGTTCACGGGATCATCTAATAAAATGTAAAAATTTAAGTAATGTGGTATTATAAGTGCCATCAATTAGAAAGCAAATTAATGAACTGAATGAACCGCTCAAACATTACAGCCATTCAACAACTACTAGTTACGAATAAATACCAAATTATAGTCGTGAGCGCGTTGCTGTTAAGAACACGCTCATTTAAATTAGCTTTGAAACTACAGTCAAAATCTGTTATAACGACATCGAAGGGACTACTCATATTTAGTCGTAAAAACCGATAGTTGTAATAACCAGTGACAGGTGGTCATATAGCATTCAGCCGGGACCTTTGATTTTGGTCAATTTAACCGGTATGTTGTTCTAAACGATGTCGCCATAAACGATTTTAACAAAAGAAAACACAGACAGACACTTAAAACTTATAACACCTGTCACCCCTCCGATTTCGTTGGGGGTTAATAATTATACACGTAATTCCTCAAACTGCTTGTAAATCATTTTGATTAGTATTTGAGTTTAACTATTGTTTCTGTTTTAGGTGAAGCCTGCCCAACATTATTCCCGAAGCTGATAACACTCTGCAAAGCATATGCCGAAGTGGGCACACCGAAACAAGCCAAGAACGCTGTCAGGTATTCTTACTTTCTTTGTAAAAGTAAATTTACAAGTGTAAGCAAGTTATAGCTGCTATAAATGTAGTATGTATGGTATTTAAGGACGAATGAATATTTGTTTATTATTCTTTCACATCAACAGTACAGAATGTGTTTCGATATTTGCTAATAAAGCTTCCGATTTAAACATTCAGGGAGAGTTTTTGACTAAAACTAGTATACTAAGTACTAACTTTCTGTTATATTTCAGATGTCTATTCGTAAACGTACCGGATCAGAGAGCGCACATCTTCACAGAGATACTGGAGACGTTGAAGACGACGCTAAGCCCCAACTCGGAGCACTACCGGACCGCGATCGTGACGCTCGGCCACATCGCGCAGAATCTGCCCGACAACTTCCCAGTGCATATCAAGAACATCGTGTCGAGAAAGGTCAGAAAAAAGAGCTTGTGCGCTTGTAGTTTTCTGTGGTTGGTATTGTATTTTTCAATAAAAAAAATAAAAAAAACAATAGTCACGACAGCTTTAAATTTTATAATTTATAAATGTTAATAAATTCACAATGTTCTCATCAATCGTGACTTATACGTAACGCATCCGGGGCGAGTTCGTTGCGCGACCGCGACGTATTCACCGTCCCACTCTGAAGTCACTAGCCAACCGCGAATGCCATAAAAACCCTTAGAGCCAGTCCACACACACAGTGCTGTGTTGTTTTACATACAAATAACTAAGGTGTTCACAAGGCGCGCTGCGTCGTCGCAACGCACACATGATGGACAGCAGCCCCCGAGACGAAGCGGGAGGGGGTGTTGACGTTATGACTGCTTCGTGATAATGCTGCGATGACGCAGCGCCCGTTTGGCTGGCTACGCGTCAAAACTCAAACGTCAGCGTTGCGTTGACGCATGACGCAACGCGCCTTGTGGACTGGCACTTGACTAATGACGATTTTGACAAAGACCCATGTATTATCTGTCAAATGCTTTATTTAATGACAGTTAAGTAATTAATATTCGTCTCTGAGTTACACAGTACACTGAGTACACGAATAATACAGAAACAAAACATATCACTTTTCAATAAAACCCTAAATACTAACAGCAGGTTATCAAAGGTTTATATTTATATATTTGTATAGATAGTAAAAGAGTTGCTAGTCCGCGAGGGTGGGGGCGGGCCCAACGCGCCCGAAGGCGAGTGGTGCGAGGAACACGAGCTGCCCGAGGAGACGCGCTGCAAGCTGGAGGGGCTTAAGTGCATGGCGCGCTGGCTGCTCGGCCTCAAGAAGGACGAGCTGTCCGCACAGAAGACGTTCAGAATGCTCAACGCGTTTATCGTCCACAAGGGCGATTTGCTACAGGTAATTTGCTGTGTTGGCAATGTTATAAAGTAGTTTGCATATCAAGTGTTGTTGCAACGTTATACAAAATAAAAACTTTAAACGATGTAGTTGTAATATTATGTGAAGTTTAGTTTAAATTTGTTTTACAGTTTCCATGACATTAGGGAATGTAAATGATTAATTTGAGATAATAGGAAATGTCAACTATTATTTTGTTTAGAGACACTACCAAACGATCATGTTCAATAATAGGTACTTTTATAAACACATTTCTTTTTATAATTACTTATTTAAAATGAGGAATGTTTTATCTATTACGTTACGTATTAACTTTCCGATTTTTAAATATAAATCGGTGCATTGTGTTTAATATCCTATTTATTTTAAACCGTTCAGCAAAACCAGCTGTCGGCGGCGGAGATGGCGCACTTGCGGCTGGCGGCGGGCGCGGCGATGCTCAAGATCTGCGAGCAGAAGGGCGTCGGCGATCAGTTCACCGCAGAACAGTTCTACAACCTCTCGCATCTCATGATCGTGAGTGACGAATTTTGTGTTACCCGATGCGATATCGCATGATGCTGCAATATCGTATCCCGTTTTGTATAAAGTGCGTGGGTATGAAGAGGGATAAAATAATATTATCATATCTGATATCTGTGTAAAGAAATAACAGTGTTGTCAGCCCATGATCGGGTTATGTAAAAGCCCTCTTACAGCGCAAAAAAATCAGAGATTATTATTAACTCTGCAGAATTTCATGTCATTACAAAAAAAAAAAAACTATTTTCTGACAAACACTATTTTTACAGGATGACGTACCCCAAGTACGAGAAGCGTTTGCCGCTAAACTACACAAAGGATTATCAAAGGTAAGACTAATGTTGTTTTTGTTCAGACAATACTGATATGTCTGGCAAGATATTAGACTCAGTACTGGCCTTTTTATGTATCTTTGCCACGCAAAGATCAACTTTTAGTGGCTTTTATTGTCCTATACGAATTGAAAAGTTTTTTGTTACATCGAACTCAATATTCTTTATGGTATGAGGCAAGCTATATACCACTTGATTAAGTTCTATCTACATAATAATATGTTCTATATGCCGTTTGTATATCCAGGGCATCCCTAACAAGTGCCTACCACTGGACTTCATGGGCATGTATGCGCTGGCGGGCCGCGAGCCGGTGAAGCGCATCCGCTCCATCGTGCGACATTACATGCTGGCAGACGTCGTGCGACGCCGGGAGTACGTGCGGAACATAACCGTCGGCACTAAAGGTACAGGCTTTAACTTAAGGTGCGCGTCCACCGAATCGGAATCGGAGCGTATGGAGCGGACGGATTTGTTGCTTTGTATTGATTTCTATGGTACTGCGTGCACTGCAACGTCATTTCTGCGCCTGAAAAATTATAAATGACGACGCTCCGTCCACACCGTACCGTACCGCATACGTTCCGCTTCCGACCCGGTGGACGAGCAGCTTAAGACTATACTAGTATTTTATCAAGATTATAATAATATTATAATATTCATGCAATTTGCATACTTGAGACAGGTTAGAACAAGTTGTGAGAACCTCCTATATTATAAACCGTATCATGTTTTACTTGTATACTTAGGGCCGTGACACAAAAACACGGCACTACGTCGTACGACGTCGTGCCGTGGGAATCCACGACGCGCGTCGTAAAAAACCACGGCACGGCGTCGTACGACGTTGCCTCATCTTGAATTTCTACGTGAGTTTCTACGACGCGACGTCGTACGACGCCGTACGGCGCCGTGCGACGCCGTGCCGTGGTTTTTTACGACGCGCGTCGTGGATTCCCACGACACGGTGCCGTACGACGTCGTCGCGGCCCTTATTCTGAGCTAAATGACGCCCGCAACTCCGTTGCGCCATAATTCGTTTATCGCGCGGGAACTGTACAATTTTCGGAGATAAAAAGAATCCTATGCCCTTTCCCAGGACTCAAAGTATCTCCATACCAAATATCTGCAGAATCGATTCAACGGTTTGGACGTGAAGAAGTAACAGACAGATAGACAAACAGACACACTGTCGCATTTATTATATTAGCATACTAATATAACTAGCTATTTGACCGAGCTTTGCTCGGTATTCGATAAAACACAAATAAAACGACATTTTCTAAAAATTATTCCTAGCTAGATCGATTTATCGCCCCCGAAACCCCATATATACTAAATTTCATGAAAATCGTTGGAGCCGATTCCGAGATTCCAATTATATATATTTATATACTAGCGGCCCGGTACTGCTTCGCTACGTATAAAGTGAAATAATGTATAATAGTGATCGAAGGAAATAATACAAAAATCAGTTAGAACATTGATCCATTTCTTAAAAAAATATATTACTTATTTGCTAGCTATTTAAAAACTAAATCCAAAACATTTGGATAAACAATATTTTTTGTTTTTCCATTTTGAGTGCGAATTACTTTCCACTTCCACTTACGTTTCACTTGCGTTCCAGAGTGGGTACCCCCAAACGGCTCTGGAACAGGCAACATAAAGTTGGCCATGTGAAAAACATGATTCTTCCAACTTCACACCACAAACATTAATTGTGATTATCAGCTGATGGCATATGATCGAGAGCAATTTAAAACAATTGAACTAATGCGTGACAGCCATGCCACACGACGCGGTGCGGCGCCGCACCGGAGGCCATCTCGCCGGACTACCGGCCACATGGTGAGTGCGGCGCCACAACGTTTTGCAGTACTGTAGCAGTGAAGGACTCGAGCTCCACCAATACATACACCAGAGTTGGGCATAATTGAAATACTGGTTAATCTAATTACTAATCTAATTCCAAACTAATTAGAATACATTTTATTCTAAGTACATTGTAGTTCAATTACTTTGAATTTTAAATATAGAATTAGACAAAGCAATCGATTCGTAAGTAATCCAATTCCAAAGAAATCTAATTAATTTGAAATTAATTACATTTGTAATTGAATACTTTGGTTTCGACTAATTAATTATTAATATTTTTACAGTGTCAGGAGTTAAAAACAGAGTAGGTAGATCTAGAGATATTAATTTTAGATAAGTAATTATTGTAAGTATAAATTAATCATTTAGGTAAATATGCCCTTTAGATTGATACAAGAAGTGGAAAATGTAAATAATAATTTATATTAACATACAAATATTAGGTTCCTATACAACACGAAGTACGACATTCTCTAAGAAAAATAAAAATATTTAAACAAGAAAAATCCTTTTAATTATGTGGTTTAGACGTGAAGAGGTAATAAACAGACAGTCAGACATATAGAAAGACAGACAGACACACTTTCGCATTTATATTTAAATACCTATATAGATTTTAAAACTTGGGATATAAAATTATGTAATAGTGTAGTTTTTTTTGTTTGAAATTTTGAGGTTATGTACCTATGTCAGCTATGATACTAAATAATTATTACCGTATATTATTACAAAAACATCATTGACCTACACTCTACAGTGTGTATCATTACTTATAAAGTTATATACGTTTTCGTATAAAGGTAAATAATGGGACAAACTTGGACATACCTTTAGGTAGGTACCTATAAGTATGAAAGCAGAGTGCATAAATTTAATAATGATGAAGTTTAATAGTGGTAGTGCCACGCTGCTAGACCTGTAGTCAAAATGGACAGCGGTAACCGGGGAAATACTACACTCATAAAAATGGCGTTGAATGACAGCTTCCAGCTGTTGTGTTTTGTATGTTAAGTAAGAGAGCTGAATACAAAAATTCCTCTTGGTCTGCAGGACACCATAATCCCTTTGTTTTTAGATCTCACTCTAGCTCGGCAAGGCATTTGTAATACTTTAAGTTTATTTTTTATTTTTGTAGACTACAGAGCATTTCCTTACCTATACATAATCATAATATTATGCTGTTTTGTGCTTGTTCACTACATATACGCTACATATAGATTACAAAAGGTTCGGGTGCAGGCATTGAGATATAAGTACTACACCCGCAGCCTCCCAGGTAATAAAACAATACTTTATTTTTAGGAACATACTTTATTGTAATTTATAACTTGATAATTAATTTATTCTTATTACAACTATCAAGATAGGGGCAGGGGCAGGAGTACCCTTATGGCGAGCATGGCTTAGGTACCAAACGATGCTCATAAGCATGTGAGCAGCAGCCCACTGTTCTTTACTACAATGCAGTTACAGCAATAGCTTTTGATAGCGTCCTGAGTCCTAACCATTCATGTTTCTTTTAGTTACAATAAATACAAAATAAGTTTTTCCAGAAGAATGGCAGAACTTTATTTTAGGTTGAAGCACAATAACACAACTCAGGCACAGGCCACTCGAGGCACAACATTTTGCTCAGGATTCATGCTTTCTTGAAAAATGCAATGTCCTGGTGTTGCAGCCGCTCTTCTTATATTGAACAACACAATATTTTGTTGGGATCTTTCATCAACTTCTGGAATATGTGACCTTATGCCTCGAGCCTTGTTCCAACAAACTCCAGAAACTTCATTCATAGATGACATCTGTAAATAAATTATTTGATGAGATGGACATACATAATATGTTTAATTGTTTTTCACTATTGTTATTTTGCAACAATAGTGAAAAACAAATTAAACACTGACACAAGTTAATTTGATTATTAGATTAGAGTTTAAACTATATACCTCTTGTTGCTCCAGCAAACTAGTAATGTTTTCAGGATTCCACTCTAAGTCTGAAGTTGTGGTGTCCAGACTCTGGCCACATACAGTACACATTAAAGCTGAATCCATATATTCAGGTGCTGAGGGTTGAAAGTGCTCAATTACTTGGACTATTCTGGTTCTTCGTCTTGAGACAAAGCTAAAATAAAAAATATAATTATTAGAGAAAAGCTTGCAATGAATCAGGTATTACGGTGAGGAAATAAATTACTATTACTTTATTTCCTAGTGCAATAATGAATTAAGAAACAGTAGTTATGGTACTACATACAAAATGACACAGGGAACCCCAGTGCGAAGATCAATGATTGTGTAAGAATATCCTGTAAAAATTCTAAATGAAAATAAAGATTTGTTTGTTTGTTTGTTTACCTCTTATGCTTGAATCCAAGAAGATACTATATAGAAGTCACTCTTTGTTGTTCATTTGCCCCTTCAATTAAAATTCTGCATCGATTTGCTCTTACTATGGATCGTCCACATGATACAACATACATATTATTATGGCCACATGTCTGCTGAGCATATTTTCAGTAGATGCATGATAAGCAAGTTGCCAGCATGCATGGCAAATATGATCAGTAGGTGTAATCTGGAAATAATGATAGTGATTAGAAGTATTGTTAATTATTACCTACTTTTTCCTATTTAATACTTTGCTAGATTAGTTTCACTTTCATGGTTTAGGGAAAACATTTCCACACTTAAAACTTAATAAAAAGTTCATGGTTAGGCTAACACGTAAAACATTGTTTGAAGTAAACTACTTACATATTATCTAGGATATATCCACAGTAGATTAATACATAATCACAAGATCTTCACTCTCGTCGCATAAAGCGGGCTTTCTCAATTTGAAAACAACAGCAAAGAACTCTGAACAACGGCCATAAGTCCATGCAAAATAATACATGCTGCTACCGTTGAATGTTGATTTTTGGTTTCATACAAGGATAATATTATTTAACTTCCATAATTATTAAATTAAAAAGTACTCTGTGTTTGATTCACAGATCAAGAACTAGTTACTTCGTAAGTTTGATTAATTGAATCAATCACTGGTGTCTGGTTTCTCCATTTGTCTTCTTCTTCTTCTTTATAAATGGCCTCATTCCTCAATAACTGATTGCCATGACAAGAAAAAATATCGATGGAAAAAAATAGGAAAAAATACATTCATAATATTATCATTTATTTGTTATTTAATGTGATTTTATGTAATATATTTTTTTCATTATGAGATATAAATGAATAAGAGTCTAGTATTAATTCATGATAAACGTTTCTAGTTTCTACATGAAATAATATTATATAACTTTAGTATTTGTTATTTTACTTATGGCAACTTCCAAAAAATATAACTGCGTTCAATATGGTTCAGTATTTAAATGTTATTATTAATTATTCCGTAGTTAAAAAAATATAATGTATTTACATTTATCAGGTAAGTATATCAAAATAAATACATAGTTTGATTATTGCCTAGATACGTAGTAAAAATTGTTGAAAACAACAACAAAATTGTTTGCTGTACGTGTCCTGCCATTCGCCTATATCCGAACCACAAATATAGTTATTAGTACTTATAAAAGTATTATTACTGAATTAATATGTAATTTTTATGATTATTTTACGAAATAAGAACTATTGTGAACTGTCAACCGACGATATACACCGATATACACCGACGTTAACCTAAGGTCTAGGACTAATCACTTAGATGAAAAAAAAAGCAATTCCATGTGTATTTAAATTACTGAAGAATCGAATAAAATGTAATTAGATTCAAATTTATTCTAACTACATTCTAATCAACTACTGGTTAATTGCAGGTGCACAGTTACTTCAGCAATCTGATTATTTTGTAATCAGATTAACAACTACAAAGTATTTGTAATTGTGTAATTGTTAATCTAATTACTTTTTGCCCAACTCTGACATACACCCCTCCCCGTCTCGTTTCGATTCCGGTGTCGGAACGTCAGAACTCGGAGCGCACCGGACGGTGCCGTATGCCATACCATACATTTTTATAATTATGTAGGAAACGGGAGCGGCACTGCGGGGCTAAAATGGTTGCTTTGGATATTCATATAATTAATCATATTATTATTAATTTTTAAACTCCACTTTGCGTGCAATTTATATAGTGATTCACTTAGATTAATGATTGGTCTCTCGCGCGGCGCGATGACTCTCCAAAGCGATCATTTTAGCCCCGCTGGTCAGGCGCCACGCCACCGCCGCACCGCATCATGTGGCATGGCACTTATGCTGATGGAAAAACCATTGTAGCTCATCTATAATTTCTCGTCTTGTATTAGAAATAATTGCACAACTTTGATCCAATTCACGATTTTCATCATCAATAAAATAAATTTGCAAAAATTGATGATCAGCGTCGGGTTACGGCAATAACGAACCAATTTATGATAATAAATCTGGTCCCGAATCTGTGACATGTATGCAATTTGTGATTGTTAGATAAGAATTTTTAAAACTATCGAATACTTTGTGATTAAGATTGTTATTTAAACATGGGACAATGTAGTTGAAAAAAATAATAATTGCACTCTTTTAAGATAGTTATATAAGGCTTTCTGTTAAGACTTATGTTATCTGCTTAGTGTCATTGGATCCAGGATACACCTGCTTAATACGAAAACTCATAATTTCAGTTGACTTCACTACCACCACTTAGTAACCGCAACACTAAGCGTCAATTTATACTACTCGTAAGTCGAAGCGCATCGAAACAACTCAATAATATTGAACATTACCATTAATTCAACTTTAACTCTAGAACGTACTTTAACTTGGTGACCCTGATGTGGTAGTGATGATGATGATGAATGTAATTTGCACAGCAGCATATGCTTACAGTTCTTAAAGCAGCGCCCCAACCCCCAAACTTGTATCTATAAGGGGTTTGGAGTTCTTTTCAGTACCTTCGAACCACGGTATATCATGGTGCAAAATCTTACTTTTGGTAACATATGCCTGGAATACTTCATACAAAAGCAAAATCGGCATAATATGTTTCCATTTAAATTTTGAGGAGTTCCCTCGATTACTTCTGGATCCCATCATCAGATCACCACTTTTATGAACATGGTACCAATCCACGATCATACCATATACAACAAAACAAAAAATATTTCCCCGTCTAAAAAATCTAACCATTTATTGAATTCATTTGTCACAAAAAATGTGATAAATGAAGAACCACTTGACCGATTTTGTGCAAACTTCACATAAACCATCTACTAAGTAGTCTGAACAAACCCTGAAAATTTTGTTTGGATAGGTGAGCCCGTTCTTGAGTTATAAAGTGACAACGAAAATTGCCACTTATTTATATATATATAGATATACAAGAATTGCTCGTTTAAAGATATAAGATAAATGCGACAGTCAGTCCATACTATCCTTAGATAGTATGGATACTGGATAGATACGATTCGATTTCATGAAATGTATATAGTTGTCAGTTATTACTTTAAGGATACCTGCCATGATTTATGTTGCAATGTAACGTGTAACGCCAAATGAAATAGTATAATGTCCCCCTACAGTGGAGAAGGCGGTGTCTCAGCTGCCGCACATCCTGCCGGACTACATGCTGGTGTTCGCGGTGCCCGTCCTCGCGCACGACCCCACATTCACCTCCTACGACAACGTCGCGCAGCTCAAGGTATGCCGATACACTGACCCCTAGACGAGCAATTTTATAATCGTCTAGGGTTGATATTGAACATCGCGCGCCTTCAGTCTAATTGCCAAATGAACTGTTCAATAAAATTGAAGCGTGATATTGCACAATACAATTGATCGTCTAGGGGCCGGCTAAGGTGACGTATCATGCGACAGTTATGCAGCAGGCATTTGACAGCAGATATTATGCAAAACCTTGTATAGTCGCAACTCGCAAGATATAATCGCCCTGCTGTATTTCGTCACGTATTATTGACATTTACAACGACCACATGAATTTCATGTTTTCCATTGTAAAGCGTAAAGAAAGCGAACATCCTAAGGTGTGTGACCTAATTATACTGCTATTTAACTAAAAATGTTATTTAATTAGGTTCAGGATCAAACGGAAATTTGTGGAGAAATAAAGAACTTAAATTTTAATCCAGTGACGTCGTGGATTAGGGTGCGTTTCCACTGACGCGGAGCGGAGCTTAGCGGTGCCCGAATTGACCAATCGTGCTATTCCAGCGGAATGACAGCGAAGTAGAGCGAAGATTTCGAGCATGGTAATTGGTCGATTCGGCACCGCTAAGCTCCGCTCCGCGTTGTGCTTTCTTATAACATGATTGTAATATGCATTGGCATTATATAAAATATTGTTTTATAGGTGGTGAAACAATGCCTATGGTTCATACTGGAGCCGTTGATCACTAGAAATGACTTCTACTGCTACGGATTTTACAAGAGCCTAGTGGAACGAATGAAGAACCACAAGGACGCGATAAACGAAACAGATGATGTAACAAATTATGTAAGTAGTGCATCAAATTTTAATGTCAAGATTAAATAATTTCAATAAAGAATATATCACTCGCGGCACTTTACACTTTAAGTTCGACTCATTTATTGAAAAAATGGCTGGGCGTTTGCCCATATCGAGACTTTGAGAGTTTATTAGTTGATTTAGATGTATGTTATTTTAGATAATAATTTTTAGGCGCAGCGCAGACGACAGACTATCCGTGACGCACTTTTTGTCTGTGGAAATAGAACCTACGCAATTTGTGCAGTAACCCGGCGGACTTTTTGCGCGTCGTGTGCGTTACTGCATATAATTGCATAGGTTCTATTTCCCACAGACTAAAAAGTGCGTCACGGATAGTCTGTTGTCTGCGCTGCGCCTTATTGTGATCCATGAGCCAGATTCTAGATCGTACTAAGAAACTTTTATAGTTAAAGCCTCAGTCAAAATTCAATATTCACATTAAGAGAAACTTATCTTAATATCGACCTAATGTTTTTCACGGCATTAAAGTTATTATGAGGTAAAGGAAATAGTCTAAATAACAATATGCAAGGATAACAAAATATAATGATATTTCAGAAACTATGGGCGACGTGCGACCTGGCGATGTCTATAATCTGGTCTCGGTCGACGACCTTCGAGATGCGCGAGTTCCCGTCCGACGCGCGCATACCCACCATGTACTTCGCGCCGCAGCCAGACTTCTTCGTCAACACGCGCGTCTTCCTGCCGCCGGAGCTACAGGTATACAACAAAATATAAAACATTATATTCCCTTAAGAGGGCGATTAACGCAAAAAATCAAACATCGTCATTCTCTTTTTACACTCCCCGTCTTTCATATGCCAGGTGAAAAAGGACGACGCGGAATCATCGCCAAGTTAGTTTTTTCTTAATAACTCGATAAATATACAACATTTAAAAAATCCGCCAGGTCAGTGTCTCAATGATAGAATTTTATACAACGTGTTAAAACATTAACGTAGTTTAATGCCCGGTTATGGTAATATATGAAAAATTCGTGAAAATTAGATGCATATTCTTTGTGATTTTTTTTATCGAGAAAATTTTAAGATATCGTGTTTTCGCTCAGATCAAATTCTTGGAAATATAATGTAGTATCTATGTTTAGAAAATAAAACGATTCGAGGCTTATTTTCAAGTATAAAAATGAATTATAAAATCGTCAATTTTGGGTTAGTCGCCCCCTTAAGCTGCGCGTCCACTGAAGGTGCGCGTCCACTGAGCGGACGGATTTGTTGCTTTGTATTGATTTCTATATATTCGTTTCTTTTTTTTATTTCACTTCTACCTGTTCTACTTGTTATTTCACAATATCTTATATCGTGAAATAACAATATCGATGTTATTGTTAACCATTGAAATCGTCATCGTCGTAGCATCAGAGTGGTGAACATGACTTCCTGGAGACGTTCCTGCCGACGTTATCGAAGTATCTACTGTCAATTGTATGGGAGCTGTAGATATTTAGATACAAATCATTTTAGATAACGTGACGACTACTACCACCATAGGAATTCGTACTCTAACCTCTGATAGCTGTGTATTATAAGGCCACGAAATTCGTGGCGAGTAGCGCTTTAGCGGCGCGATCGCAGCTTGTAAATGCGGAAAACTATGGCGCATGTAATCTCAGCTTTTGTCGTCACCAAATTCCAGGCAAAGATCTTTCTTTGCTTTTACCCTTGTCACACTTTGTCTACGCGTGACCATTGTTGACGACGGTTAAGTTTCTTAATATATTAATGTATTTTCAGTATCAACAACCTAAAAAGGCGCCACTAGTTGAGCCGGCGGCCCGGGGCAAAAAACGCGCCCGCGCGGACAAGGACAAGCAACAGCATTTCACTAACGACGTCGAGGTAGGACATATCACTTAAATGTTGGAGTGATTGAATGAAACGATGTAAGATGATTGTTATACTAAAACTAGGGGATACTGTTGGTATCTGAATATTTTTTTATTCTTAATATATTTCTCTGTGCAAGTGTGGGACATTGCAGAAGACTTAAGGTTTCAAAAAGATTTCGTATAGTAATTTCCGATGTTCATGTTTCAATGTTTCACTGGCTTGGCGACAATACTGCACTTCATCCTAAAGCCGCTTACAGACACTCCGGCCAAATTTGTTTGCATTATTTTCTCGCCTGTGTACAGTGCGATAATATTTCTGTATACTCTATTATTATCTTCTTTTTGGAAATTTATTTCACATAATTTAAATTAAACGCGCGGGTACACGTGACATTTAAATAAAAATTAATTAATTGAATGAATCAGTAGGCCTACTACGAAACTGTTTTGAGACTCAAACAATCGGACGAGATTGCCGCATCCTGCTCTAACAACGTCATTTCACGTTTGTTAAAGTAGGACGCAGCATTCTCGTCCGATTATTTGAGTCTCAAAACAGTTTCTTGGTACAAGGCCAGAATCAAGGCTTATAGAAGCGCACAAAAGTAATTATAATAAATTAGCAATGGTTTTATTCGAATTTAGTAAACGTAAAGACGCAACATTACATTATCTGCGAAAACATCAAACTTAAAACCGAGTCAGGATCTTTCGTGTGATCTCTCCATATACCATTCAGTAACGACTAAATGAGTTGCTGTCATTTCGTGTGTATGAACGTGAAATATGTGTCACTGTAAAATTTTAAACATCGTTAGATTGTAACTTAGTTTGTTAATAAATATTTCGTTCAACCAATAATCGCGTGAAGTGATCAGTTTAAAAGTTTTTAAGAGTATATTATAATATAAAAAAATGCGCAAATTTATAAGGAAAATGTTTATTTCCCAATCTAACGGTATTTGCGATTCTGCGGTGACATAATATATGTATTATGTTGTTACAAGCTTGACGTCGTCGACCGGGCCAGGAGCATTGATGCTAAGGTAAACACGACCGAGCATTACCGACGCTTGTTATATTATGTTCCTTATTGGTTGTACCATAGACGTGGAGGTATTTTGTGAAATTTGTTTGTACGAATTGTGTTTATATTAGCATTGAATGGTCTTTCAAGTTCTGTTGCAATTTGTTTTAAGAGTTAGCGCTTTTTGTGTAGTGAGCGTGAGGTTTATTGTGGAGTAAGAGGCGTGTAACGTAACGATAGTCAGTGCATTGACTGGTAATAAATTAAAAGTAAGTCAGCCAATACAACAAATGTTTTTATTGGCTGACTTAATATCAACACATTGGACTTTAGGTTACTGGGTTCACACTTCACCTATCAAAACAAAACATTTTTGATTGTTTTACTAGGTGAACTTGGATGTAACTTTTTAGAATTTAAGATAAAATTGTTTGTACCTCGATCACGGATTCTTGGAAATCTTTTGTTCCCGCGGTCGCATGCGACCGCTTGGGAACGCAAGAGTAATGTACCATCGAGGAAATTGATTCGTAAGCAGTTTACATACCAACGCGACGTCATTTGGTTGGATCATGACAATTCAATATTGTTATTTGTGATCTGTCGGCTGGGTTTGACCATAACGCATAACGCGACCAAACTACGTAGGTCCCCCATCTGCCTAGGAATCAACTTCTCTGTTACTACACATTAAATTAGTTAAATTTAACGGTATCATAGCATCAGGCAAATGATTAAAATGCAGTTAACAAACCTCCGTTATTTGTTCTGGTGTTATGTCAAGCCCAGTTGACTTACGGCTAAATTCCAAGTATATATCCATCTTTAAATTAATGACATGCCCATCATGCTCATAATATAATAATAGCAGCATTGGGTTGGGGACGGTAATCTAATGCGAAGGAATCATAATAGATCCTCGAGGGTCGCAGTCACATCAGCGCTACAATGACCTGCCTCAGTCCAAAAAGAAATGCTTATAATATAGTTGTTACTTTCAGCCATCGGAGGCGTCGGACACCCAGATCATACTGCCGGGCATCGAGGAGCCGCCCGAGAGCGAGCTCGACGAGCCCCTCGCCAAGAGGCCGCTCGGCGATCCGCTCGGTGACCCGCTGGGCGATTCCGAGGTCTGAGCGCATCACTGCGTCGCCGCACCACGTGTATTCACTTACTCTCCTACTGATGATACACAATGAATAAGCTATACTATGTTTTGTCCTTGACTGTTAAGATACTGCTTCTACAGTGAGACCGCACTAAGCGACGTTACGCTGCAGCGACGTGACACTTCACGTTAAAGTATTGCATTTTGTGTCGCGTATGTAGTGTCGCCAAAACTTAGTGCGGCTTAGCTTGTACGATTCAATACAAAGCATATTTGGCCGCGACGTGTCGTGTCGCTCCGCTGCAATGAGAAACACTTAGTGCGGTCTCACCTTTAACTAAATATTGTATAGCGTATTCATCGTGTAAATATTTGTATTAGTGAGGGGTAACATCTCGTCGTTGACAACGCAACGATTACCGGCATCAAGCATACGTCTCAGTATTTGGAGTGTCAATATACCGGTAGTTTACTTATACAGTGTTTATCGCCCGTCGAACGATTTACGGAAAATAGTTAACTTTAAAGTGTAACGTTTTGAGTAAGGTGTTTAAAATATATGGAGAATACATATTTCATGGAACTTTATATACTTAAATGGGTGTAGTATCGATGTTGCCATACTATGTACTCGTTCTACTTATTTCCGTTAAATATTGTTTTAAAATGTCCGAATTTTCTTGGTAATTAGAGAGTTGAAGCTCAATTTGTGGGGCTACTGGCTATCCATATACAATGATGTGAATACACGCTCGCCCATGTTCCTAGCGCGAGACCCAGTCAGGTAACATTACGCTTAAACACATTAAGACTGGTTACTTCTTATATGTAGAACATCCGACGTACCACTCTGTCGAAGAAATATAATATTTTCTGTAGTCAGTTACATTCGTAACTATATTTTTAATGATATTGGACAACATTATGTGCTAAAAGACTGGGTCCAAATCTCTTATCTCGTAGAATCGAAGCTACATTCGAGGTAAAAGGATTGAGCCCCTGGTCCAATAAATTTTTATAATGACGTCGAGGTCTAAACAATTCTAGCGTCTAAAGAATTGATCACTAAATTTCAATTGTGATGTTTCTGTAAATTTTGATGATTATCAACCTTTTTGTATGTTTTCAAGTCTTTTTATGTACAGACGAAAAATTACCACCTTATACAGAAAGTTCTAGCTCACATTATACTTGTATAGACGTATCAACATTCAACATTACTAAGTATTTGTTATCATATTACCAGCATTGCTGGCTGACGAGATGAATGTTCAAAAAAATCTACATCCAATGTAATTTCAGACGTTGAGCAAAAATGAATTCTAGGAGCATTGATTAAAATTAGATTTTAAATATTTAATTGGCTTTTTGGTTGTACAAAATTATGCCATTGCATGTTATACTCGCATGTTTCGTATCCACGGAGACAAAATTATGTGAAGCAAACTACATACAAAATGCGAAGTTATATAGGAGAGCTGAACAGGAAGGATATAAGACATGTTCAAGTTTCTCTTTCTAACAAAAATAGCACTGTCAAATGGAAAGAGCAGGACAGCTATAACTGCCATGCTCTGTCCTTGCCGAATCCTTTCTGTTCACCATATACATTAAATTATATTATTTATACTTACCTATTCATCTTTGGGTGATAAATAGAATATTATGAAAGGCAAGATTTTTCTTATATTGTCACAAAAGTGAAATAATGAAAGTGAAACCTAAAATTTATCTTGACAAAAGATAAATATAAATTATAATTAACAAAGTTTTCATGCTCTCAAAAGTATATTTAGTGACGAAGTAAAAGTTTTTTTCCCTTTATCTACCCAACCATTTGCCCGGTCTCTATACTATACTACAAATATTGTAAGTAAAATAGAATTTTAAAAGACATTTCGGCAAGGTTTCGTAAATACTTATTGTCACTTTATTGCCCATTTTGTATTTTGGATCTTCATTTACTATGGAGTCTAGCCCGATGTGGATCGAAGTAAACATTTTACAACTTCATCGAAACTATATTTCTATTGAGAAAGTAAGTTGGGGTTGTAAAACGGATACGAACTATCCTGGTGTATTATAGTTTAATCGTAAGCTTATACGTTTGTTCGTTGTTCTAGCTGTAATATTATTTTCGATATATTTTTTTTTTATTTAATTTTTGGTTAATACTGTCAACATTTCCATGTCCGAATTGAATACACGTAGATGTTGATTTTATTTTTGTACTGGCGAATCGTTTTTGTAATGACTCCTATTATGCAATTTTTTTTATTTATCGGACTATAATATAGGTTACTGGTTACAGTTATTTGTGATTTGTGTATTTTTGAAGTTCTTTATAAAATTATGTGTACCTTTAAACCCTTCTATTGAGCATACGTCTGGGTGTATTCAATTTTATTTTATTATTGTATTTTGCGGACTAAATTAATAATGTGTGTGGACATCGTAGTGTCGACAATGTCGACTCGACATTTCTTAATACTTAAAAATAATACATCAATGCAACTTCGGTAATAGCCAGCATACACTCGCTGTTTCCTTTTATATGTAGTTAGGTGGTAAATTATTTGGATATTTATTAGCACTGCGATGTCCACAGTTAAACTATTGACTTTATTATAAGTGTACCAAAAATGGGGCTTCGACGCCACCCGCGGGCGGCGGGACTCGCGCGTCCGTCGCAGTGATGATTCTCTGTAGTTATGTATTAAATAAACAATAAATACATAACTACGTTGTCTTATTTTTCTAACCTTCTTTTAGTAAGATAGTAGTAGGCTAAGGTAAAGATAATAAGTAGTAGGCAAAACTATTACTAATTAGTTTTGCAGTAGAAAATCATTGCCAATGTCTATTATACCATTCTTATATTCATCAGTATTTTTTTTTATTAAATAAGGGGGCAAACGAGCAAACGGGTCACCTGATGGTAAGCAACTACCGTCGCCCATGGACACTCGCAACATCAGAAGAGCTGCAGGTGCGTTGCCGGCCTTTTAAGAGGGAAAACGCTCTTTTCTTGAAGGTTTGCAGGTCGTATTCTTATATTCATCAGTATTTTTTTTTATTAAATAAGGGGGCAAACGAGCAAACGGGTCACCTGATGGTAAGCAACTACCGTCGCCCATGGACACTCGCAACATCAGAAGAGCTGCAGGTGCGTTGCCGGCCTTTTAAGAGGGAAAACGCTCTTTTCTTGAAGGTTTGCAGGTCGTATAGGTCCGGAAATACTGCTGGTGACAGTAATTTGTTGTTTTTAAGAGCCCGTCCTCTCTTTTCTACTGCTCTCTTCACACTCACGCCCGTCTTTCATATGCCAGGTGAAAAAGGACGATCGCCAAGTTAGCAGGTAGATAGAGGTTTTCTGTTTTTAAAGGGTTTTTTATACTGAAGTGGTAAAAAGTAATTCCAACACTTTATAGACGACTTTCTCAACAGTACATTGTATTTTTTTCATACCGTTAAGACGTCAATACAATCCATAAAAAGGTGATATTCTAAACCTTTTACAGCAAAAATCACAAAACTGTCGCGGGTTTGAGTTGGATTATTTAAAGATACTTAAAAAAAAAATCTAGCTCCAACACTATATTATAATTGAAATGATCTTACGTGTTGTGCATTAAAACTTATAGAAATACTGTATTTTAACTGTTAAATCACGTCTGTTAAATGAGCGAAATCGGCAAAATTTCGTATACGGACTCTTAACGTTATAAACCAAATGCCGCAGTACAGTCTTTACCACAATGTATTTTAAAGATTTGTTTGGTCAATGACTTTAAAATACAGGGTTACTTTCACCTTTTAACAGAAGACAACTACCACAAGGACTTATTGTCCGCGCGTGAGGTGAACGCGGAGCTCAGTATGGGGTGCCTTAGGCCCCGACTGCATTCAACTCGCGCGCGGTATTACTGCATTCAACTCGTAGTAACTTTATTAAATTATGTTAAGCAAACTTGTACAGTTGTTAAACGCCAGTTGTATTTAGTATTCAGCGTGTTCACTCATCGTCTACACCAAAATCTTCCTCGATTGCCTCTCTAACGTACTCCGGTCCCATCGTGGTGTTCCAACTGAGGGTGGACTCAAACTCCACAGCAATCTGCGCTTCGGCCTGCTCCTGTGTCGTCTTGTACGATGCTATTGCACGCTCTACGAAGTCCCTACAGTGAGTTTTGTGATTATTAAGTACCTAGTAAGTATAAGTTTATAATGAAGCTTAGATTTAGAAGTTACGAATTTGTAAAGACTCGAGACTTTAAAGCTGATTTTGATTATTTAAGCCTCATTTAAGCCTTAATTTTTTAGCTTAAGTAACTATGGAATTTTAAATAACTGAAAGTTTTTATTATTCGTTGCTTCAAGTAGAATTATTGTCATTCAAACTCAATCCATACTAATAATTATTATAAATGCGAAAGTATGTCTGTCTGTCTGTCACCTCTTCAAGCTCGAACCGCTAAACCGATTTTTTGGAGATACTTTGAGTCCTGAGAAAGGACATGAGAAGTTTTTATCCCAGAAAAATGTACGGTTCCCGCGCGATAAACGAATTTTGGCGCAACGGAGTTACGGGCGTCATCTAGTACATAATTATTATACTGTGCTCTCATTTTTAGTTTCAGTTAATTGAGCCAGCGTACCTAAAATAGTATGCCTTTATGAAGACGGGCGGTTGTATTTCGTCACCGCAGCGCTTGGGGCCGAAGCTCATGACGCCCATCAAACGGTTCTGCTGCACGGCCGGCGCGCCCGCGTCGAACTGATGGAACGTGGTGAGTTTGAGCAAGTTATTTATCTATGGATCCTAAGGCTTTAGGCGTATAATGTAGTGTTAGGTAGGAAGAACAAAATGGAAATGGTCAAGAGAGAGAGAGAGTGGTGGGTCACCACTTACTAAGTATGCTAGAATCTATTGGTATTGACCGTAAAAATAGCGGTAATAAAGAAACCATTAGCCAAATTACCAAACAGGCGTCCCTCGTTCCGTTCCGCAACGAAGCGCAGAAGAAGTCGTTGTCGTAGCGAAACCCACTGACTAGCTCGTACGCGTCCTCGCAGTACGTCTGTGTGCGAACCTTGAGTCGAGCGGACAGCAGGTCCGGCGGGTGTTCCTCGAAATCTTCGTTGGACTACACAAAATGACATTTCTAATAGATATTTCACAACATGTCCCTAAACAACTACTGATTGCATGTGGCATTCAAAAACTTGTAATAAGTAGGTAGATATTTTTGTCTTGCTGTAAAAGTAATAATTGCAGTTCAAGTGCAGTTTAAATGCAGAACTGACACGACTGCAATACGACTGCAATAGAACTGCAAACCAAACGCGCAGTCGGATTGCAGTTCAGTTGCAGTCGGCGTGCAGTCGTGTGAACTGTTTGGTTTGCAGTTCTATTGCAGTCGTGTCAACTGCATTCAAACTGCACTTGGACTGCAATTTGCGGTTGGATTGCAGTTGAAATGCGGTCCGTCTGTGTAGACCCTAAGATATAATTTTACACTCGTATAGCATTACCTTGGTGGCTCCCCAACCGCATACTAGGACGAAGCTCTGAGGGTAAGGCTCTACATGGCCCTCGAATATTTTTATGGCAGTTACGACAGTGCTAAATTCTGAAATGAGTTTAGGTATAAGTTCCGAAAAGAAAATATATTTTGCAAAAATCATAGAAAGTGCGTTTTGCGCTAAAATATGAGACTAGAAGGAAGGCAAGAAAAGCCTATGGACTAACAATAATTTTCTGCTGGAAAATAGAATCTTAGTGGCATAAACTACTAAGGGATTTAAAAGAAAATATCGCCTGCTGACTTACTCAACCTCTCAGCCAATTTGAGCAGGGCGATGTCAGCGTGAGGAACCGGCTCCTCCTCAAACTTGGGATGGCTGACGGCACCCACGATGTCCACCAGCTTCCCACCCTCGAGGGGCTTGGAGCTTCCAACGCGGACCTTCACGTAATCCTGCAATCCTCTCATGGGATCCACGAAGATCACACTGGAAAATTGTTCAACTTACACAAACAACTTGAAGACTTCGTGGACCAAATTAATTACTGGATTTGTCTTTATTCGATGCGGAAATATCTTGCGATTAACTTGGATTTTGCGGACTGATTGTAGTATTTTACCTGAGACGGATGTAAAGTCCCTGAAGTCAGAAGAAAGTCAGAAGCTTTCATTAAACGAAATAGCCAATTTGGAAATAAAGTGAGACTATAGATATACTTAGTTATCGGAATAAACTATATAGCAGGCTACTAAGGCAGTTTCTAACAATGTCGCGATAGAGATTCCGGATCATAGAATATTTGCATTCCATCGTTAACGTTGACCTCTTATTGGCTTACTAATTCAAGCAGTGCGCAGCAGTGAGCACCCAGTCGACGTCGACGATGGAACCGGCACACCACAGCCGGTCGTGGATCAAGATGGCCGCCACGTACGGATGGTTGCTGATGTCCGCGTCGCTCCCGCCCATTATCCTTAAAGCGGGCTTCGGTTCCGGAGCCCCATAGTTACGACGACTCCGCTCGGCTGACTCTACGTCAGTTCTAATGATATCTACTTTGAAATTCACTGAAAGTAATATGGTAATTTGTAAGTATTGCATCAGAAGGGGCGGAGTCTTGTCATCAAAACATGTGGCAAAGTAAGGAGTCGTCAAAGGCATAATAACATTTATTTACTCTTCATTTAAACCCTTAGGAGCTTCTTGAGTCTCAACTCATTGATATACAAAAAAAACTACTTTAGTCAGCTCAGATTTAATTTTCCGTCATGTAAGTTCTAGTACTAACCTACCTCGAGGAGCATTAAAACAATATGAGACTGAACTACACACAAAACAAATAATACACACATAAATAATCATATTTGAAACCAAGAGAAATAAAAATATTGTATAGTTTTCATAACATCATGAAACAAATAAAATTTTATTACAGTTTGTTTTCGTAGTTTCATATTACGTTATTGCTCTATTTTTAAGGTGGTGTAATAAAATGCTCATAATGATTTTCAGAATTACCTACCTATAATAAAATTTAAAATGATCATCATCAAATTCAGAATTCATCATTTAGTCGTAAAACATAAAAAGTATGGGTACTTATCTTAAGGGTTTTTGGTCTTAAAAGTTAAAGTGGAGCAGGTTTAAAAAGAAAACAATTTTTTTTAGAAACTTTTTAATTTAAATAACTTAATCTAATAATACCGGTGCATAAACAATATATCGTCATATTATATCACAATCGTTGGTCAACAATCAAGCAACATTTAACAGAACATGTAATATCACCTTTATCACAGTCGGTATAGTGCGGGAGGTACCGAAGCATTCTGTTACAATTAACTAATTATTTTTAATAATATTAATATAATAATATGTTAAGAGCCCGGGTTACCCTCGAAATTCTCATACATACGTAATACCAAAATCATTTTGTCATACGAAAATATTTAACATGTTTGAGTTATTTTTCAACTTAAAATAGTAATTACCTAGGTTCCTGAACAAAAATTAACTTCAAAATATTTAAACACTATAAATTTTTTTTTGTGTAAAATTTTTTTTTACTAAATTTACTACTAAATATTTAAACACTAAAAAATAGAGTAAAACACTAAAAAATATATAAATAAATAGTAAATTTACTACAAAATATTTCAACTCTAAAAAATATTTTTTAGTATTAAGATATTTTGTAGTAAATTTACTAATTATTTATAAATGTTTGAGTATTTTACTCTATTTTTTAGTGTTTAAATATTTAGTAGTAAATTTAGTAAAAAAAAATTATACACAAAAAAATTTTTTTTAGTGTTTAAATATTTTGAAGTTAATTTTTGTTCAGGAACGTAGGTAATTACTATTTTATGCTGAAAAATAACTCAAACATGTTAAATATTTTCGTATGACAAAATGATTTTGGTATTACGTATGTATGAGAATTTCGAGGGTTATCCGGGCTCTTAAGTGCTAGATGTAAATTAATATCAACTAATTTTAGGTGTGATGAAAAGGAACATAGGTACTCTATGTATGGCACTACAGCCTTTTCCCATGGGCGTAGCGAGGTACGGGCAGGGGGGGGGGGGAGGCAGCTGCCTCCCCACCTACTGGAGCGATCGGTCGCTGATGCTCACGAGTTTCATACCAGTTCGTGTACGCTCATATTTTGTTTTTAATTTTTACCTCACCTTCAATACACTATTGTGAGATACTCATGTCTCATATTGTGTTAAAAGTCACGAATTCGATGTCTAGAATTTCCTTAATCTGCCCCCCCCCCCCCCCTATACAGGGTGCAATTATTAAACCTTCCTGCCAAATTTTGATATTTTGATCCTTGATAAAAATGAAAATACACGTATTTTTTCTTTTATAGTCACTCAGTACTAAAATGTTGAGAAATAGCCTCCGAAAGTTATCCTAAAAAACACTACAATTAATGGACACTACGCGTCGCCCGCGCGTGACTGACGTGCCCTCCGCGCGCGCCTCGCCCCGCGTCACCCCCGATCATACCCACCGCCGCGAGTGAGCATTCTGCAACGATTTTAAATGGGATAAAATATGTCATTAACAAAAAAATAACACCCAATTTTTTATGGTTAAATGGATTCTTCTAATGATACCTAAGCCCTGTAAAAAAATTGGCAGGAAGGTTTAATTGCACCCTGTATATAGAATCCTGGCTACGCCCATGCGGCTTTTCCGCTTTACCATCTAATTAGACAATAATAATTATTATAATAATAATTCTTTACGTAGTTAAAAAATCCTAAAAAGAGTTATTAGAATGCAATCAGTATGACCCGCATTATGAGAATCATGCGAGCAGACAGCTGAAACGTGATATTTTAAAACGTCAATATTCTGACGACTCGGTATTTGGATCATGAGGTATTATTTAAATAAGTTAAGTATAACAAAAGGTCTTGCGCAAACGAGGGACCTAGGACTGCGAAGTTGGTCACTAATTAATAATATTAAGTATATCTCCTTATTAGGAGATTATTTACAATTTTTGGAAACGATTTAAGATTCTTAGTTAATCTACTTCCTTACGTCATTAATTAGGCTACATTACCTACGACTAATGACCAAAAACAGCAAACTAAGACCGGACGCATGCGCAAGCATTATTTTATTATGATGTCTAATGTAAATATCTTCCGGTTCTTCTAATAAAAAACTTTCCCATATAAAATGCTTTAAATGGGAAGTTCGATTAAATTTTGAAGGATTTTGGAGTCTGAAAGGGAAATACAAGGAACATTATGGTAACTGATGGGATTTAAATCATTTTAGATCGATCAATCGATTATTATTATTATGTTTGTGTAAGGTATTATTATCATTATTATAAAACGTCTAGGCGCCGCACTCAGAGACAGTTAATGTTTAATTAACTTTAAATGAAAATTTTGACAAACTCTAAAAATACATTCTCTGTCAAACTATTCATTTCAGTGAATAGTTTGACAGAGAATGTAAATTTATTTTAAATTAAAGTTCATTAAAACTCATTAATTAATGTCTTTGAGAACGGCCGTAACTGATTTAGACCCCGTAATCCGGACAGAAGAAATGCTTGTTTCTTTAACCTTATCTCATTTCTAGCTAAAACGCAACACGTTCAGCTGAGGTCATTGTGATGTCAGCTGCAGTTAAAAACAATGAAGCAACCACAGACATCGATCAAGATATATGCGTATGTACTTCGCGTGTCATATCGCGTTCCCAAGCGACGAGCAATGATCGTCTTTCGAAAGTCTGTTCTTCAGTCTGCTATCGGAATCGGACGTCAATCGGATTTTTTAAAATGCCTAAATGCCTAAAAGTGCCGTATTGAGCAGTAGAAATTCAAATAGAAACGTTGGCCTTGATAATGGACACGTTTCTTATCATCGGTACGTCACAGTAGGTAGGAAAAAAGTGACACGTTCGTTTTCATACTTGAAATGGAGAACATGCGGTATCTATCTTGATCTGTCTGTTGAAGCAACTTATATTTTAGTAAGCAATTCAATTGACGTTTTAAAATATTAGCACAATCTACAGTCTACTAATTTCGTTACCGTTCTCCGGGTCTTTCCTCTTCTCCTTCTGCCTGCCGTCGAGAATAGCGTAGATCTCCTCTATGGTCCTGTCCTTGGTCTCCGGTACGTAGAGCACGGTGTAGAGAGTGCCCAAGAAACATACGATCGAGAACATTATGAAGACCCAGTGAATTCCCAGGAGTTTGAGGAGAGGATCGTAGGCTTTCGTTTGGAGGAAGTCGCTTAATGCATCCACGCTGCTCACGAAGGAGGTAACCATGCCCCGATGCTGGAAAAGGAAACATGTGTTAAACAAATTGGGAATGAAGCTGCACTTGCGATAGATTCGCAACATTCACATTCTGATAACTGATTAAAGGATAACAGAAACACCTCAGCTATAATATGATTGTTCGGAATCATACCACCTGCAACTTTTCGCCATCGTCCCACGCGAAAATATACCATCCTCATCACCTTGATGAGTGGCAGTCTTCCACAGTGCGTTTTTCGCGTAACTTTCTGCCGCGCACTGTAAAACTCTGGAACGAACTGTCACCAGCAGTATTTCCGGACCTATACGACCTGCAAACCTTCAAGAAAAGAGCGTATTCCCTCTTAAAAGGCCGGCAACGCACCTGCAGCTCTTCTGATGTTGCGATTGTCCATGGGCGACGGTAGTTGCTTACCATCAGGTGACCCGTTTGCTTGTTTGCCCCCTTATTTAATAAAAAAAAAATATATGACCATGAGCTTCCTCTCCGCTCAAAATGGAAAGATCCTACGTTACTTTACGGTAGCTTATACCCTACCTGAAAGGAGAACAGTTCGGATGTGATGACGTATGGCACAGGCTGGTAGCCGGCGGCATCGGCGAAGATGCACAAACACATGGCCAGCACCGGCAGCCAGCCCGGCAGCCACACGCCCATGCCAGTCACGTAGAACCACGCCCCCAGTGCCAGCATTGAGAGACCCGTCACGAACGATGTGCTCGCCAGCAGCCACTGAAATGGAGTAAGAGTTAAGATTCTGAAAGGAGCAACTGTTAATGGGTCTGGATGTCTCGTATTTATTGGAGCTAGATAATATTCATTCTGATATAAATTATCCGTATAGTCTGAGTTTTCTGAGTTGATATGAGACGTCTCTCTAGACTAGGGTTGCCAACCTCAAACTTAAAAAACCAAGATTTGAAGTTGGAAAAACCAGGACAATTTAGTATAAAAACAGGACACATTAAGAGTCCGTATACGAAATTTTGCCGATATCGCTCATTTAACAGACGTGATTTAACAGTTAAAATACAGTATTTCTATAAGTTTTAATGCACAACATGTAAGATCATTTCAATTATAATATAGTGTTGGAGCTAGATTTTTTATTTTTTTTAAGTATCGTTAAATAATGTATGAAAAAAATGTATGAAAAAAATACAATGTACTGTTGAGAAAGTCGTCTATAAAGTATTGGAATTACTTTTTACCACTTCAATATAAAAAACCCTTTAAAAACAGAAAACCTCTATCTGCCCGCTAACTTGGCGATCGTCCTTTTTCACCTGGCAAATGAAAGACGGGCGTGAGTGTGAAGAGAGCAGTAGAAAAGAAAGGACGGGCTAATAACCCAAAATTGACGATGTTATAATTCATTTTCATACTTGAAAAATAACCCCCAAATTGGTTCATTTTCTAAACATAGATACTTCATTATATTTCCAAGAATTTGATTTGAGCGAAAAAATTTTCTCGATAGAAAAAAAAACACAAAGATGCATCTAATTTTCACCAATTTTTTCATATATTGCCGTAACCGTGCATTAAATTCTATTCTATTATTGATACACTGACCGAGGATTTTTAAAATGTTGTCGAGTTATTAAGAAAAAACTAAGTTGGCGATGATTCCGCGTCGTCCTTTTTCACCTGGCATATGAAAGACAGGCGTGAGTGTAAAGAGAGAAGGACGATATTTGATTTTTTGCGTTAGTTTTACCGCTTTGATTTACTGCGCGACTATAGTAGAGCGAAAGAGATATCAAGTGGCACGTTGCGCCTTTGTTTTGAATTTGAAATAGCATGGCAGCGCGGCAACGCAACTGCTTGCGAGCCGTATGGCCGCTTGTAGCGTAAAAATTTGAAAAGAGGCGCGCGAATTTTAAAATTAAAAAACCCAGGACAACCCAGGACGCTGCTTAAAAACTATTCAGGACGTCCCAGGACACTACAAAAACCAGGACATGTCCTGGGAAAACATGACGGTTGGCAACCCTACTCTAGACGTCCCATAATCGACTCCAAAAACCTGAATCCAGAACAACTAAATCTTAATAATCCTGGATTCATCATCAATATTTTTCACCCGGTATTCTGATGGTGTTGTTATGTAGACAATTATATTGGAACGGTATTTTAATTTTAAATGTCGATTAGACGTTTTCTATTATTATAAGCTCCAGTGTTACCTTCCGTCCAGTTTTCTCTACGATGCAGCTAGCGACGATGGAGCCGAGCAGCTGTATGGCACCAACCACGATGGTCTGCTTGTTGGGGCTGAGTGTGAGGCTGATGGACTCCGAGGCCTGCTCGAATATGGAGCCCGCGTACATCAGCACCACCAGGTACCCGCACGTCTCCTGCGACAGCATCACGTTCAGCGAGATCCGGAACGCCTTGAACGTGGTCTTGTCTTTAACTGTAGAGTGAGGAAGGTTTTATGTGATTGAGATCAACATGAAAAAAAATAATATTCTTCTAATTTCGGTCGACTGCGTCTGGCTAACTGGAGGTAGAAAAATGTGTTATTTCCTAATGACAACTGTATTAGGTTTATAGCCTTGGCAATATACCTTACATTGATTAGGCATTCAAGAATCTCCAAGAGAATTATTTTATATTTTAGCGGCCACAAAATTTATTTCTAGCTCAAAAATCTTGCCGTAATTATCCTCATCGGAAACAAGAGTTACTTGTTTCTTGGGGATTCATCGCCTGTCTATGATGACCGATTTAATACTTATTTATGTAGTTGATAAATCCTTATTGTAAAGTTCAAGTTTCAAACGATACCGCAATCTTGAGAGACCATAAAATATATTATTATGCTCATGTAACAATAATAATTATAAGTAAGTATATTATTTATAACTTTATAAAGGTAGCCTTAATAAATCGTATTATATTACCGATGCTCTTCCACGTTGTCTTCTTCATGGATCTAGCGTACTGCTCCTCATTTTCCATCTGCTGGATTTCTTCCTCCAAGTTTTTGTCTTCGACTGAGGAATTCCTCAACCATGCCAGAGAAGCGCGGGCTTCCTAGAGAAGACATTTTGTTATTAATATTAATGGTTACGTAGATAACATACATTTGGGTAATGATATTTTTTTTCGGATCATAATATTTTGGGAAATAAAGCGCTCCTGAGACCTCAAAAGCCTAATGGAATTTCACAAACGTATTAAGGTGACGCCGCGTTAAAGTAAGAAATCGTGTTGGATATGTTTTAGATTGCTTGTTTTCTATGAGAGGCCGGGCCGGCCTCTCATAGAAAACAAGCAATGGAACAGCAAAAAATGGAAAGGGCATAAGCAAGAAAATGGTTTTTGTCGCGTAATTTAAAAACCATAAATACATTTCATATAAGCTATGCACATATTAAAGTGTATGCTTCAACCAATTTATGTACAAATTTTGGAACCTTAAATCACTCTCCTCTGTTGGAAAAATAGGAATCCCTTTTTTTACAGAGGTCTTTTCGATTGATAATTCTGTGTTATAAAAGTTGTCCAATCGTGTTATGCTATGGGCAATTCAAAGACAAAGACATGATGAATACTGACAATGAACTTTAGTTTCTTAGCTTTAGTCATTGCTGAGAAAAATCGGCATCGCTACAGCCAAATTATCAAGGCGTCGCCTTAAACGATAAGAATCGCCTTTCCACTTGATCGTAAGGTCACAATTATACATCAAACGAGTTCGGAATATTTATTGTTCGAGGAAGTTTTACTAGAAGATCACACATGTGACCTCGACACCCAATCCAAAGGTCGTGGGTACGAACCCATGTGCTAAATTTCAATGCCAGCTGGTTAGACACTTCCTGTTAACTTGGCCAATGTAGCTTCTATAATAAATTAATAGGTATTAGGAAGAAAGAAACCACGCGACTTGTGAAAGTTAATAAAAGTTGCAAAAAAGAAGCTTTAATAGTGTCACTGCCCTCATCAGTATTATATCTTACAGAAAACTGAGGCTCAAACTTAGTTTTTACCAAAATCAAAGAAACATTTTGTCAGACGTGAAACAGCTACAAAGCTTAAATTGTTTTGTCTGCTTGGTCGTGTATAAAATAATTTAATTAATTGATGTAAGGTACAATGAACAAAATACATCAATAAATATCCGTTGCAAGTTGAGACCGTTTCTCGAAAACGGTTGCCTAAAAAAATGAAGAACTTTTTCTTTGAAATGGAAAGGTTAAAAATATTTAAAAAGAAACATGGAATATGATAATGGTTGTTATTCCGGAATAATAAATTGTTGCTTCTCAGAATTAATACTTTAATTCGATAACATAAAGTATAAACACAATATTGCGATCGCTTTAGGGAAAATCACAAAGATGGAAGTAGGTAGCCAAAATGTAACGCCGATCAAAAAAAATCTTCTTTGTAAAGAAGAGAAAACTCACAATATTATTATAAGGTCGATGCATCTTGTCACGTTTGTAATAATAATAATAATAATACTATAATGTTAGAGCTGATGTAATTTGTTACCGTATAAGAGACGCACGTTGTTTTTAACCGACTTCCAAAAAACGAGGAGGTTATATGTTCGGCTGTGGATATTTTTTTTTTTTTTTTTTTTTTTTTGTATGTTCAATGATTACTCTGCCGTTTGTGAACCGATTTTCGAAATTTTTGTTTTGTTGTATTAGGTTTCACTCCAATTTGGTACCATGTTCACAAAAGTGGTGATCTGATGATGGGATCCATGAGTAATCGAGGGAACTCCTCGAAATTTATATGGAAACATATGGTGATTTTGATTTTATGAGAAGCATCCTAAGCATATGCTACCAAAACACAAGATTCTGCACCAAGGTATACTATGGTTCCAAAGATACTAAGAGAACTCCGGATTCCTTTTAGATACAAGTTTGGGGGTTTAGGCGCTGTTTTAAGAACTGAAAGCATATGCTACTATACAAATTATATTCATCATCATCATCACCATTTTCACTTCAGGGTCAATGTCACCAAAATTGAACATAACAAAATATTCAACCTTATCTCCAGAGCGTAAGGCACACATTTGACATTACTTCTGAGAAGTAAGTTGCTTCGATAATACAAGTAACATGCTAGAGTGCACAGCTGTCACACTTACCAATCACGGCCACGGGCGGCCGTAGACTTCTCAAGCGATACTATGTATTACAATAATAAAGATAAAGTTTAAAATCATATGACAATGAAAGCCTCGCCGCTGCCGCGCTGCTAAAATTCCGGTTTGGCACGGCCCTGGCACGTGTCCACTTCGATTTTTTTAAATGTATTGTTCAAAATTATCTGCAGCTGATATTATATTTTGTAAGTGTGACTGTTAACAAATTGTAATAAGATACGTAGAATAGTATACAGGTGTATTAGGGCCGATTCACACCGGAATGGCGCAGGCGAGGCGAACAGTTTCAGTGTCATATGATTTTAAACTTTATCTTAACTTTAACTTTATTTATTTTTTTTGCCTTTTATTGTTTGTAGAACTTTACTTTGTTTGTTTTTAATGTTTCATATATATTGTGTATTTCAGTGTAGTGTGGTGTGAATGTGTGTTGAATAAATGTTTTATTATTATTATTATTATTATTATTATTATTATCTTCATTGTTGTAATAGATAGTATCGCTTGAGAAATCTACGGCCGCCCGTGGATGCTCGTGGACTCTTGCGGCCGCCGGCGGCGTCAATTTCTCAAGCGATACTATGTATTACAATAATGAAGATAAAGTTTAAAATCATATGACACTGAAACTGCTCGCCTCGCCTCTGCCATTCGGTGTGAATCGGCCCTAATCTACGTATAGTACGCGATGATTTTACTAGGTAACTAAAAAGAGTGAAATTATTATTTTTAACAAAAATTTAAAACCGACTTCCGAGGTAAAAACAATAATAACATCCTTATAATATGAACTAAAAAGTATTAAATAATTTTTCCTATCTCATGGTGCCTTTTTCCGAATTCGGCTAAAACTCAACTATTTCTGTACTCAATCTTCATAATTTTGAAGTCGGTGCCAGTTACAAATGTTTCAAATATTCTGGCATCTGGATTCAGCTATATCTGGTACCGACTTCAAAATTATGAAGATTGAGTACAGAAATAGTTGAGTTTTAGCCGAATTCGGAAAAAGGCACCATGAGATAGGAAAAATTATTTAATACTTTTTAGTTCATATTATAAGGATGTTATTATTGTTTTTACCTCGGAAGTCGGTTTTAAATTTTTGTTAAAAATAATAATAAACTACATCTTGAAAAGGTAGAGCGGCTAGAATATATTATACTTACTTACTAATATTATAAATGCGAAAGTGTGTCTGTCTGTCTGTCGGTCTTTTACCTCTTCACGCCCAAATCGCTAAACCGATTTTGCTGAAATTTGGCATGGAGATACTTTGAGTCCCGGGAAAGGAAATAGGATACTTTTTCTTCTGGAAAATGTATGGTTCCCGCGCGATTAACGAATTTTGGCGCAACGGAGTTGCGGGCGTCATCTAGTATATTATATATACATTAGGGTCACCGCAGAATATATACAATTTCAAGTTGGCCGACTATCATACAACTAAATTGCGTAGGAATCACGGTTCTTCGCGGTACGATTGGTGTCAATTTTTTTGTTGTAGCATAGAGTAAGCTCTCATAAGTAGCTATAGCTATTGGTATAGTATGAAATTAGTTGGCCAACTTGAAATAATTGTAAGTTTGTAGTCGCTCTAGGTAATATTGGTTGCTACTTGCTTATATTTAACTGATCTGATAGATATTGTTTAGATCCATGTAGATTCTTCTAAGCCTCTAAGGGTTTGTATTTACAATAATTTTGATATTATTTCCTAAGAAATAGAACCTTGTACGGGACTGTATACGTATAATCCAGTCTGGCACGTGATTTGCAGGAACACATTAATATTAATATATTTAAATTGGACACTGATTGCGAAATACATCATCAGATCTAGTTTATGATTTATGATCTATATTGACTTGTATAGATACTTATACAAATTGCAATTTGTGCACATTTAAATAAATTCAATTCATATGATACACTGTGATTTACTAACAAGCGCGCTAACAGGAATATATTATTATCATTTATCAATAACGTATTGTTCTACCTACCTAAGTACCTAATGAAAGTACCAAACTTTCATCTTTTTTGGAGATTTTTAGCCCAATAAGAACTAATAAACCTATGAAATGGAATAAGCCACTATAACCTATTATAAGCACGAAACTCTTTTGCGACTCTACATTGCGTTTCGTACACGCGCCTGACCTCTCAACTTAGATTAGATTTGAATAGAAGCAAATTACCCAATATTAAAGCATATTTTGCAATAAATCTTTAATTTCCAAAACCAAAATACCTGAATCTTCCCCTGCTTGACCAAGAAGACCGGCGTCTCCGTCATGACCAGGAACAGCAGGGTGTGGACGACGGGTATGGCGGTGCACAGGTACAGGACCGCGTTGAAGGAGAACACGTCTCCCGCCACGTACACGATCAGGTACCCCAGGTTCTGAGACAGGATGAACAGCGAGCCCAGAGCGCCGCGCACGTTGTCTGATGCTATCTGGAAGTAGGGGTTTAGTTAATTTGGAAGTAGGTGGTACTCTGCCTCCTGGTCATAAGGCAGTGTCGTCCCTTGACCCACCGTTGAAATGTTGCTTTGGTTACTCTTTTGTTAGGCAGATAGTACCTTGGTCCTTGACCCACCGTTGAAATATTGCTAAGTTTATACCTACCGGTGAAAAAGGCGTATCAAAAATATTTATGGGTTGGAAAGCCTAAAAAGTACAAGAGCTGTCGCTAAACGGATTTTGATCAGCATAATATTTGATCTATTTATTAGAGGCTTATGTCACCGGTTACACGGTCAAATTTTCATCAATCTGATCCATCAATCCGGTACGGATTGACAAAAATTTGATCGTGTACGCCACGGATTGATGACTTGATCGTATTTTTAACATGAAATTTTTATAACCGTCATATTCCGTCAATCAGATTGATGGATCAGATTGATGAAAATTTGACCGTGTAACCGGTGACTATTGAATAGGTAGGAATACTTGAAGCGTTTATGTCAAGTTGTTAACACTACAGGTTGTCATTGTGGCCTTTGACCGGGACAGAGGATCATCTGCATGATTTATGAACAAAGCATCAAAAACTTACTTCTTTTAAGTACAGTGGTGTGACAACGTAGCAGCCCGCGCAGGCCAGGCCGGCCACGGCGCGAGACGTGATAAGCGCCCACGGCTTGAGGGAAAATATCGTGATGACCCAGCTTATCTGAAAAAAAAAAACTAGATATGCACCCAAAATTCTACATCCATTTCCTAACAAAAAGTTCTACATCCAATCTCCTTGGTCCATCTGTTTCAAACTTATAGTTTAGTTTTTCAGCAGGATCAAGATCAGGATTCAGGATATTATGCGCAGTAATTAACTCATTAGGTACTCGCCACTTGGTAATTACAAATGAAGACATAAAAACTCAGTATCAACTATAATAACTATACGATTAACCGGCACTTTAATTAGAATTGTAAATATTTCTGCACTTTTTGCAGAATTACTCGACTTTTTATAGGTTTAACGATGTTATTATTAGGTAAGTAATAGAGAGATAATACTTAATTGATCTACAATTATTTAGCAAAATTTCTGAGAACTGATTAAATAGAGGTATCATTAATTAATCCATTATATTTTTTGGTGGGATTGGTGATTGGTGGGGGTGCCAGGTGGTGCACTTGCACCCCTTGGAATCTCAGGATCAACAGGAATTATTGAAATAAAAAACATTTTGTAACCCTATTACCAGTGGCGGATTTGCCCTAAGGCCCAGTAGGCCCGGGCCTAGGGCGGCCAGATATAGAGGGCGGCAAATCGTGCAAAAAATGTGAAGCTAGTGGCAATTGGCGCGACTCTGGACAGACGCTATATTTTGATGGTGAATATATAGGTCTTAATATCTGAATCTCCATAATATTATATAAATAAAACGTACTGGAATCAAGTTTCATTATATATTTTGTTGTTTTTTAACAAACGAAATTTTGGGAATTAAAGTTGTGTGCAGTAAAGATGCGTGGTGGCTTCTCGGTTATTAAAATTTTGCGCGGGTTTTTGTACAGACAGTTTTTGGTGAGATATTAATTAAAGCTTCCAACCCTCATCATTCATAATAATATTATGATTAAGAGGGCGAATAAAGCAAAAAATTGAACATAGTCCTTCTCTCTTCACACTCACGCCTGACTTTCATATGCCGGGTGAAAAAGGACGACGCAGAATAATTGCAAAGTTTTTTAGGGTTCCGTACCGTAAAAACGGGACCCTATTTAGTAGACTTCGATGTCTATCGGTCTGTTTGTCTGTCTCCAGTCTGTAACTCAAGAACGGTAATAGCTAGAGAGCTGAAATTTTCACAGATTATGTATTTCTGTTGCCACTATATCAACAAATACTGAAAACAAAATACAAAACAACTGCAGGTACCTGAAATGTTCACAAAATACTCAACAGAGTTTTAAGTACTTTAATAACTCATAATAAAATTTAAATAAAATAAATATAATAGAAAATATAGAAAATTATACTTAGTTATTCTACTAGAGTTTATATGATGTTATAAAAATGCAGAAAATTAATGTACTTTTGCATTTTAAGGTTACTCCGTTTGGTTACATTGGCTCGTTTTGTTGTATTAAATATGTTAATTTAGATATAGCCAGAATCGATGATTGCGCCATTTATAAATAGCTTGCTTTTCTCGTACACGGAATTTCGTATGGGATTCAACAGTCTATCTGGTCTGTTGTTAATGTTTTATTTAAATGTCTATAAATATTCTAAACTAGCTTTATAAGCTAATACTTTTTGTTAAACAATTTTCGGAATCAATTAAAAATGGGATGGATGCTGAGAAAGGGGCGGCACATGGCCTGGGGCCTACAGCGGCCAGGACTGCAAATCCGCCACTGCCTATTACCATGCCGTACAAAGATAGTTCGTAATGTTGCGGTACTAAATGTATTTATTCTGTTGACGTAAATACAGTCGGGGCATTTTAATAGGCCACATTTGACATCTGTCAGATTAATCTCCATAGTGAAGTGAACTGCGTAAAAACATCGACCAAAACGAATTTATATTTGAATATTTATAATTTTATACGTTTGAAACAAACTCCTGTCCCATTATTACTTTTTCTTTTGCAAATTCAAGGAGCAAAATAATAAAAGTACATAATTTACAAAAAAAAAAATGCATTTATTCGCTTGAATTATAAAAACTGTTAAATGTAGTATTATCATTATTCATTTCACATAAATATGTGTTACTTTTCACAGCGTGGTTATTAATTTATGGGGATATTTCGTTACAAGTAATCAATGCATCGATACTATTTATTCGCTTTCGATTTTTAGGGTAACTTCCCTAGAGTTTAAAAAGAAAAAAGGTCGGCTGACGTAACATTGTAACGACGTGCAATTATTAATATCAGAATTTGTTTATTACGTTTAGAATTGTTTATCAGTAAAAGCAAATCGTTAAATAATTCGTATCGGTCATATTTACAATAAATATATAATCGTAATTGAAAAAAGTTAATCAATTGTGCAGTTATAACAAAACGAAAATATTTATTTTTTATGTACGTCGCTATAAGGTTACCAGGTACAATTTTGATGAACTGTCAAATGTGGCCTATTAAAATGTCCCGACTATAGTCACTGTTGTTCGTCAAAACTAAAAAGAAAAGGAAAGAAAGAAAACTAAAATCTGCACCCTTGGAAATTATTTCTGCCGGTGCCCATGTTGGTGATGCATTTAAATAAGCAGTCCTGTGACATCCACCAGTTCCGCGTGATGATGATTCATGATCTACACAAAAGTACTCACAACAAGCATCAGCGACGTGAGGATCGTGGCCGGTTTCCTTCCCCATCGGTCGGTCAGTTTGCCCACGAACATTCCGCAGAATATCGGTGGGAAGAACGTGACGGAGGCCATCCACGAGATGGTGTCATCTGAGATGACCTCGCCAGCGGGCCCGTCCGCCGCCTGCAGCAGCGGCGTCATGGGAGACTGCCACCCCATCAGCATGCCAAAGTTCAGGACTGGGATCGTCACTGGAACAATGCGATGTTCGAAATTATTACATTTTAAAGTTTCGGGTTTTTGTTGTCAAAAGCTGATCGCACATTTACCAGCACCGTACGTCACGAAATGCGACGCCTACGCGCGTATGAATGTGTCCGCACACTGTTAAGTGTTATTAATACGCGGATTATGCGGCGAGTATGGTGCGGACCTTAGCCGCACCTTACTCTCCGCAGCCCGCATTTCGTGACGTCATTTCACTCTAAAATGCGGCGCATACAGTGCTGACAAATGTGAGATCACCAAGTTACTTAAGGGCATTCTCTCCGGAGATTCCGTAATTGACTGTATTTAAAGCCTTATAAATTCATAATCTGAAAGCTACAAAGCTATAATAAAAATACAGCAATAATCTTCAGTATATCAACATTCATTTCCCCGTTTTAAATTTTCTATTTTTGTTTATTATACTCATGATATCAGCTTCCAAAGTAATACCAATTTATTAAAATTCAAGCATACATTCAGCATCTCCTTACGATTTACAAATTACTTTTATTTGAAACTCATGCTAATAGATTGACAATATCATAAACTACAATATATTCCCTGTTTTCATTTTTTAGGACAAAATTATTAGGGTTTTGGCAAGTTTTGGCGCGATCTCGGCAACGCGGCAAATGTATGGCCTAGGTCGTTTGCTCGGGGGACGGCCTTAACAGGATTGATTTATGGGTGAGGCCGCCAATTTTTGCTGATATGACGCAGAAAAATTTTGCGAGAGAAAGAAAATCTACGCTGCTTGTGACGTAGGAGCACCTAAATTGTAGGGAATTTATTTCTCTACGCTATCATAGCGTTGAGAAATATGCCGTTGGAGCACCAAAATGATAGCGTAGAGGTTATCATAGCGTAGAGAAAATCAAACTTATCTCTGTAAATAATACACAATGCGGTTTGTATTATAGCCCCAAATATGGCCCTTTTGACTACTCACATGATGCATTGATCGTTTTATGTGAAACAGTAATAAATTTGTGTCACAAAAAAACTTCTTTTGAAAAAACTGTGTACACAGCCCAACTGAGGTTCAAATGTGAACTGTCGAGAAATGGCGAATATTACGAGATTTTCTATAGAATACGTAAAAACTCAGCGTTGCCACTTCCCGATTTTACCTTCCCTAACACCCAACGATAACAATAAATCGGTATTATTGATGACGTTTAAAATGTGGGGTAGAATTGATGTTTCTAACGATTCATTTGATTTGAAAAAGTTTATGAAGAAAGTTATCTTAAAATACTATAAGATATAATAATATTCATAACATATCAGATTTATCTTCAAATCTGTCATACTTACTGCTACAGCGACAGTTAAAGTGCACCTCTTCCACGGCGGATTGTATATTTTAAGCTATTTTCTTACCTTTTTTATGTTTAATTGTAAATATATTTTTAGACTATTATTGGAACTCAAATAATTCTAATGCATGCTTGAGCACTTTGTTTTCTTCGTTAGAATCAGTTTTCGAGCATAAGATAAACACAATACTTTTTAAAATACAAAGGGCGGAGAAAAATAATTGCAAAATCAGCAAAAATTGGCGGCCTCGCCATTATTAGATGCTATTAAAATATGACAGATTAGATGTCCAGCATCAATTTCAATAATAATATATTATATTATACACTAGCGACCCGCCCCGGCGTCGCACGGGTATAAAATATATAGCCACTAAAAAAATGATTAAAATCAATAGCCTATGATCTAGTTTTATCTGTGCCAAATAACATAAAAATTGCTCCAGTAGTTCGCGAGATAAGCCCTTTGAAATAATTTCCCCCGTTTTTTCCACATTCTCCTATTAGTCTTAGCGTGATAAAATAATAAGGCTTATAGCCTTCCTCAATAAATGGGCTATCTAACACTGAAATAATTTTTCAAATCGGACCAGTAGTTCCTGGATTACCGCGTTCAAGTTAGCCCTTTCAAATAATTTTCCCCGTTTTACCACATTTTCCTCTATTTCTTCGCTCCTATTAGTCTTAGCGTGATAAAATATAGCCTATAGCCTTCCTCGATAAATGGGCTATCTAACACTGAAAGAATTATCAAAATCTGTTGCGTAGTTTTAAAGATTAAAGGGAACAAAAGGGACATGAGGGAAAAAAAGCGACTTTGTTTTATAATAAGTATAGATTTTTAAAATATTACTTGCTCGCAGAGTTGTTTTGATAAATCCGGAAAAGTTTTAAACTGACTCTCCTACTACTTTATAGCTGCTATCTGCTGCTCCAAAGTCTGAACAGTGAACTTTATGTCTATCACCTTCGGGAGTCTGATTGTAGAGTCGTAACTCCAGTGACTCACGTACCCCCGCCAAGACGAACTAAGCGAAGCCCAAGGGCACTAGTCACTACCTACCTTTTCTCGAAACGTTTTGTCGTATTTTTGAGTCCCCGTTAACGTTTAATTATTTTCTTATAATATAGGTATTAATTAGTATTTCAGATATTATTATATAACCACAACATAACTATCAAATGTTATTAGGATTAAGTGAACGGCTAACGTCTATTCCTGACTTAGTTTCTCATAATATTATGTTTTCTTACAACATAACTAATATTAATGTCGCACGTTTCGTTACATCTGTGTCGTACATTGATCCCAAGCAAACACACTGGATGCAGTGTAATAATTAAGCTCCCAGTTATATCTAGTAATTCTAGTTACATCGAGCCTCAATAGATTATGAATTGGCTGTAAAGTCTGTAAACAATAATTAAAAGTTGGCATTTACTCGTCTGTTTATTTTTAATTTTTTATAACAAACTAGATTATTTTGTTTCACTTAAATATAAACCTTCCCTGGAATTCCACGAATATTTCATGACCAAAATCAGCTAAATCTTTCAGCTGTTCTCGAGTTCAAGAGGACTATAATAACATTGAAAATTCATTTTTATTTTTAATAAGTAGATTTACTTATAGATATTATCTCAATTCAACCTGTTACATAGTGTTTTAGTTAGTTAAATGAGACATTTTATGGGAGCTTTAAATGATATTATTTTTAGCACAAAACATGAACGCATTTCTGAGAAAAACGATATTGATAACCCCAAAAACCCAGAAACAAAAGGTTATCCAAAAAATATTTATCACAAGAACACACGTCAAACTGACTTGTTATCATAATATCATATTGTATCATGATTCATGAAATAGAATAATAATATTCTATTTCAATATAAATGATTAATTATTATAGGTTGCAGCAAAAGTGCAATAATTTAGCTGACTACTTTTAGGTGGGCGCACAGTGAGGCTTGTAAAATTTTGTAAAGCGAACGTGTTTTTCCGTTCGAATGAAGACTTCGATAAAGGTAACCGTCAAAATATTATCTTCCAAAATCATTACAAACATTACAAATCATTACAAAGTTATTGAGTCTTTGAAAGAAGATTTTTGGTGTCAATTAACTCAGGTTTTTTTGTTATTTTGGGCCAATTGGTTGTCTCATTGTATGTTTATTGTTTAGGGGTAAGGTTTGACCACTTTTTGCGATTATACGAGGAAAATCTACAAGGATGACTCATCAATTTAATTAAAATGCAAAAAAATTTTGTATAAACCGGTGCGGCTGCGTCTTTGCTCGAATTCTGCAAAATACTTCACACGTCAGCGACTTACTAACTAGTTAAACAAAAATTTAAATTCGTAAAAATATACAGAATAATTTAATTGATATTTTGATATAGTCAAGAGTTTTGAAGAAGATATTTTCATGCTTGGCTACAGAAGATTGGGTTTTGATAATTAATGGATCGTATGCTATCAAAACCATATAATAATATGCTAAGATTGTTATTAATCTGTGTCAATAATTAAGGGCAAGGTGAATGCTTGTTCAATAGTGTAATACCACTCTAGTCTAGTCACTACCTAGTTCTATACATTTTGTTATTTGTAGCGTGTCAGTATTCCATGACAATGCATCTCAATGATTGAGGTATGAATAATTACCCATAATAATATATTATAATTGTTATTAACGATGTTTAAATTATGCTTTTCTTTCTGAAACAATGATGATTGTCTTCGCAAATCACACAAACATAGTGTTAAATATCACTTTAGTATATAGTGTAAACTACATAATAATAGTAGGTAGGTATTGAATACAATGGCCAATAATACGTACAATTTAATACAATCAAATAAATTAGCTTTAAATTAAAATCAGTTCTATTGTCGTGTTTTATTCGATATTTTTAGTAATCTTTCGTAGAGTTATTGTAAAGCAACAAAATCGTATTTTTATGGCAGAACTCAGCCGTGAACCTAGCTTTTTAATTCGGTACTAACTAGTAGGTACCTATTTACTTAATTATAAATACAATGACAAAGTTTATAGCGACTAACTTTGATTGTAAACAAATCAGGTTATCCACTTTTAACCGGTTAAGTCTGGTTGATACTGGATAAAACTGGGTGTAGTGGTTAGCAATAGCTCTACATTTTATATTGTAAAATATAATGCACGGTATAAATAAGTAAATAATATCAATCAAGCGAATATTCGCAAGTTCTGAGCGTGAATCATGTGCCCAAACTGGTTTCCACGAGACTTGTTACCAGGAACACATGAAGTTCGATGGCCATCCTACCGTACCATGTGAAAGTGCGTAATGTATATATTTTGTTAATTTATAGAAATATAGAAACTACAACCTAATAATTTTAATTCTAAGCATATTAAACAAAACATAATCACAACAATATAATATTTGAAAAGTCACGGTCGCCAACTATCTATCGACGCAACGGCTATATGTTTAGGAGTCTAGATCGTGGCTTCATTACGGATTATGCCAAAAATATGTACGGTGCGCCTTCTTAACGAAAATATCCCAAAGTGCTCCGTGTATTATTTTTCTCTATGGCCCAAACGATAGCCAAGCAATAGCCTCGCAATAGCCATTATTATCTAAGAGACTTAGGGCCTGTTTCACCGCTTCCTGATAAGGCTATCCACCACTTAACTTGACATATAGAGTATGGAGAATCTGTCAAATAAGCATATCGGGCATCTTATCAGGAAGCGGTGAAACAGGCCCTTAAGAAACTAAGAAAATACTTAGATAAAAATCCTTTAGCCACAAAATACATAAGGCATCCACAGTTAGGCTAGGTCTTGCTGTCAGTTTTACCACAGTCATGATTGTAACTGATGGATAACCTACCGTGTAAGAGCGTGACTGACGGTTGCATGAAGTTGATTGACGACAGTCTGGATATTTTGATTTTGAAAACTGACAGCAAAACCTACCGTCTAATGGATGCCTTAGTTTAACAACTTTAGCTTTAACACGCGATTGCTGTCACCTATAAGTTGAGAATTGAGATGACATAGGAATCATAAGATGTAGAAAGGTGTAAACTGTTAAGTATTGAGCAACATGCCATGCCATCGTGTTGCTACGATCCTTACATAACGATGCACGCGGTCTGAATACCGAGTTATATTAATACTAGATGACGCCCGCAACTCCGTTGCGCCAAAAATCGTTTATCGCAGCGGAACCGTACATTTTTCCGGGATAAAAAGTATCCTATGTCCTTTCCCAGGACTCAAAGTATCCCCATACCAAATTTTATCAAAATCGGTTCAGTGGTTTGGGCGTGAAGAGGTAACAGACAAACAGACAGACACACTTTCGCATTTATAATATTAGCATGAATAATTCGTCTCACGCGCTGACAACAACTTAATGGAACGATTTAAATATTTTAAACAATGAATCAATTGTTCGAGTCATCTGTCGAAGTCTTTGATGACTTAATAACAGGATGGGAAGAGAAAGAATTTCAGATCAATGATTTAAGAAGCCTAGTTAGAAAGAGACAAAGAATCTCTAAATATGGAGATAACGAGCTAACAGGGTGTGTATCAAACTTAAAAGTAAGTAAATAAAGTATGTAAAGCCGTACGGTCACATAGTAAACTTTTACTAAAATTCATCCCAATTTATGTATTTTTATCGCGTCAATATTTGCCATGTAATTTCTGGGGATTTTACAGTCTACAGAAGGCGCTATAATCTAGGTACGGTAATAACAGCTTATCGGCTTTAGGAGTCGGATAAGAAGAAAGTTAGTAAACAGGTTCTACTCATGCGTCACACGCCAGCCTGAGGCCGGCTTCATGAGTGATAGGACAATGATACATTGCAGATAAATAACAGTTTTGTCTACTATATAAACTCAGCCAAGTAGAGCCCAGTTCCTAGTTTACTTTGGAAACATACAATCACAAAACAAGGTTTACACTAATTCTAAGGAGAAAATGTAACAAGTAATAGAGATGATGACAAGGTCAAAGATTAGCTAATTTTGTTAATAAAATAAAGAAATCACGGAAAAAAATTAGTGTTCCCAAAATTTCAGCTTAATAGCGTTTGTATTTTTTTGTTGTGCGCATTCAAAGTTGGATATTCAAGTCGATTTTTTTTCAATAAAATTTCTTTACATTTGTATACCATTCGATAACTTATGCAACTAAAGCAACTTTTGTTATGAAACCACTTTCATAAACGCAATATTTAATATACTTACCTATCGAACAAAGTTCTCTCCCGATGCGCACAAACTACGAAAGAGTGACGTCATAATTTCGTTGCACTTTGTATGGAGCGTTTCGGGCAGATCTATTTTATGAGATGTTTGAATTGTCATATCTTGGTGAATTTTTAAGCTATCAGAGTCATTCTTTCAGCGATGTTTCTATTTTTTAAGGGTCTTTAAATTACCAATAAGAAAAAAAAGATGGGTTGCACTCCGGGAGTGCCGGCAGAAGTGAAAACTTGATTATTAACGTTGTGCATTATTTTTTCAACCCATTTTTTATGAATATCGATTTAAAAAAATATAATAAAAAACGATCGTTTAATTTATCAATCGAAACCCTTACAATCGATTAAAAAATATCGACAATCGAAAAAAAAAGCTGCTGTCAGACAGACTGTCATACACTTCTCGCGACAGTTGTCTTGCAGGTGGAAACGCGGCCTTATTCAGCGCATCTGCTAAAGAACTCATTTCCCCGACTGTACAATTCTGCTAAACAACTCATTTCCCCGACTGTACATTTCTGCTTAGCACAATTTTCCCCGACTACATTTCTGCTAAACAACTCATTTCCCCGACTGTACATTTCTGCTAAGCAACTCATTTTTCCGACTACATTTCTACTAAGCAACTCATTTCCCCGACTGTACATTTCTGCTAAACAACTCATTTCCCCGACTGTACATTTCTGCTAAACAACTCATTTCCCCGACTGTACATTTCTGCTAAACAACTCATTTCCCCGACTGTACGATTTTGAGCGAGATTGTACTTCAGTCCGGACCAACGCCTACAACTCTACAAGGCGCAGGTTCGACCTCATATGGAATATTCTTCTCATGTCTGGGCAGGGGCGCCAAAATACCAACTGCTCCCTCTGGATCGTATCCAACGAAGGGCCGCTCGAATTGTTGACTGCCATAGTGTTTCAAACAGCTTGGACCCCTCGGAATTACGCCGAGATGTAGCTTCACTCTGCATCCTCTATCGGTTGTATCACGGGGAGTGCTCTGAGGAATTGTTCGGAATCATACCACCTGCAACTTTTCGCCATCGTCCCACGCGAAAAACATACCATCATCATCACCTTGATGAGTGGCAGTCTTCCACAGTGCGTTTTTCGCGTAACTTTCTGCCGCGCACTGTAAAACTCTGGAATGAACTGTCACCAGCACTTTTTCCGGACCTATACGACCTGCAAACCTTCAAGAAAAGAGCGTATTCCCTCTTAAAAGACCGGCAACGCACCTGCAGCTCTTCTGATGTTGCGAGTGTCCATGGGCGACGATAGTTGCTTACCATCAGGCGACCCGTTTGCTCGTATGCCCCCTTATTTAATAATAAAAAAAAAAAAAAACTGTACATTTCTGCTAAACAACTCATTTTCCCGACTGTACATTTCTGCTAAACAACTCATTACCCCGACTGTACATTTCGTTCGAGTTCGAGTTCGACACAAAACACTACTCTCCAACCGTCTTACGCGTTTTGTATGGTTTTTCGATCAACACGAAAATCTGGCGCGAGTTTCACAGTTTTTACCCATCCCACAAAAGTGCTCAACGCCGCTAAAGAAGTTTTCACTTCAAAAATAGCTAGCATGCCTATTGCTGGTTGATGATTGCAATCAATGCGAAAGCTATTAGTAGGTAAACTTAACCGAAGCCTAAAATACAAAACACTTTTTGTAATTGTATCACGCTATGACTAATAGGAGAATAGGCTTATCTCGCGAACTACTGGAGCATTTTTTTTTTTTTTTTTTTTAATTTATTTTAGGTCGCTCAAACAACACGGTCATTAGCGACCACTTTAGGCTTACAATTTTAAATTAAATCATAATAATTAATTAACTTTAGAAATGTTACAATTTTTTCGGTACTTTCAAAACACTTATTTAAACAGGTAGGGAGATTAACTTTTAGACGTTCACTATTATACATTGGACAATCAATTAACATATGCTTTACAGAGATATCACTATCACACCTTGCGCATTTTTTCTTCGCTTCCTTGGTGATGAGATGGATGTGAGTTACATTAGTGTGCCCTATTCTTAATCTATTTAAAACTACTTGATCTCTTCTATTATTTGGTTTTAGTTTGCTTTTTTCAAAAACTGTTTTTCTTATCTCAAATAAATGACTATTATTATTATTTACCCAATTACTGTTTCACAGGTTCTTAATTTTCAGCTTAAAATATTTTTTGAGGTCTTTGATACTAGAGGTTAAATAATTGCAGTGTTCTAATTTTGTAGCTTTTTTAGCTTCCCTATCGACTTCTTCGTTTCCGGGAATGCCCTGGTGGCTAGGGATCCAGATTAAAACAACGGCAACATTATTATCTACTAATTGGATTAAGTTGTTTTTAACCAGATTTACTAAGGGGTCTATGTTACTTATATTTAATAGCGCCTTTAAGGAAGACAATGAATCCGAAAAAATCAAACATTTTGTTTCATTTATGTTCTCTCTAATAACTTTTAGGCATTCCAGTAAAGCAACCATTTCACATGTAAATATGGATGCGTAATTAGGTAATCGGTATTTAAAACTACTATTTTTCGAAATCATTGCACATCCTGTTCTTCCCTCATAAACAGATCCGTCGGTATAATAATGTAAGAATTCCGGGTATTTATTTATTATTTCATTAAAAAGATTTAAAAACAAACCACCTGGGGTAGAATCACGCGGGTTTCCTTGGGCAATTTCTGTATTTATGGGGAGAACTATTTCTTTCCAGGGAGGGTGTATGGAATGTTTGCGCGGAAAAACTAGAGGAAGCAATTTTTATGTTATTTGGCACAGATAAAAAGTAGACCACGTGATTCTAGTAGGCTATCAATTTTAATAATTTTTTCAGTGGCTATATATTTTATACCCGCTTTATACGCCGGGGCTGGTCGCTAGTTTTGTATAATAATAATATAACCACAGTACTTATATATTTTATTGATATAAGTTTAAAGTTAAATGACAATGAATGAAGCTTACGGACATGAGGAAAGAGAGACGAAAATAAAACCGGTCAAGTGCGTGTCGGGCCACGCGCAATATATAGGGTTCCGTAGTACCGCTAGATTTTGATATTTTTTTAAATAGTCAATGAACGTACATTTATAACGTGTTTTAAACTACTAACAACATCATCTCAGTTAGGTACGTTTAAAGGAATTTGAACGAAAAGTTCCTTATTACTTCTCCGAATACATTTATTTTAGTTGATCGACTCAATAACTTATGAAGTCTTAGCCGTGCTAGTTTTCCTTTTAATTCAGCATATTTCCTACTCCCGTCAATTTTTTCACATTTCCAGAAGCAACCCTTTAGCTGGTAGAAAGGGGGAGGGGGGAGGACACTGGACTTTAACGATTTTCTTGCACATGGATCCCTATATCAGAAAATTATCTTTGAATACTAGTAATATTTTTAAAAAACCTATCCAACAATACCCCACACGGTGGGGTGGACGCGAAAAAAATTCATCCCCGCTTGATGTATAGGGGAGGTAGTACCTTAAATTTTTTTAAAGATCTTATACAAAAGACTAACAGACAGACGGACGGACAGACCGAAACTATAAGGGTTCCTTGTTGACTACGGAACCCTAAAAGATAACTGATTGAGATTACAAATCCGAGTCAAGTGAGACTTGGTTTAAAATTTAAGGTCTTACGACTGGAGATAAAATATATTCTATGACTGGATTTTGAAGGTTTATGCATAAAATTGTGTGTATTTTCAGATGTAAAGATACATATTATGTCCAGCTCTTCAATGCTAGACGCGAGTGGATTTTTCCATTCCAGATTTATAATCTAGAAAATAGTGCTGTTAATTTATTGCATAAAATGTCGACTATTTTAATAGTTGAATATCATGTTTAATAAATCATGATAGAATTAATACGGTATGAATTTTTTAACAGTTTGCGGAAGTCTTTGTAGTAGTATTTAGTTTAAATTGCCATTAAAATACCGAACAATTATTTGTCTTATATTTTTTCAATATTAATAACCTATTTGTGAGTTGATCATAATATTATTATGACTTACGTGCTTTTATTAATTAAGTGCATTGACATTTTGTAGATTACCTGAGCATTATGTAGAGTCTGTAGTTTTATGAATAAACTTTAATAATAATAATAATATCTATGGACGCTTCACACCACGTCAGTCTGGCCCTGTGCTAAGTACCTGACGGACTTGTGTTACAGGTACCAGACAACGGAAATATATTTAATACTTTTATACTACACATATATTTAAGATTTTTATTATATGATACACATATTTAGTACACATCCATGACCCAGGAACTTTATAAACTTTTTGTTCCGTCGGCGGGACTCGAACCCGTGACCTCCGGCTTGAGCTACCGACGCGCTCACCACTGCGCCACGGAGGTCGTCGAATTAATAACAACATAAAAATAATTTGGTTATTGAATATAAATTATCAAATAAAAGACAGCAGCAAGTATTACAAAGTTTATATTTAGCTAACGGAAATAACCCTGTGTAGTTTCTGCGGTCTAAGTATGGCGGCTAAAGTTTATAAATAAAGTTACAGTACCACTACTCAACCCGACAAGTTTTCACTTGGGTATTACGATTCTAGAATTTTCCCATACATTCTCCTACTACCGAGTGTCAGTATCTAGCAAGCTCTATCCGTTGTAGAATTTCTTCATTTGTTTAAAACTTATTGTTTGTATTTTTACGAAATATATTTACTTAATTATTTAAAAATATAAACGCAGCTACTATCATCTACTATTAAATATAACGCCCCTCTTTGTTCTCGGGGGTTAAAAAATAATAGCCGCGTTCTCGAATCTCGACCTATCCGAAGGTGAAAGGGGAAATTGGTATATCTGTAAGATTATGGTTTTAGTTGTATCTGTATGTATTGTCTTTATAAGAAGCCATAAAGTCTAAACCATGAAACAAATATTATGTACTTTTCATTAGCGGTATAGTTGGACTTAGGTACATGATACAAATATATTCGATATAGAAATATATATGATACAAATGAGTGCAAACTAAAGCAACAGGTATCCAACCAAAAACATTTCATGCAAAATGTTTCCACCACGACCACATAAGGTTTGTCCAGTAAAAAGATATCAGATCTCATGTAGAGCCAAGCTTCTGAATCTACACGGCCTAACTCTACCGACCCTAACTTCAATAAATTCTACTATGTGTATCAGATTATTATTTTTAACAAAAAATTAAAACCGACTTCCAAGGTAAAAGCAATAGTAATATGAACTAAAAAGTATTAAATAACTCTCACTCTTTAATAGTGCCTTTTTCAGAATTTGTTTAAATCTCAACTATTTCTGTACATACTACCCAGCCAACACATAAGCCAGATAGTAGCGAAAATATACGACAATAAGCAGTGTCAAGCTTTATTACTTTTGTATTACAGCTGACGTTATGGCTTTATTTTGAATAAGAGAGTTCTTAAATTAAAATAATGTTGTAAGCTTACTAAATTCTGTATAAAGTTCGCGGTATTTCTTCAAGCTGAATAATAATCAAGAGTAGAATCTGCTAAACAAGCGATATTCAAATAAAAGTAATTGAAACAGCTATTAGCTGCACAGTAGCTGAAGTTTTTGCATTGTCCTGTATAACATATTTAAACAAAGCGGTTAAACAGCAAAACGCTGAATATTAGACGAAATATTTTCTTTACGATGCATAGTGTACGAAATGGTACTAATTTATTCAGAAGCTGAATACTTTAATAGATTTTTTCTTCTTTACACAGCAAACTTCTGCATAATTGAAAAAAAACTGCTTGTTTTACCTAACTTATAGCGCTATAAGCGAACAATTGTCTTTATGTTCAGCTTAAAACAATATCAGTTACAAATGTGAGTATCTTAGCAGCAAATAACTGATTAGTCGAAGACATCTATGTTTATATCCAGATATTTCACCATTCTGTATCAAAACTTGATAAGTGCTGCATCAACAACTGTGCATGCCTCCTCAGAAAAATAATAACAAAAGCGTGAAGAAGTATAGTTCTGAGAAATGTATAATTATTGTACTTTAAACCAAATAATTTCTGGATATGTAGTCGTATGTGAACCATTATGCAGAAAAATGCAAAATATCACCGAAACTTTTATTTAAATTGGCCGTCCTCCATTAACTAACGTTCGACATAACCTCTTTTTATAAAAATCCTCAACATTTATCTTATGAAACACTTGTTTAGTGAGTAGTAAACATTAGCGGTTATACAAAATTTTATTCTCATTATTTGCCGGGACTGAAATTTGATAAAAAGCATTAGATAATTTAATTTAAATATTATTTTACATTTGTTTACCTTTTAAATTGTAGCTTTATCTTAAGGCGCTCAAAAAATGTACAATTATCATATTGATAATTCACAGTAAAGTGCCATGCGTTTATATAATTCACCTTAAACTTATTTAAAATGTATGAAACAATTTACTTAAGACGTGACGAAAATTACCACCATTACAATTTTTTTAACTAAGTATATCACAAAATAATCTCGTCACGATGAAAAATGACATGTTTATTTTTTTTTACTTGCATAATTTCTTTATAAAACTTCTCTTGATATCGGATTTTTGAATATTATTTGAATATCTGAACTCACAAATTATCAACTGCATAAAAGATGTATAATTTCTGGACTAAAGAATAATCAGAATTTATGCAGAAGATATTCGGGTTGTTGTACTTTTATTCAGCTGCTATGTATTTTATTACTATTAATCAAATGTTATCCAAATTGAAGCAAGATATTTTGTGCCCAAATGCTTGAGTATCATCTGTATAAGCGCTTACGCAGAATTTATTCAAATACTTTATCCAGCTTAAAGTCAAAAGAATTGCTTTTACGCAAACTTATTTAGCCAATCTGTGTACAGTCTTCATTATTTTGAAGTCGGTACCAGCTAATTTAATCGTGAGTTCAGTAATGTCAGAATATCTGAAACTTTTGGGACTGGTACCGACTTCAAAGTTATGAAGACTGTAGTATGTACAGAAATAGTTGAGATTTAGACAAATTCTGTAAAAGGCACTCTTATATTTAATACTTTTTACTTCATATTATTATTGTTTTTACCTTGGAAGTCGGTTTTAATTTTTGTTAAAAATAATAATTTCACTCTTTTTAGTTATGTACAAAATAAGGCTTTGTGCGTAAATAACCAATACGCGAATGTTAACTATTCAGTATCCACATTATGTTAAGGTAACTTGTAAGCGAAATTGTGGTAAATGCTTGCAGTTATCTAAGCGATGCTGCAATTTGCAAACTTTTATCTTTAAAGGTTCAGGAGTTCTGTTCAGTGCCTTTGGACCAAGAGACACCTTCGTATGAATTTTTTCTTATTCGTAACATATTATGTTTAACTTACTAGAAGCAACATTTTAACCACTATGAGTGTTTTGATACATTTCAAGGATTTCCTTCGTTTGCTCATAGATCGCATCATCAGCTTACCATTTTTGTAATTGTTATACAATATTAAGATTATATCCTATACAAAAACATGAGAATTTTGAATATCGACCCACAAATAGCGAAATCATCATCAAAAACATCTGCTTCGATGCAAAATATTACGAAAAGTATCAATAATTGGGTCATAGTATGATGACCCATGGTATAATTTTATGGTTGTGATGATGATGATTAATGAAATTGATGTGTTAGCTTATGCTTTCAGTTGTTTAAACAACGCCGAAATCCCCGAACCTGTACCTATAACCATTCAAAAGTTCTGTTCAGTACCTTCGGATCCAGGGTATAACCTGGTGCGAAATCTTACTTTTTGGTAGTATTTACCTTGAATGCTTCAGAAAACATCAAAATCACTATATGTTTTCATACAAATTTCAAGGAGTCCCCTCGATTCCTCAAGGATCCCATCATCATATCACCACTGTTGTGAACATGGTACCAAATTCAAGTTAAACCCTATACAACACAAAAAGAAATTTGAAAATCGGACCACTTTATAACGACTGAGTAATCGTTGAACATACATAAAAAAAAACATACAGCCGAACGTATTACCTCCTCCTTTTAAGTCGGTCAAAAATATCTAAGTATGGCTTCGCCGTTTCACTACCGTCGTAGTGGTTCAATGCGAATATATTTTAGTTTCTGATCTAAAGCATATTAGTGCAAGTATCTATTAAACACTTATGAACATAGATGAGCTTGGTGGAAATGGGCATAATAAGGCCATAAGGCATTACATTAGATAATAAACTTACCCATAATCGCCATTAGGAATTGGTTGGTGAGTCCGCCATTGAGTATTTTCGCGAGCCATATTAGAGGTAGTTCAATGAGCATACTGTATGGAGCTGTCTGCTTGCTTCTAGCACATTTTCCTCTGTATACTGAAACAAAATTTTAAATAATATAAAATATTGCATGGTTGATGAAAAATACGAGTATATTCGATAGCCACTTTCAACTTTTTAAATACTTAGTTCTCTATAATTTTAAAGTTTAAATAGTCTCTACCTTTTGTAAAACAACGCTTCCAAAGTTATGACTATATTTTATTGACAAGACGACGAAATAGAAATAAACATATTTTTGGTTGATACATTTTTTAAAATAAATCTATCCTCACAATCATATTTTTACTCATTATTAAATGACTAGCAAAATCACTAAAGCATGACCTATACAAATCTTAGCAAAGTTCATCATTTAAGAACTATTATAGTCATTATAATAATAACCTTAATATATTATTATTGTTACGTGATTATCAGATATTAGGTGGTCAAATCTTGAAGGTTTTAAAAATGTTTGAGTTAGGAAGTGAGACAAATAGGTACCTAAGTACGAAGGTGAATTTTATAATGTAGTCTTCAGCTTTATTGCAATCAGTATATTATGTACTATCAAATATATTGATTCACAAGCAGTTGACGGACCTACATAATTTGTTCAGGTTATGCCTATGTCAAGCTCTCAGGCGACATGAAATTCACGACTAAATTTTATTATTTACTAGTAGTTCCTGAGATTAGCGCGTTCAAGTTAGCCCTTTCAAATTATTTTCCCCGTTTTTTCCACCTTTTCCTCTATTTCTTCGCTCCTATTAGTCTTAGCGTGATAAAATATAGCCTATAGCCTTCCTCGATAAATTCGCTATCTTTCAGTAAAGAATCATCAAAATCCGTTGCGTAGTTTTAAAGATTAAAGGAACAAAGGGACATGAGGGAAAAAAGCGACTTTGTGTTATAATAAGTACGAGCAGTTTTGATAAAGTATAAAAAAACAAAAATTAAATTGCAATATTAGATCTTAGATGAATCAATATCTTTAGCCAAGGATCGATCTGGTTTTACAGCATTTTGCAAATTTATCAGTGTTTTTTATGCACCAATTTCTGGAAAGGAATAACAAATAATGATAAAAGTAGGTTCCTAAGAACAATAAACTTTAAAAACAATAACTTTAAATGTGATACCTATTACCTATAGATATGTATTTTATAAGTATATGTTTGTTCAAGTGCTGCTGCAGGTAGAGTAATGAATAATGATACCTTTTCGCGACAGTTTCTTACAAAAACAGTTGTCTTAAAAACATGATATTATTTTGTATGTAATTATTAAATTAAAATAGACCTAGATATTATATTCGTAGAGAGTGTTTATGAAAATTAGCCATATTCAAATAACATAATATTTAACTCTACCTTAAACATAGCTTCAGAATATTATAGAGAATTAAAACCCCCTTACTTAAAGTCAAGAGTCCAATCATTATAAATATCTACGAACGAAATATTTGTTAATTATATTTCAATTTAATGACATGCACTACGATTATAAAACGAGGCAATAACCTACATTGATAAAATTTGTCAGTAATCGGAAGCTGACCATTTCAGCAATTTCAGCAAAATGTTACTTGTTAGTTTGTTAGGTAGGTACTAGGTATGACAGTGGAGCTTCAGACTATAACCAGAGCACTCCGCACACGACCGGCGCGCCTCGGGGCCGATTCAGTCGGTATTGTTTACACTAATCAATGCTGATTTTTCAACAATTATTACGTTTGTGAACATGAATTTGATTCATAAATTATGAATCATAGTAGTGCTAATTAACTATTGAATGTGGTGCTTCTGTACGGTGAAGGAAATCGTGAGGAACCCGCACATCACACATGGTTGGTGATTGGTCCTAGACGTATTGCCCTGTTCTTGCCTCTGGAGTCTGGACTTGACTGACTAGATGTTGTGAGTATGCCGTATGCGCTTTACCATATGGACATTTAAAATCTTATCCCATGCACTACAGTATTTGAAGAATGGTTACTACGCTCTGAAAAAAATTGTCTTTCATTCACAATGGATGCAAAGAGGTCTCGTATTTTTGGTTTCCATACACATAGGGTACAAACGTGACCCTATCACTGAGACTTCGATGTCTGTCCGTCTGTCTGTCTGTCTGTCTGTCTGTCCGTCTGTCCGTCTGTCCGTCTGTCCGTCTGTCTGTCTGTCCGTCTGTCTGTCTGTCCGTCTGTCTGTCTGTCCGTCTGTCTGTCTGTCCGTCTGTCTGTCTGTCCGTCTGTCCGTCTGTCTCCAGGCTGTATCTCAAGAACGGCTAAAGATAGACTTCTGGAATTTTCACAGATTGTGTATTTCTGTTGCCGCTATAATAACAAATAATAAAAACAAAAATAAATTAATACTAAGGGGGCTCCCATACAACACATTTGATTTTTTGGCCTTTTTTGCTCGTAATCCATAATAGCAACAGATAGATAGGTACTTGAAATACCCACAAGATCCTTAATTATGTTTGTACTTTAATAAATAATAATAAAATTAAAATAAAATAAATATTAAAGGGAGGCTCCCGCCTCCCATACAAAAAAGACAATTTTTGGCCTAATTTTGCTCTATAATGGTACGGAACTTGGTCTTGGTTGGCACTTGTTCGATTTTTTTCTGCTTGATGCCGAACTTTTCTTGATTACATTCAATTATAATTCAATTTAATCAAATAAATAAATCGTGAACCTATAGAATTCAAAGGTTTGCGATTGATTTTTTTAAAAGTTGTGTGTTACTGTTAACAAGGTTCTAACTTCTAAGCACCTATTTAGGAGTTAAAATTGGCATTTAAAAACATTATTTAATAACTTATTTCTTAATAATTAGTGTCTTTTTCAGAATTCGCCTTAGAAGGATTGATTCAGACCGCAACGCGACGCGTAGATATGCATTTCGTACTGAATTGACAGATTGGCATGTCGCCTCGCGCAGTTGAAATCTGTCAAATCCGTACAAAATGCCATGCCGCGCCTCGCCTCGCCTCGTCGCGTTGTGGTCTGAATTGACCCTTAGCCTCAACTAAATATATTTTTTGTATTCAACCTTCTAAAATTTTTGAAGTCGGTATCAGCTAACTAAAGCGTAGGTTCTGTGATAAAGTATCTCAGAAATTTTTCGGGCTGGTACCGAGTTACCGACTTTAAAATTATGAAGATTGAATACCGAAATAGTTGAGGCTCAGGCGAATTAATGTGGGGTCAATTTTTGGCTTAAAAAATAATATTTTTTTTTGTTATCTGAGTATGGCCGCCAAAAAATGTTAATGTACATTTAATGTACTTACATTAACATTCGTTAACTGGTAACACACGGTTAGCATACGTGAATGAAAGTGACACGTGATTTTGGTTAATATACGTAATACAAACGGCGAACATGTAACCTCCTCCTTTTTGGAAGTCGGCTAAAAAGTAGCAAAACTAAAAAGTATTTTACTCGTCCCATACATTTTAAGTACAATCAAATTTATAATTAATTTGGTTCAGTTTGCCAGCTTTTACTGTATACCAGTTCTTGAAGGATAGCGTGTACACAGCTGAGCCCGAGCAGATTCGCAATTATGTCAAACTACGTACACTCGGAGTTCGGACCCAGCTATTGAAAAATATTAGAATGTCTTTGGCCTAACAGGTCAATGGCTTTTTAGAACCTACTACCTACTATGTAAGAATGCACTATCGATTAAAAGGCTACTTGACCTTTTTTTTTTTCTTCATTCTAATCGCTTCTTAATCATTCATTTTCACTAAAAAAACTAATATTTTAATATTTTAAACAGTAGAAACCCATAAAAATGTTGATTGAAAAATATGCCCTATATATGGCGCCGAAAACACTGTCCGCCATTGTGCCGCCATAGTGTGACGTCATGTTTTTTGTATTTTATACTTTCTTTATTGAAAAAAGTTTTATGTGCTAAACGTACGAGTCTAACAGTGCTTAAAAAATTAAAAAAGAATTTAGAAATCATTTGTAATGTTGAACACTTTTGTAGAAAAGTTTTGGCCATTTCATTTCCTAACTACAATAAATAGAAAACTGATGTTTTATTTGAATTATTAAAGAAAATATATTTTATAAATCTTTCTAGGCTTATTCATATTATTTATGTACAAATAAACTTACATATAACGCGTGCGATAAATAAAAGATATTAAACTACAAATGGGATGACGTCACATCCAGATCGGAAGTACCGCAAAAGCGTTTTCGTCAGTACAATTCCTATTTTCATAAAATCATATTTTCAAATCGACTTTATTTATCAATCATAAGCTTTTATTTCACGATAAGAGTGAAATACAGTTTCGTAGGCCAAGTTCTACTAGAAATATGCATTTTTTCAATGAAATTAAATATATGTCAAGTAGCCTATTAAACAGTATGGATACATAAATAAATAAATTAATGCCCTAAGAAAAAATTCACACAAGAGCTGTTTAACAGTTTGTAGGATATCTAATTATCTAATATTATTAATTTATGATTGATCAAATAGCGACCTAATATGTCTTATCTCTTACATATTGTATTAAAATGAATGAATGAATGAAGGCGTATGGTTTCATAGTGATTTTAAATTAGTGGGCATAAATTATTAAGTATCATATGAGTAGGGTAAATGACTAAATTGATTGGACAGTACCAGTCATTAGACAAAGCAAAATTTATTAGGTTGCTTTTTAAGTAACAGGTAGTTTTTAAAGCAATTATAAATATAGTTTTTTTGTGCTCTGTCCAATAACTAGTATTGTCTAATCACTAGTCATGTTCACCCTAATAATATTATGAATCTAAAAAAAATGTTGGCAATAATTTCACGAGAAAAACTAACTACCTAGTATAGGTACCTACCTATCTATTCGATGTTTAATTAATTGTTCAAATAAAAATAATCTCGAGAATCTACCTATTAAGCATTTTTGAAATGATTAATTTAGATTTAATTTATTATAATATTTTAACAAGCAGGTAAACTTCGAACTTACAGAGTAACAAATTTTATTTTTATTTACGTAAAATCACCACATGATAAACTTTCACAGAATTTGTAACTTTGATTTCTTGCTCACATTTGAAATTGATTAAAAACTTAAAGCAAACGCGTTCGATTTTCGAAAAATCGAAAAATTAATGACCGTCGAAGCGCGCGTCTCGTGTACTCGCGATCCATTCACTGAGGCGGCCTCTGAGGAGCTCCATTCATTTAATATTTTAGATAGGAATATAGGTAAATTAACAAAAAACAAACCTTGTGTGCAAAGCGAACAGGTTACGTACCTGTTACCTTTTTTTTCATACTACGGGTTTCCGGCTGGGGGTAAGACGTATTAGGATGTTGTAGCATTTGTAATTTAAGGTGAAGCCAAACGAGAGTAATTTGTGAGTTGTGACTTCAACTGTGATTCACAATCACAAAATTTCGGTCGCGTAAATATATTTTCATACAAATCATGACATCAATGATCAAACAGGACTTTTGTATGAAACGGAATGCAGCAAAATTTCTGCCAGCCGAAATTCTGCGACTCACAACTCACAAATTTGAAATTACGATCGTTTGTCTTCACCCTTATAGACCAGCACGAGTCGGCGCATGAGTACCGAAAACCATTCCACCTCAATTTTTTATGCGATCCTCTTCAAATTGCCCTCCTGATGATATAAATGCATGTTGCTATGATGCAACCCGGTGCAATATTATTTAAACAAACATTGTTTAAACAATTGCAAGGAATTGTTGTTTTTCAACTGGACATTTTTTTACATTCTTTATTGAAGTACCAATAAAAAAGGTCCTATGACTTTTTACGATAAAGTTAATATTTTGAAAGATATTATGAATTTTTAAAGCTTCGAAAAATCTCAAATTTGGGTACATTCGACCCATGAAAAATATATTTAAAAAAATAATAATGTCTAAGTTATATATATTTTTAAATTCTCTATACAATAGTTAATAATATCGTTAGTAGAGATTTTTTTTTTCGTTTTATTGTTTATATCTTTTTTTATCTTAGCAAAAGTAGACAAAAACTTGTGTTTTTTGTATAGGAGCCCCCCTTAAACATTTACTTTATTTTAATTTTATTATTAATTATTAAAGTACAAATATAATTAAGGATTTGTTAAATTTTCAAGTGCCTAGCTGTTATTATTATTGATTACGAGCAAAAAAGGTCAAAAAAATCACGTTTCTTGTATGGGAGCCACCCTTAAATATTGCACTTTATTATATTTTTAGTACTTATTTGTTGTTATAGCGACAACAGATATACACAATCAGTGAAAATTTCAGAAGTCTAGCTATAGCGGTTTTTGAAATACTGTCTGTCCGTTTGTCTGTATGTCTCCAGGCTGTATCTCAAAAACCGCTATAGCTAGTCATTTCTGAAATTTTCACAGATTGTGTATATCTGTTGCCGCTATAAGAACAAATACTATAAATAAAATAAAGTATAATATTTAAGGGGGGCCCATACAAGAAACGTGATTTTTTTGGCCTTTTTTGCTCGTAATCAATAATAGTAACAGCTAGGCACTTGAAAATTTCACAAAATCCTTGATTGTTTCACAAAAACAATGAATTTTTTTAAAATGTCTACTAACGATATTATTAACTATTGTATAGAGAATTTAAAAATATATATTACTTAGACATTATTATTTTTTTAAATATATTTTTCATGGGTCGAATGTACTCAAATTTGAGATTTTTCAAACCTTTAAAAATTCATAGCTTTCAAAATATTAACTTTATCGTAAAAAGTCATAGGACCTTTTTTATTGGTATTTCAATAAAGAATATAAAAAAATTGCCCGGTTGAAATACAACAATTCCTTGCAATTGTTTAAACAATGTTTGTTTAAACAATATGGCACCGGGTTGCGCCATGGCAACATGCATTTATATCATCAGGAGGGCAATTTAAAGAGGATCGCATAAAAAAAATTGAGGTGGAATAGTTTCCGGTACTCATGCGCCGACTCCTGCCGTGCTGGTCTATTATGGGTTATGGCCACGTTATGGCTTAGGCACGTCATGTTCAAACTTCAAGATAGCCAAAAAATTTTAATATTTTCAGAGCTTGTAATATATTCGGGGCAACTGCAGCCATATGGTTTTTTTAATATTGGATAGTGGATACATTAATATTTTTTCTTGTAATCAGCAGTTTTATTTTCCATCTTCCTTTTTTACCAACTTCCAAAAAGGAGGAGGTTCAGATGTGGATATTTTTTTATGTATGTTCAACGATAGCTCCACCATTTGTGGCCCGATTGCATTGCACTTTTAGGGTATGAATCGTATGATCGTGGATTGGTACAATGTTCAGAAAAGTGGTGATCTGATGATGGTATCCAGGAGTAATCGAGAGAACTCCTTAAAATTTGAATGGAAACATATTATGGTGATTTTGGTTTTATATGAAGTAATTTGGCCAAATATTACCAAAAAGTAAGATTTTACACCAATATATGCCATGGTTTTGTGAAAATCCTTTTGTTATTTTAAAATATTACTAGCAATTTGAGCGAGCTTTGCTCGGTATTCGATAGAACATGAATAAAATGTCATTTTCTAAAAATATATAAACTATTGCTCGTTTAAAGATATAAGATTATAAAATTGGTACTTGGCGTTATGATTGCCTAGGTAGAAAGGTAAAATATGAGATCCATAAGTAATCGAAGGAACTCCTCATTAAATGGTACACCGATATGGATCCACATAATATGCCGATTTTGCTTCTGTATGAAGTATTCCAAGCATAATATGTTACCAAAAGATTTTGCACCAAGATGGTTTAAAATCTTACTTTTTCCATGGTTCGAAGGTGCTGAACAGAATTCCGAACTCCTTATAGAATACAAGTTTGGGGGTTGGGGCCAGGGGCGCTATTTTAAGAACTGAAAGCATATTATGCTACTATCCAAATTACATTCATCATCATCACCATCATCATCACTACATCAGGGTCACCTATGTCACATGACGGTTGAATTTGTTATGTTCAATAATATTAGTGAGTGGCTTCGATGCGCTTCGACTTAGTATAAATTGACCCTTATAGTGTTGCGGTTACTTAGGCCCGTATTTTTGGTCAGCACTCAAGATGTATCTCGGTCTCAAGACACGGTTCAGGATCTGTGATTGGTTGGCTGTCAAAATTTGGACCAATCACAGAGCCGAGCCGCGTCTTGAGACCGGGTCGCATCTTAAGTACTGACCAAAAATACGGTCCTAAGATAGCAATTGGATCACGGTATCTATGAGGTGTGTAAGTATATTATATAGGAAAGTCTTTCAAAATTGGGACTTTTGAAAGACTTTCCTATATAATATACTTACAAGTTGGCGAATTATACTCATTTGTCAAGTTCCTCTATAGTCTATACCATAACAGCGTTTTGACAGTTTTTTGTAAATTAAACATTGTATCACTAATCCTATTGGCATTACCATATTCGTCGGTTTTATAAACATTCTGCAATCAGTATCTACTACGTTTTATAGTGTAGGCTGAGTGTGCTTATCTAAATTCGTGATTGGACGTGATGATATAATAATTATAATATACTATGTTATGTCTGGGGTGACACTTAGTTTATCATCTATTTTGGTATGCTGAAACATTTATTGTTAGTGGTTACACGCATGTAGGAGCATTCATTGTATGCTCCCGTGAAGTAATTTTTGGATAACCTCTTTTTTGTAATTGGTTACGATCTTTAAAATCCAAGTTTTAAGCCGTTCTAAAGCAGGTTAGGCATATCTTAAAATTTATTGATTACGATTAAATGGATAACCAGTCACATTTTTTTAAATTTTCCCATAGACCCATAGTCACCTATTGCGGTGGCTGACGCTGTTCTGGCTGTCGGAACAATTACTTATTAGTTATTGGGGTTTCAAAAAGTCCAGTTTTGATTACTAATCAAAACACCTACTTACTGGTGAACAGTCATACCACTGGCGCTGTAATACTCACTTTTTTTAAGAATATGTATAACAATAATATATAAATTATTTAAGTGTCTCATTCATATAACCGTTCTTAATCCTTCAGGCCCCGCGCGAGCACCGGTGATCGCGACAACAATAGAATACAATAGCAATTCCTGGAAATTCCGACTGAAGTATTAGAGTACTGTAGTGTATTGATAAATAAAGATGGCCGCACTACCTATGAGTGGGGGCTTGGAGAATATGGCCGCCAGACGTCAGAGCTGTCGTCCACTTCTTACCGAGCCACCGCCAAGCGAGCGAGAGTAGAGCGTTCAGTGATACAGTATTCTGTGGTTAATTTACTCCTTCAACGATAATATACCAATGGTACAAGTACGGTACCCAAACTTTAAAAACAGGACCATATTACTAAGACTTCGCTGTCTGTCTACATATATTATCTCTAGGCTGTATCTCGAGAAACACGAATCACGATAGCCAGGCAACTGAAATTTTCACAAATTACGTATTTTTTGTTGCCACTGTTATCTGTAACAAACACTAAACAAGTCTCCTTTGCTCGAAAATATCAATAATGGCAACAGCCAACAGGTATGCACTTTATATCTTCACAAAATATGGCACGGAACTCTTCGTGCGCGAGTCCGATTCGTACTTGGCCGATTTTTATTGCCTTCCGTTTCTAAGAACTCAGTAAGTAATATATAATATGAAAAGTTACTCCACAGTTCACACTATAATTTTATCAAATGAACATTTTGCAACCACGTGTTACTGAGCGTCAGTCGTAAAAGGTCACAAGTCACTTTGGTACGAGCACAACATGATAATTACAACGAATCTGCGTTGAGTCATATTTTAATGTCAACAAGATATCCCCTGATTTGAGGCCTGTTTTTGTCTGTGTTTTAAGCCGGGAATTCACTGAGAGGATGCAGGTGACATGAGTACAAAACGACGAATTTAACTTGGCGTCTGCTTCCAAAGCTTTCTCAGAACAAGGGTACCTAGTTAACTTCTGCGTGACATACGTACTACCTTATTAACCCCCGACCAAAAAGAGGGGTGTTATAAGTTTGACGTGTTTGTCTGTTTGTCTGTCTGTCTGTGGCATCGTAGCATCCAAACGGGTGGACAGATTTTATCGGCCGATGTTATCAGAGGTAATCAATAGGATACCCAACTCCTCGCCAACTTAGAGCAGAGGTTTCGTGTTTGGGCTCATTTTAATTGCGACAACCAGTAAGACATAGATAAACAGTAAATTTGCATGCTGCTGCTGCAGGATCACCTGGATTCTATAGGAGCCGAGCTCCGCTTGAACCCACAGTGAAGGCTTCATGTTCGGGCTCATATTGACGGCCAAGAGGACACATTTTATAGATGTATTCATTGGGATATGATCCTGTTGATAGGAATTATTCTGCACAAGTTTAAAAAGCATAAAATAAAATAAAATTAAGAAATTAAAAAAAAAACCCGCCAAAAAACTTTAAAAAATAATGAAATAATATTTACTGACTTTAAGTTTAAATAATTCCTAAGAGTAAAGTAATATTTTAGTCCATAATTGTTGTCAAGGTGTGTCGGGGGACCGCTAATTTTCGAGTTCACATAACATTATACATAGTTTAAGGGTCAGTTCACAGCGACCCGAATCGAGAGAATCAGCGACTACCAATGCGACTCAAAATGCAAAAGTCGCTGTTGTCGTAGTTTACTTAGCGGTCCCCTGACACACCGTGACAACTATAATAAACTTAAAGTCAGGAATTATTTAAACTTAAAGTCAGTAAATATTTAAACTTAAAGGAATTATTTAAACTTAAAGTCAGTAAATATTATTTCATTAATTTTTAAAGTTTTTGGCTGGGTATTTTTTAAATTTCTTAATTAATAAAATTTATTAAACAATGAAAAAGGTTATGTGTAAGTAAAGCACCTGTGGTTTATCGTTAAATACTTTGTTGTTGCTGTTACAGGCCCCTTAAAGTTATTTTTATATTTGATTTCTTTATGAGTATACCTACTTGATCCTTATTTCATCAGTACTTATAAAGATCTTGCCAAGAAATTCTAGTGTGTCGTAAACTTGTAACTTTGGTTTGTAACTTGTAAAGTCTAGATATTCCCCTTTTCCACCAACCGGCCTTTGAGATGCGCGTCCACCGGATCGGAATCGGAGCGTACGCAGCGGACGGATTTGTTGTTTTATATTCATTTCTATTTGATTTCTATGGGTAGGTATGGGTATTGAGTAGTTGCTTTGTATAAATTTTTCTGCGTGCAATGGAATCGTCATTTCTGCACCTGACGAGTAATAACTATACGGTGACGCTCCGTCCGCACCGTACGCTCCGATTCCAACCCGATGAACGCGCAGCTTTAAAGGAAACAGTGTCCTCTAGCAAGCAAGACCAACGCATTTTTTTTACCAATGACCATTATTTTTACCATTTTTTTTACAAAACGTTATCTTAACCCTTAACTCATAGTTGTAATTTCTGTCATAGCTGTAGCATAGTATTATAATATTATTTATACTATGGCTGTAGCGAATACTTAACGTCGGTTGGTGAAAACGGGAATAGTATTTTATATAGGTATAAGGTAGGTACCAAAAACCTTTGTTAGTGCCCAACATGAAAAGTTTTACGCTTTACCAAAAACTGTATTTGTTCAAGGTGTGAACTTACCGTGATTAACACATCGTTAACTCCTACATGCTTCTCTATAGTCCTTCGAGCCATATTAGGCTGCCGATAACGTTTACTGAATATGAGGTAAATAGCATTTTTAATATAGTGTATACTGTAGTTCTACTATTGTAAAATTGAGTTAGACACAAAAAAATTAGAACACTGACTTACATTTTAACCCAATTTCTACGTAGAGTTATTTCTGATGAATGTAGAGGCTCAAATACAATTTTAATAATTATAGACAACATACATTCAACAATAATTTATTATTGAAATAATCGTAATTCACTACATTTAAGTATTAAGTAATATAATTTATTTACAGTTTGGATAGATATATTTAATATTTGAATAACTTTTATTGTGTTGCTTCGTCTTGGATTTTTTTTGTCATTGTCATATCCATCCATACTAATATTATAAATGCGAAAGTGTGTCTGTCTGTCTGTCTGTACGTCTGTCTGTCTGACTGTATGCCCAAACCGCTGAACCGATTTTGCTGAAATTTGGCATGGAGATACTTTCAGTCCCGGGAAAATGTACCTTTTTTTGCGGGCGTCATCTAGTCTTCAATATACGTTCAGGAGCTACGAATAATAAAAATGAGCCAAGTGCAAGTCGGACTCGCGCACGAAGGGTTCCGTACCATTATAGAGCAAAATTAGGCCGAAAATTGTGTTTTTTGTATGGGAGCCCCCCTTATTTTTAAATTTTATTTTAATATTATTATTAAATATTAAAGTACACATATAATTGAGGATTTTGTGAAAATTTCAAGTGTCTACATGTTGCCATTATGGATTACGAGCCAAAAAGGCCAAAAAATAACGTTTATTGTATGGGATATATAAACGTTATTTTTTGGCCTTAAATATTAAATTTATTTTGTTTTTAGTATTTGATGTTTTAGCGGCACATACATGGGTGAGGCCGCCAATTTTTGCTGATATGACGCAGAAAAATTTTTCGAGAGAAAGAAAATCTACGCTACTTGTGACGTTGGAGCACCTAAATTGTAGGGAATATATTTCTCTACGCTATCATAGCGTTGAGAAATATGCCATTGGAGCACCAAAATGATAGCGCAGAGGCTATCATAGCGTAGAGAAAATCAAACTTATCTCTGCAAATAATACACAATGCGGTTTGTATTATAGCCCCAAACATGGCCGTTTTGACTACTCACATGATGCATTGATCGTTTTATGTGAAACAGTAATACTTACATATTTTGTGTCACAAAAAAACTTCCTTTGAAAAAACTGTGTACACAGCCCGACTGAGGTTCAAATGTGAACTGTCGAGAAATGGCGAATATTACGAGATTTTCCATAGAATACGTAAAAACTCGGCGTTGCCACTTCCCGATTTTACCTTCCCTAACACCCAACGATAACAATAAATCGGTATTATTGATGACGTTTAAAATGTGGGGTAGAATTGATGTTTCAAACGATTCATTTGATTTGAATAAGTTTATAGAGAAAGTTATCTTAAAATACTATAAGAATTAGATGCGTTAATAGCCATTTATATAAGTATTCATAACATATCAGATTTATCTTCAAATCTGTCATACTTACTGCTACAGCGACAGTTAAATTGCACCTCTTCCACGGCGGATTGTATATTTTAAGCTATTTTCTTACCTTTTTTATGTTTAATCGTAAATATATTTTTAGACTATTTTTGGAACTCAAATAATTCTAATGCATGCTTGAATACTTTGTTTTCTTCGCTAGAATCAGTTTTCGAGCGTAAAATTAACGCAATACTTTTTAAAATACAAAGGGCGGAGAAAAATAATATTGCAAAATCAGCAAAAATTGGCGGCCACGCCCACATAATCTGTGAAAATTTCAGAAGTCTAGCTATAGCGGTTCTTGACAGACATCGAAGTATCAGTAATAGCCAATAAGGTTCCGCTCTTACCCTTTGGGTACGGAACCCTAAAAACTAAAGAAACGTAACTCCCGTACTTCAACCGTTTTGAATTTGGTTCCTTTTCGCACACTAAATAGCTCTACTACGAAACAACACTCAAATTATTGACAAAATAAAGCCGTTGACAATAATTATTGTCACTTCTATAATTAAACAAAATTCTTGCAATTCGTCTCTTTTTACTTAAGGTATACAATATTATGTATTCGGTACACATTTTGCAGCTCGCGGAACACATTTTTTGACAGTTACTCTTCCCTAGTTTTTATTATTCGTAGTTCAGGCGTTTTCCAAAAACCTTTTTCATTAAGGACGATTTCTTAAATTATAATACGTAATATTTATAACTCTACTATGTACAGTCAATGACAGATCCGCAGGGATATTTTGTGACAGCACTGCAACAGGCGTTTTGACAGCAGATATTGCACAATACATAATATTTGCTGACAATTCGGCAAATTGATCAGCAAATATTGTGTAATATTTGCTGACAACCGCAAATCGATTGACTACTATTACCATGCAATAAAGTCGAAATTATAATACAATGAATCTGTCTTAGACTGTACCTTATTAGATTTATCAATTATTATTATTTTATTCGAATATAGTCGAATATTATAATATTATTTTTTTGTATTTGTAATTGGTACTTAATACTATAATATTATTTTATTCAATTTGTGTTACAATACTAATAATAATGACTCACTAATTTGACCAATTTTCTGTTTACCTGCTCTTATAGTTTACTAAAATATCTTATCAGTTATCACAATAAAATATTAGGTATAATTTTCATGAGTAAGTTTAAACCGAATAATTGACTAATAAATTATGATATCCTTGACTTAAAATAACGTTAAGGCTTTAATATAAGTACAACATGAGTACAACCTTTCATATTTCTATTTTAAAAATAGTGTCAATTCTCACAATAACAGTAGTTAGTTATGACTTTGTTCCTTATAACTACGTTTAGACTACAATAGTACAATCCATGAAGAAAATTCACCGGTAAAATGAACCAACGTGAATAACACTCAGAAGACTGTCATAATATCAGAAAATAACTCTGAGTCGTAATTTCTGAGCGGTATATAATATATATATCGCAGTCATCTGGTTTAATTTGTGTTTCGATTGAATGACTAGCACATTCATTGAATGACACCGTTCAATTGAATGAAGGACAACTCGTCAAGACGTTGACTGTGACGTTTAACGTCTTGACTAAAAGTCATAATATTATAGTGAAGTCTATAAATGGGTCATTATATTTTTTTTTAGTAGCCGTTGACTGGGTAGTTATGGGTAAATCCACGCTGTCATATTGTTTTATTACAAATAAAGCACTTAACACTTTAAAGTAAATTTAATCGACAAAATATCAACACAGTGCTATCAGCTATGCGAGCTGTTTGACGCCATATTTGGTTTAGTGACTACTAGCGCCGCAGTGGGAAAAATATGAAATACATTCAATTACCTGACTGATTTCACGTCTGCTATATTCAAAGGGCTATGTTACAAAACGCTAAATAGTTGGACGTTGAGTGACGATCGTTCAATCGACGTTCGGCACAGTCATTTAATTGAATGGTGTCATTAAATGAATACGCTAGTCATTCAATCGAATCGCAGATTGAACCAGATGACTGCGACATATATAATAAGTGAGTACTCAGTGAGGTTATAAGGTTTTCGACCCATGGCTTTCGACTCCTGCATTGGAAAAATGTACGGCGTTAATGGGTAAAGTGTCTGTATAGTGTATTTGAACCATAAATCACCGGTTGATTTTCTTCATAGGCTTGAAGTCTAGTCGAGATAAATGCTACGCTCAATATATCAGCGCACTTATTCTCTATTCGGGATGAGTTAAAATTGGTTATCAGTACCATAGTACCAAATTGAATGTTGATTTCAGCAATGACGCGGCCTCCGTACCTACTATTTTACGAAGGGCTAATAATTGAAGACGTAAGTGGATTCAGAAGTGGATATCTAGCATTTTATAGCATGTAAGTATTAATTTTTCCCTTATAATTTGAACAAACCTTCTAACTTACTTGTTTCATCATGCGGCAAATATTTCTGCCTATACTTACTCATAAAATGCACATTTTTTTTGTAAATGCAATCAATTTATGAAAAGAAAAGGATATTTTCAAATTGTTAGTTATCCACTTTATCCACTAACGTCTTTAGTGTAATTGGAGAAACGAAAGGCCTTAAAACATTAAATAACTTTTGAAGACTCACTAGTAATGGTGTAGTAAAATAACTAACTGCTATTTGCGGCTTTGCCTGCATAGAATGTGATTTCGAAGAAATACAATGTATACTGCCTTATTCCATTTGTTTCTCAACAAACAGCCTTTAAAAGGTATTGAATATTTTTTCTACATACTCTAAATTAAATACACTATTACTATCCGAGAAACTGATGGGTAGGCGGACTTGCGACGTTTGGTAGGGTCACGTCAAGCCTGGCCAATAATCCAGGGCCAGCATTTGACATAACCCGACCAAGTAGTTCCGCCATCTACCTATGAAACAGTTTACTTGTAGTACCTTATATTTTACTATGGCTATCACTAGGGTACGGTTTCAACGAGTTCCTTCTTCTTCTTCTTAGTAGAGAGCTTAGCGTAGATCTCCTCGACTGATTTGTTCCTCGTCTCCGGGAAGACGAAGATGGTGTAGATGCCCGCCGCGAAGCACACGGAGGAGAAGAAGAAGAACGTCCAGTGGATGCTGATCAGCTCGCACAGCATCGTGAACCACTTCATCTGCACGAAGTTGCTGAGTTTCGCGCAGATGTTGGCGAACGACGACACCGTGCCTCGCAACTGGAAGGAATCGCTGACGTTAGTGCATTGTTTGACGCTTAGAATAGAATAGAAAATTATTTATTTGTACAACTTAAAACTAAACTTTAACTTAAAGACACAATATAGGAAAACTATGTACCATAGAGGAAATTGATTCTTAGGCAGTTGACAGACCAACATCATTTAGAGGATCATGTCACTACGTAGGTCCCCCATCTGCCTAGGAATCAACTTCTCTGATACAGTACAAATAGGCGGTCTTACTGCTAACAGCAGTTTATCTAAAAATAGACAAAGACAATATTATAATCTAGTTGCTGAGCCGCCTATTATACATGTATTTGAGGCTTCTATTGCTAGGTAGTCTAGCCTACGCTAATATATTTATAGATTAAAGATTCGATTGCTTGCTTGTTTTCAAGAAAATTGGCTCCGAAACCGAACCTATTTTGATGTCTCTTTTGCCTCTGGAATTCGCAGTTAACATCTTGTAGGCATCCAATAACTTGTGTTATTACGGGCCAGGCACCAACCAAGCAAGTTAACGTTCTTGGCTAATTTGAGGCCTAAACTTTCTATCAACAATAATATATATGTAGCGACTGCACTACTGTAGGCATTTTAGAAAAACATTACTTTTCTTTCTTTACTTTATTATCTTTTACTCATAGACTAAGAATATTATCACACAATTTCTGACTCCATTAAGGTTTTAAGTCTAAGAAATGTCGCTTTAATTATTTATTGCCAATCAGTAACCCTAAAAACCTCTTTTAAGGCATTTAATGGAAACTTGCGTATAAAATTGCTCATAATTATAATAAATACCTTCCTTGTAACCTTGTCTCAGCAGAGACAGATAACGTTCCTTATCAACGAAACGCGAATGTTTTATCTTTCAGCTGCTAGTGTCAATGTTATAACTTTAACTATGTAGAGACTAGAGATTTATCTTGTGTCAACGTCTTTGATAGTAAGTTCACCGGAGCATATTATGTATTAATCTTAATTTATAATTAAATAAATGTTTATAATAATAATATGTACTACTTGATACTAATATATTATGTATTACGTGATACTTTCAACACGTCTCTAGGTACTATCAAAGAAGTTGATTCCTATGCAGATGGCGGACCTAAGTCATGTGGTCGGCTTAAGTCAATTCAATATTAGCTGTGATCGGTCGGCTGGGTTTGACGTAACGCGACCAAATTACTTAGGTCCGCCACCTGCATAGGAATCAACTTCTCTGATAGTACCTACAGACGTGTTGGAAGTATCACGAGATACGTCTGTAACCTCCCTGAGAGTTTAATAAGACCTCAATTAAACGTGTTATGACTTTTACAATTTTTAAAAATGTAGAGATCGGTTATATTAGCAATACTTCGGGTAGAACATGAAAATAATACTATAATTTTATGAATACTTTACGGTTCTATTTAGATTATAAGTAAGTACCTATACTGTATCCGCAAACCATTGATTTGTAGTGGTTTTTTTGCAGTCAACATAAGAATAGAAAAATTATATTATTGTTCTTACTCTACTATTAATTCAGTGAAGGTTAATGTATCAACAACAAACTATATTATATACTTAAATGCCTCGGGGAAAAAATAAGACAAAAATGAAATGACGTATGGCATAACGTGTTTGGATTTTTTTACACACGTTTCATTTATAATACACGCGATACACTTATTATCTCAATAACGAGTTAGATATCTCAGGCTATGTTTGCCTAATAATTATTATTATTTTGCGTATCTTACTAGGTAGGTTAGACAATGTTTAACCTAGTATGCAACCCCTTAAAAAACTTACCCGTTGAACAGATCCTACTTTTTGTATTCTGTTTACTTATTTAGGTATATTTTATGTGCCAGTAAGTAATTTATTATTACCTGGAAGCTGAAGAGATCAGTGATGATGATGTAGGAGATGGGCTGGAAGCCGGCAGCATCGGCGAAGATGCACAGACACATGGCCAGCACTGGTAGCCAGCCCGGCAGCCATATCCCGTCACCGGTGACGTAGAACCACCCGCCCAGCGCCAGCATGCCCACGCCCATCGCAAAGGATGTGAGGATCAGTAGCAGCTGGAGAGGTTCAACTAGGTTAGGTCATCCACGTTTTTAGGTTTTTTTTTCGATAGGGGGCAAACTGCTCTATATTATAGAAAACTACCTAACTACAATAAATATATATTTATCACTCTTTTATAATATTTTATGCCCTGAAGGGGGGTGTGTGGTCCCAGTAGATCTTTCCCGTTAAATGAGAAAGAAGACATGATATTTTAACACAGGATAAGCTGCATTCCAGATCGACAAGACAAGTGTGTGGGCCCACTGATTGTCACTATAACTGCGAAATTGTCTACCATTAAAATGGTAGCAAACATGCACATTGCACGCCCTGTCTTATTCAATAGCAATGTCAAACTCGTGTAAGCTTAGTGCCTTCTAAAATGTGATAGCAACTAAAACATAAACTATTAAATTGTGTCCTTTTAATTTTCATTACGAGTGACTATTCAAAAAGGCTTTAAAATAAAAAATGCAAGCTATTTTTAGCAACCACCAACGTAAGTTGGTAGCGTTATCTCAAACCCAGCCGACAGATCACTAGTCATGACTTACAGATGACGGCCGTAACTCCGTTGCACCAAAATTAATTAACCTTACATTTTTCCGAGATAAAAAGTATCCTATGTCCTTTCCCTGAACTCTAACTTTCTCCATGCCAAATTTCAACGAAATCGGTTCAGCGGTTTGGGCGTGAAGAGGTGACCGGACAGATAACACACTTTCGCATTTATAATATTATTAGTATGGATGGACTGACATAACTCAAACATATGACGAAGGTCAGTCGACTGCCTATGAAACTTCTCTGACAGTACTTTACCTTTCTTCCGGTCTTCTCAACGATGGCAGTGGCGACTATGGACCCAAGCAGCTGCACCACCCCAATGATGATGACCTGCTTGTTGGGGCTGAGCTTTAGGCTGATGAAGCCGGACGCCTTCTCAAAGACGAATCCGGCGAAGATCAGCACTATGAGGTAGCCGTCGAACTGCTGCGTTATTTTTATCACCAGCGTTATGATGAACGCTTTGAACGTCGGTCTGTCCTTTACTGGAAAATATAGAATTCATTACAGTCTCTAGAAAATCGAAAGGCTTTGGTTGGTGTGCACCTTGGAGACCGCAAAATAAATCACAATGTTAAAAAAGGCAATAATATATTATGCCAATTATGCTACATGAATAAAATTCACAATAAGCTACATATTAAGTAATAATTATCTTCTACCATAGTGGTTTAATGAATAGCTAAAATATTTTTAGCTGTGCTAACACCAGGTGTTTAGCTACTTTGCGCGTTTAAAGATTTTAGGCGCTGGCTATTTTAAACTATTTCTATAAGTACCCAAAATATTTAATTATTGACTGACGTCAATTATCAATTTATAACGTCTGCAAAAGTCTCAGAAAATAACTGTAAGAGATTGATTTTTCTGATTGTTATTATAAATATAAAAACAGGTGTAAAGTGTCGCTTACAAATGATGTTCCAGACGGATTTATTATCAGCCTTGGTCTGTTTCTCGGCCTTCACTATGACGTCTATCTCCTGCTCCAGCCCCTGGTCCACGGGACTCACACCCCTCAGCCACGCTAAAACATTTTTTGCTTCCTGAAAAAAAAAACCAGTAGATATGAATTGTAAGAATCTGCACTTTATACAAATTATTATACTACTTAGGTACTTACTAGCTACCTAGGTGTTATAAATAATTCGTTATTTTTAAGCAATAAAAGGTTCAGAAGATGATAATCACTTGTCGTCTGATCGACTTACTATAAGTATAAAGTACCCAAATCTTACAACACGTACCCTTATAATAAGTGCAAATACTCGAAAAAAAAGATATGTCCGAAACTAAAGGAGATATAGCAAGAAAGCTAGAGAAATTTTATTAATACTGAATTTTCAGTTTCTTTTAGAAATAGACCCCACAACGCCTTTTTAGCATTTTACGCTATCCATAATTACGAATTTGGCCTATCATGTTCACTTTCTAAATACTCACATCAATTTTCCCCTGCTTCACCAAAAACTCCGGGGTCTCCGGCATGATTAGGAATAGGAAGAACACCACCGTGGGGACCAGCAGACCCATCCACAGCATCGGCGCTACCTCCAGCAGGTCCGCGAACACGTAGCTCGTCAAGTACCCGATGTTTCTGGAACGTTCGAGACGAGGAATTCACTCTCATTGTTATCGATTCTTGAAATTGCGAAATCGCTGTGATCTTTCTTAATTGCGATGGAACTTAATAGAATTATTAGAGAAAATATATTTTTTAATTTTTAAACTTGTATATTATTTTGTTCGAGATTTTACTAAAATAGGATATTATTCTGTAATACTAAAAATAAAATTGAGTAAAGTAAGATGTCTGGACTTGTTTGATAAGTCTTAACGAGGTAAATCCCCGATGTTTTGAACCGTTTTGAACCACCTCCAAGGGTACTTAGGTAATGAACAAAAGCTCTACCATAATATTTTGTGGAGCATCTCCATCAAGGTAATTTTTTGCTTTTATTGATATTATGAAACAATTAGTAACAACCTTTTCAGTAGCTAGAATTTGAATTTCGTTATATTATATTGTTTTATGATTTTAGTGGTGACAATTCCAAGTAGTTAAATAAAGTTGGTGAAACCAATATACCTACCTACTATCATAAAACTAGAACGTATTGATATCGTTGCCCACTATTTGAACTTTGAAGTCTGCTTTTGGAATTTGGAGTTCGAACCTAACATTGTATTGTTTGATCATCGACGAATAAGAAATTACAATCCTCATTATTCTCTCGTTTTATGGGTGAAACCTGCAACTTTTAATATTTTTAATGAGAAATGAAATAAGTATCACCATTTTTTGCGTGTTTGGCTCACTAAGATGCCGTCAATCAGACTTGGGATTTCCATTCGAAACTCGTTTTATTTATGCCCGAGTGTAACTTTTGGGTTATTAATTTTTCACATTAAAGGAGCAACGGTTCGGTCTGACCCGAGCACTCGTGTTGCCCCTAATTTTTTTTGTCATGACTCACTAAAGTAACTATTGTTTTCTTTTTTTGTTTGGTTTAAACGATTAGCTTTTATACTGCCTCGTTTGCGTGTACTAGGTTTCTAGATTGTTCATGAGACCGGCGCATCGTTCATTCATGTCTTGTTCTATGGCACCGCCGCGTAATTTGGTCAAGTACGTTTATTGACTTGTAGTTTGACCCTACAGTACCTACTACCTGAGGTAGTCGTTATTGTTATTCATATTAATCGTTAAAGGTAAGATTTACGATTTTAACATTGATATACGTATGATACTGATTATTTCGAACACAATAGCAAACGTTCTCAAGCGAACTGGATTGTTGATTTACTTTTTTTGCTTAACGGAACTGAACTTAATAATAAACTGTTTTTGCGACTAATAGTATTGTTTTGATGATATCTGATACAAGAGACCAAGGCGGTAAATAAACGATTTTATTAACTTGCTGAGATATTGTGGTGGCTCGTAAGTCGTACGAGCCAGTTAATGTGCGATGGGTTTTCACCATGGAGATATTATAGAGCTCTATAATAGCTCCATGGTTTTCACTATCTGTAAACACAATTATTCTATTCTCATTTTTATGTCATACACAGGTGACAGCACTACACGTTTTATTATAGTAATCAGGTGTACCATATATAATTTCTATTGCCAAATAATAAGGCCAAAAAAACCATCCATTAAAAAAATTAAAAACCTACCTATTCAAAATGAGTAGAGATCCCAATGCACCTCGTAGGTCGATGTCGCTGATCTCTTTGAGGTAGATGGGCAGGACGATGTAGCAGGCGGAGCACGGTATGCCCGCGATGGCTCGCGCCAGGATCAGTGCCCACGGCTTCAGACTTAGCAGCTTTATCTGCCAGTACAGCTGAAGAGAAACAAAATGATTATATTCTTATGTAGTTAGCCGTTAGTTCATTACCGTAAGTTCTAAGATTCTTGGAAGGATGTTCTAAGTCTTAGAAATCTAAAAGCATTACAATCATTACTCCTCCCGACTTCCTCCAATTCGATTCAAATATCAATTTGGTTTAAAAGGAGAAAAAAGAATAGTTACATACTAGATCAATAATTTAACCAGCTGACTGGCTTATCGATTTAATAAATATGATGGCAACTACCCCTTAAATATTTGTTTCCCACTAATATTATATGTATGTTATATTATATGTATAGTGTGTCAACTGAATCTCGGATACAAGAAAAATTCAAGTGACACCTCATAAGTTTTATTCGACTTAGATTTTAAATAGTATAGTGATTATTTTATTCTTAAATGCATCATAATTATTTGCAAGGTGAGCTGACGTTAAAGGTGTTAACAGATTTCGTCTAAGCACACAATTACCATAAAAGAAATACTGGTATAACCGGAAAATATCTAGTTTTTTTCATGAATATTTTCAATACTAGCATCTAGCATAAAGCATTGTATAATTTCTAAGAAATATAGATGCAGGTAATATAGGTTTCGGTAATATCTAAGGTATCGTTTGCTTATATGTACCATCAGGAAGTGAATTCATAGGCATCTGCCTAGATGGCGGGCGGACCGATTTTATTTGGTAGTGCTAGGTCATAATATTATCTAAGATTAGGGGAGCCCAAGTAGGGATTTCGCGAACTGCTCGAGCGTGTTTGATTAAACTTACTTCCGACATCTGTCTAGTTATCATGGTATGTATAGAAATCAGATTTCTCACATGGTAGACTTAAAAAAAGTTATTTTCAAGTATTGAAATATCATCGGATCTGTCAGATTAAGATAGGGGATATTTAGCATACATCGAAGAAGCTTCCATATAAAGCACTGACGATTTAAAGGTAGGGTAAGCCTGTAAAGAGATTATAAAATATTATAAACAAATAATGCTTCATATTTTCCTAACTATAGTTGCAATTTCTGAACTCACCGCTAAAACAAAAAACAGTATTTTTGAAGTGAAAACTTCTTTAGCGGCGTTGAGCACTTTTGTGGGATGGGTAAAAACTGTGAAACTCACGTCAGATTTTCGTGTTGATCGAAAAACCATAGAAAAAGCGTAAGACGTAAGACGGTTGGAAAGTTTGTGGAATGTAGTGTTTTGTGTCGAACTCGAACTCGAACGAAATGTACAGTCGGGGAAATGAGTTGTTTAGCAGAAATGTACAGTCGCGGAAAATTGTGCTAAGCAGAAATGTACAGTCGGGGAAATGCGTTGTTTAGCAGAAATGTACAGTCGGGAAAAATTGTGCTAAGCAGATATGTACAGTCGGGGAAATGAGTTGTTTAGCAGAAATGTACAGTCGGGAAAAATTGTGTTAAGCAGATATGTACAGTCGGGGAAATGAGTTGTTTAGCAGAAATGTACAGTCGGGGAAATGAGTTGCTTAGCAGAAATGTACAGTCGAGGAAGTGAGTTGTTTAGCAGAAATGTACAGTCGGGAAATGAGTTGTTTAGCAGAAATGTACAGTCGGGGAAATTAGTTGTTTAGCAGAAATGTACAGTCGGGGAAAACTGTGCTAAGCATAAATGTACAGTCGGGGAAATGAGTTGCTTAGCAGAAATGTACAGTCGGGGAAAATTGTGCTAAGCAGAAATGTACAGTCGGGGAAATGAATTGTTTAGCAGAAATGTACAGTCGGGGAAATGAGTTGTTTAGCAGAAATGTACAGTCGGGGAAATGAGTTCTTTAGCAGACGCGCTGATTAAGGCCGCGTTTCCACCTGCAAGACAACTGTCGCGAGAAGTGTCTGACAGTCTGTCTGACAGCAGCTTTTTTTCTATTGTCGATATTTTTATCGATTGTAAGGGTTTCGATTAATTAATTAAAACGATCGTTTTTTAAATTTTTTTTAAATCGATTTTCATAAAAAATGGGTTAAAAAATAATGCACAACATTAATAATCAAGTTTTCACTTCTGCCAGCACTCCCGGAGTGCAACCCGTCTTTTTTTTCATAGTCATTAATTACCTAATCTAAAAAACCTACTAGGTCTCCATGTCGCTTGAGTTACTACACGAATAGCACTCTTGGCTCCCCTACTATAATAACTTGATACTTGATAGTCAATGTAGGCTGTAATCTATCGGCTGGGCTTGACATAAACCGATCAAATAATGTAGGTCCATCCTCTGCTATCAGAGAAATTGGCATATTCGATACAAAACTAGTAATTCTACGTATTGAGAGTTGAGACCTAAGTTACGATACCTACATGAGTTCGCAAAAAATCTAACAACGTCTGTTGGAAGCCCCTGATGGGTGCATAACAATAATAATTATTTAATGATGTAGTTTAGTTACGTAATTGCAGGTATTGAGTAATATAGTTATCATAAAGTAATATAAGCTAGCTGTATTATCTGAAGCACAAATGCTGAGGTTCTTTGACCTAGAAGCTAACCTGGCGATTTTGATGTCTTACGTAAAAATATTAACTACTCAAATACATAAATGAAACTGCTGTCAAAAAAACCTTAGAAACCGGGCATAAGAGATAAGAATTAAGAAGCAATCATCTTATAAGAAGGAACTAGGAAGATATAGATGTATTGGGTGCTGAGACAATCATTGTAAGCGGAACATCTTTGTAAACAACGCTACAAAAAGTTACCACAAAACAGTTTGGGTGCAAGTTGCAACTACCTACTTGCAAGGTTACTTTTTGTGTAACGTTTTGGAAACACGATGACTAATTTACGTTAAAAATAAGTAAAAAGAGTATTTTTTATAGGATATCGTTGGCGTTACTGCAGCTGCGATACTAGCGTCCATTCTACCTCTATATTCGACACAGCCATTACAGACTTTTGATTATTAATTTACTGAGTCTTTTTATTTATTTATATTTGTTTGGCTAACGTCAAAAATAAACAAATGAACGATGCTGTTAAAAATTGGGAATTATTGCGGACCTAATGTGTGTGAAGTTTGATGTTACCCGCTGTTTTTTTTTTTTTGTAATTACTAGCGACCCGTCCCGGCGTCGCACGGGTATAAAATATATAGCCACTGAAAAAATGATTAAAATCGATAGCCTTATGATCCTTCACGTAGTCTACTTCTTATATGTGCCAAATAACATTAAAATTGCTCCAGTCTTTCGCAAGGTAAGCCCTTTCAAATAATTTCCCCCGTTTTTTCACATTCTCCTATTAGTCTTAGCGTGATAAAATATAGCCTATAGCCATTCTCGATAAATGGGCTATCTAACACTGAAAGAATCATCAAAATCTGTTGCGTAGTTTTAAAGTTTAAAGGGAACAAAGGGACATGAGGGAAAAAAGCGACTTTGTTTTATAATATGTATATGATAGATAGATACAACTGATGAACTGACCTCAACACTAGATCGACGCTCAATTAAAAGTAAGTAATGAATGGAGTTTAATAGCTGTCGTTAAGTTACAAGGTTTTCAACAAATTGCATGTTTCCCAAACTAAAAATATTTATTACTTAATAACAACTTTAGCAAATCATTCGTACTAAGTATTTGACTATAAATGGCGTAATAAGCGTGTCTACCTGTCTGTCTTCACCAAACCTACCGACTTACATAAAATTTGGACAAGAATTTCTGTTAGAACGAAGTTGCGAACAACATCTACTACCTAGCACCTACTTAGTTCGTTAGTCGTAAATAATATTCAACTACCTATGTGTATTTAATTGGCATGTCGCATGGGTGTCAACGTGATCAGATGTCATCAGAAACCTAAATTTAGTTAATTGTTGTTGTTGTGTCTTCGCCGGCCATACCAACATGCGTACCCGCACGTTTCTCATAATATGCTACCAAATCAACACACATATTTTATAACTAAACTACTTAGATGACGCCCGCAACTCTATTGCGCCTAAATTTGTTTATCGCGCGAGAACCGGTTCATTCTTCCGGGATAAAAAGTATCCCATGTCCTTTCCCCGGGACTCAAAGCATCTCCATACCTTTCAGCAAATTCGGTTCAGCGGTTTGAGCGTGAAGAAGTAACAGACAGACAGACACACTTTTGACTTTATAATATTAGTATAGGCAATACTCACAACTAATGACAACGTAGTCATAAGAGTCATATTTTTGCGGCCGAACCGGTCGGTCAGGTAGCCCATGGGCGCGCCGAAGATGATGGCTGTGATGTACGTGACCGACGTCACCCAGGAGATCTCGGAGCTGGTGAAGGGCTCCTCCACCGGGCCCTCCGGTGACTGCAGCACCGATATCATGGGCGACAGCCATCCCTGGACCATGCCGAAGTTTAGCAGCGGGATCGTTACTGGAACAGTTTTTGAGGATGTTGTCACGTTTTCAATATTTTTTCCTGTTGATCGCACGATACAAACATATTTTATACAGCAAAACATGTGACACCGATCTTAGTTATTTACTTGTCTCTATTGGTGGTTGTAAAGGCTTTGGCGGTTAATTTGTGACTTGTGCCATGTCTTTTTCCTTGTGTGTACAATGGCTATACCAGAGAATGGTTGCTTTTATAGGGTTATAATATTTTCTTTAGCAAGCTCTAAACTAAGTCAACTTGTCACGGTTCGTTGGTATACTTAGGTAATAAATTTTAAGGGTAGGTATGTTACCATATTATCAACACAAAATATTATCTACGTATTTTTGCGATATTGTATACAGTATACATAATATATCTCGACCTACATGCATAATATTGACAAACAATGAAACCGGTTTGTCAATTTCAGGACAAATTGGAGCTAAGAAATGCAAAACGAGTTTTGGGCCTGATAAAACGAAATTTTAAAACCCGGTGACATGCATTCCTATATTTTTTGTTCGAGGTAGGCATTACTTACCTATATTAATTATTATTATTTATTATATTTCTATACTATTTCAATAATTTTGTTTTGTTTACCTACATTTACTACGACTTATTTCCTCATTATGTGGTCAGTGATCAGGGTCAGGATTTTGAACATAGTCTATGGACCAAAGTCCAAACTCCAAACCCAATATTTTAGATAATGATGTTATTCTCAGGAGCTATCGCTTCATTGCCGTCACTGACTGCATCCAGATTCCTCCTTCTACTGGCTCAGACGTCAGCGGCAGCCAGACTTTCGTCATGTTGTAAATTCTCATCTTTTACTAGCCGCTTTCTTTCCACTGCCCGCGCCCCCAAAGTATTTTGGTCTGGCAGTTGAAAGCATTAATAACCGCCTAAAGTGTCCGACTGTGGGATAGGAGATTCCTACACTGTAGTTCAGTACGTACAACTCTGTATGAAGCCTCTCAGTTGTATTTATTTTAAGTCTACACGAGAAACAGAAGTTTTTGTGACAGGTCTCCTTGGATATTTACAACCAGGGTATATAATTATTAAGCACGATGTAACAAAACAGCGTGATAACTGATAATACTTAAGGTTGTGTACGGGTACCCTACATAGAGTTCGCTGTGAAAGTAGCTGCGCTAAAAGAGTAACTTTTTTCACCTCTGTATGGAAATTTTCATGACGCGGGGGCGCTTGCCCATACAAATCACAAAAAAATGTTCGCTGCTACTTTCACAATGAACTCTATAAGTATATTAAGATTTAACTTTTAAGAGAGCCATACAATACTATACCTACATACCCTAAGGCCTAAAGTATTGTCATTTATCAGTTATCACTTAGTTTTGTTACACCTGTATAGTCTTAGCAGACTCCCTTTTGCATCTTTATATTTCTAGATGTTGCCCGCGATTTCATTGCGACGAAAATCATATATTGCGAGGAATAATTCGTACATACTTGTTGCTAAATTATTTTGCCATATTAATATTATAAATGTGAAAGTGTGTCAGTCTGTCTGTCTGCTACCTCTTCACTCCCAAATCGCTGACTCGATTTTGCTGAAATTGGTATGAGATACTTCGAGTCCCGGGAACGGACATAGGATACTTTTTATCTCGGAAAAATGTACGGTTTCCGCGCGATAAACGAATTTTGGCGCAACGGAGTTGCGGGCGTCATCTAGTCACGCAATAAATAAGGCGGCATACCGTAGTCATCCATGGTCGTCATTCAACCTGCAGGTTGTATTATGATGCTCGGTTATCTATTAGTAATGAATGTAGCTCACGACAGCTGTAATTGCAACTATTATTCGCTCGCTTTGTCCAGCTAATAGTAATGCCAAATTAGTTCCGTTCAAAAATTAGTAGAACTTAATGGATTACCTAACTTTTCACCATGAATATTGCGCTGGCAGCAATGATTCCGATTTAAATATTAACTGCCAATAAAAAAATAATTGCAGCGGTACACCTAGGCAAGTACAGCGGGGCTAAAATGCAGGTCACATTTAGCAATTCCTCTCAATCAATTCAGCAAATGAATTGTCAAAACTGTCAAACTGACAAATGTCAAATCAGTACAAAAATACAGAAATGAATTGCAAGCAGAGTTGTATTTTGCGATTTTAAAGAATTGAATCATAATAAGATTCATATCATGATTCAATAAAGCGACCATTTTAGCCCTGCAGAACATTTTGTATAACTGTATTTTAAAAAGATAAAATCGACTTCAAAATTGTACGTATCTCATGGAAATTTTGGGGCTTCTGATGAAAAAACTGCGACAAGTGGTTTTGGCAGTCCTCTTGTGATATCAACCTGACACTGCCTTAGAATTCTGCAGCTACCGAAACAGGTAGAAATCTGAAGGTGCAAGGTCAGGACTATACGGCGGATGCATTTACACCTCTCAGCCAAACTCTCGTAATTTTTGCTAAGAATTGAAAACGCTTAAACCCATCAAGCTCCAAGCTACTCTCAGTTCTCACAATATATACTGCATTAGGTCCATAAACATCACAAATTTTTTTCGCGGCCTGTGTTGCATTTTTACCTTTTCTGTAATAAAATTTTAAATTGTATCGAATTTGTTCATGTTCATTAGAATCACTCATTTTAAGAATAAGAAAAACAAATGAAAAACTCACATTTACCTAATTATTGAATTTGGAATTATTATTGTCTTCTGCAAAATTAAAACATATTATAATACCAAAATCAGCCAGATACAATTGGTATAGCCCAAGAGATTTTATGACAAGTTCATACATACTACATTGTATTAATTAGGATTTAGGTTACAAAAATTTTAAGAAACTAGGTAACATTTTTGGTGGATTTTTAAATTAATTATAAAAGTGTTAAAAACGGATATTAAAGGCGTTCAGAGGACAATCAAAGGTATTTAAATCGTAAACGCGTGTCAACAGATAAGTTGACCCCAGTTACTCAATGCACCAGAAGATTTTATATAGGCACGTATGAACTGAGATTTTCATTCACACAACATTATCAAAACAAGCAAGAGCCTACGTGCGAAATAAACAATAACAAACATTTATCTAGAATACCTAATTATCGGTTTTATCGAAATTTACTGAATTTATTTAGGTAATAAAAATATTATAAATACGTGATTTTTTATTTTAAATAATTCTAGATAGTTAATTAAACTGACTTGAAGATGCAATGTTCATTAATAAATAACAGGTATTTAAATCTTCGTTTAATAAGATGATATTACTAAGTATATCGTCAACATAAGAAACAGAAATAAAACTTAAATTAAAACAATGAATAATATTATTTTTAACTCTTTAATCCCCAAAAAAGCTCTTTACTACCCTATTTATAAGTTTATTCTATACTTATTATAAAACAAAGTCGCTTTTTTTTCCCTCATGTCCCTTTGTTCCCTTTAATCTTTAAAACTACGCAACGGATTTTGATGATTCTTTCAGTGTTAGATAGCCCATTTATCGAGGAAGGTTATAGGCTATATTTTATCACGCTAAGACTAATAGGAGCGAAGAAATAGAGGAATATGGGGAAAAAACGGGGAAAATTATTTGAAAGGGCTAACTTGAACGCGCTAATCTCAGGAACTACTGGTCCGATTTGAAAAATTATTTCAGTGTTAGATAGCCCATTTATTGAGGAAGTCTATAGGCAATATTTTATTACGCTAAGACTAACAGGAGAATGTGAAAAAAACGGGGGAAATTATTTGAAAGGGTTTATCTCGCGAACTACTGGAGCAATTTTTATGTTATTTGGCACAGATAAGAAGTAGACCACGTGAAGGATCATAGGCTATCCATTTTAATAATTTTTTCAGTGGCTATATATTTTATACCCGTGCGACGCCGGGGCGGGTCGCTAGTTAATTATAAATTTATGTGACATATTTTGTACTTTCTATATGAAGGTTATTCACTTGTCTACTGAACTATAGAACATGTAGGTACCTATACTAATGGATAAAGTAAATATAAGTATATAATAATTATTATTAATTATTACAATATTATAAATTATAATATACGTTTACGTTACGTGTTAGAGTACGTCATGCGCATGTTACTGTTTTGGCAGGCATCACGTTTTCGCACATTTTACAAACTTCATTATCAAGTAGGTACGTATAATATTGAATATCTATATCTATACATATTATAAAACAATACATAACATTATAAAACAAAGTCGTTTTTTTCCTTCGTGTCCGTTTGTTCCCTTTAATCTTTATAACTACGCAACGGATTTTGAGGATTCTTTCAGTGTTAGATAGCCCATTTATCGAGGAAGGCTATAGTCTATATTTTATCACGCTAAGACTAATAGGAGCGAAGAAATAGAGGAAAATGTGGTAAAACGGGGAAAATTATTTGAAAGGGCTAACTTGAACGCGCTAATCTCAGGAACCACTGGTCCGGTTTGAAAAATTCTTTCAGTGTTAGATAGCCCATTTATTGAGGAAGGCTATAGGTTATATTTTATCACGCTAAGACTAATAGGAGAATGTGGAAAAAACGGGGGAAATTATTTGAAAGGGCTTATCTCGCAAACTACTGGAACAATTTTTATGTTCTTTGGCATAGATAAAAAGTAGACCACGTGAAGGATCATAGGCTATCGGTTTTAATCATTTTTTCAGTGGCTATATATTTTATACCCGTGCGACACCGCGGCGGGTCGCTAGTATGTAATAAATTCAAATCCATACTTCCATCCATACTTCCATCCATACTAATACTAATATTATAAATGCGAAAGTGTCTGTCTGTTACCACTTCACGCCCAAGCCGCTGAACCGATTTTGCTGAAATTTGGTAGGTATGTAGATATTTTGAGTTTCGGGAAAGGACATAGGATACTTTTTAACCCGGAAAAATGTACGGTTCCCACGCGATAAACAAATTTTGGCACAACGGAGTTGCGGGCATCGTCTAGTAAAATATATGTTATGATATTATGATTAGATTCATAACATAAATTTCCCCTTTTTAGGGTTCCGTAGTTAATATTATTAGTTACCAAGCGAGCTTTACAGACTTTCAGAAGTTTGTAAGATTTAATTGCCTGTAATCTTCGAGTCGTCATATTAGGTTATTTTACCTGTACTGAATCAAGGAGATAGTGATTTTTTCCATTCTAATACCAAAAACTAATACCACTGGTATTTGTTTCAACTCATATTTTTTTTCTATTCCGAACCGATACCACTTTTTAAATAATTTAATTTAATGTACGAACGAATACCAACAACTTGAATTTGGTACAGTCAGCGCAGTCAAACCTAATCAAAGTAAATTTGTTTTTCAATATTTTTATGTAATCGTAATATAATGCTTAAAACTTTCCAAATTCACTTCACTCCAATATTTTTACAAAGGTTAGCATAGGTAAGAGTAGTTTTAGTGAATCATCTTGCTATTTTTTTTACCTGCGAGAAAGGGTGAGTTTGCTCTATTGTTCCAAAATTCGAAACAACCAATCAGAGTCAAGTGTGACTGGAATGTTGTGCTTTGACTCGGAGAGAAATTTTATCTACATAAATTCCTCAGTACATTTCCGTGCGGTGGCGGTGGCGTATTGGTATCAGAGTGACAGTGATTTTTATTTATTAAGTGAGTATATTAATTTGTTCTTTTGTATAATTTACTTCTCTTTATTAAAATTAGTGTTATTTAAAATACCTATTATTTGATTTTTTTATCATAATCCAAGCAAATGTAAAAGTTACATACAATATATAATTTTTTTTAGATATGTCTGAGGAAGCTGATAATCAGCCCTCAACATCTTCGGGAAAAACAGGAAGCTTGACTTTCATAACAAGAAATGGTGGCTTGGTTTTAATGAGAGCTGGTTACCAGTACACAAAAAAAAGGGAAAATAAAAATGGATGGACCCATTGGAGATGTGTGAATGTTAAAGAGTGCAGTGGATCTTTACAGATAAAGGTATGTTACCAACTTCTTACATAGAGTTTAAATTGTGTATGGTGTACAGTTTTTCCAAAGAAACGGCTGCTTTTATAATTAATTTAGTCGGTGGTGTGGTACTTCACCAGAATTACAAGTATTAACGGCAACGGCCTTTGCCGCTTTTTCCCAGATTGCATGATAACAAATTCAACAAATTGTTCAAAAGACTAGGTAGTTCAAACTATTCCCTCCTTTACCTTTATACCTTCGGTAAGCGTTATATTATGAAAAAGACAGTTAGTGTTCCATCTTTCAATATGTATTTTTATCCGAAAACTATTTTGCTAAAGCTATTTTGTTGTCCTCACAGGATGGCAATATTTCCAATGAGAAAAATCATAGCTGCGAGCCCGATGAATTCAAAAATGTAATGGCAAAAAAGCTGGATGATTTAAGAGATAAAGTGATGAAGTCTGATTTCGCCCCAATACCAAACATATATAACAAATTCAAATCACAATTCTGCGCTACTGAATCAGATTTGGTGAGAAATATCCCATCGTTTGCAAACATCAAATCAAAATTGTATTATGCAAGAAACAACGCAGCTGGTGTAAAAAAAATTAAATGTAAATCAATTGATGAAGTAGAAGTTCCATTACAATTTAGAGATTTTTTGTTTTACGATTATAAAGATGAGTCTTCCAATACCCGAATAATAATCTTGGTCAGTCCAAATCAACTAGAGAAAATTCCGAGCATTAAATTTTTTGAAAGCGACGGAACATTCGATTGCACCCCTGAGCCTTTTGTGCAGTTATATACTATCCACGGAGATCTGGGAAGTGACGAAGATCACACTCGTATAGTTCCTCTTATTTATGTTTTACTTAACAAAAAAACAGAAGAAACATACAAAAAATTATTTGAAATTTTGAAACAAAACATTCCTGGGTGGGAACCCGTAAAATTTTTAACAGATTTTGAACTAGCCGCAATGAACGCCATTACAATTGTTTTTCCGTCAGTTGTGATTAAAGGATGCTACTTTCATTATTCCAAAAATGTATGGAAAAAAGCAAAACAGTTGGATCTGACAAAAGATGCTATCACCCAAAGACATGTAAGACTTTCAGCTTTACTGCCTTTACTTCCTCGTAAATTCATATCAGAAGGATGGTGCTACATAATGGAAGACTGTCCTGATACTGACGCCATTCAAACATTTAATGACTACATGGTGTCACAATGGCTAGAGAACGAGAGTTTTGTAGACATTTGGTGCGTTCATGGTGAACGCCATCGAACCACAAATGCCGTAGAATCTTGGCATAAGAAATTAAACTCGGCTGTGCCAAAGAATGCTAATTTATATCAGCTTCTGAACGTGCTGAAAGAGGACGCAGATTTACAAACAGTGGTTATTACTCAATATAAATCAAACGCACCCCCCGCAAAACGATGTGCACAGACAACTATTATGAAAAATTCGTGGATCACATACGTAACTGACCAACTCCTCAAAAACAAAATCTCCGTAGGTCACTGCTTAGAAAAATTAAGGGTTTAGCTACTAATTGTTGAAATATAAGAAATTATTTACACGTCATTTAGCTGATTATACTAATAGTTGATTTTCTGTGATATTTTATAATTCTTAGATTATAAGTGAATTATTCATATATGACGTTTTTGCAAAAAAAAAATTGCTGATTCATTGCTATATAGGTGAAGAATGACTGATTTGATTAAACAAAAAGTTGATTTTCTGTGATATTTTACAATTGTTAGATAAAAAGTGATTTATTTTTGTTAAAAATTTACCTGACATAGTTGTTATGAGATAGGTAGACGTGAATAATTACGTACCTGTCTAATAATAACTATGTCAGATAAATTTCAATATAAATTAAGAGTTAATTTTTTGAGATATTTTGTAATTTTTAGATTGTAAGTAAATTCTTCCTGTTTGATGTTTTTGCAAAAAAAATATTATACAGGTATAGAGAGGAACTAAAATTATATTAAAGTTGATTATTTAAGTGATATTTTATCATTGAACAAGACGTTTGCTAACAAAATTTGATTTTTTTGGAGTTATCTGTTTTTTTTTTTCAATTAAAGGTCTTATATTTACATACAAAGCATTTTTACTGACTGTACCTTATATCTTTGAACTTGTTTTGGTATTAGTTTAAACAATGGTATCGGTTCGGAATAGAAAAAATATATGAGTTGAAACAAATACCAGTGGTATTAGTTTTTGGTATTAGAATGGAATAAATCGAGATAGTTTGCTCTTCCCCTACGGAGATTCCGTAATTGACCGTATTTAGAGCCTTATAAACTCATAATTTGAAAGCTACAATGTTATAATAAAAATACAGTAATAATCTTCAGTATATCAACATTCCTTTCCAGGTTTTAAATGTTTTATTTTTGTTTATTATACTCATAATATTAGCTTCCAAAGTAATACCTACCAATTTATTAAATTGAAGCATACTTTCAGCGTCCTCCTAGTATTTACAAATTACGTTTATTTAAAACACACGACAATAGTTAGACCAGTCTTTCCCAAAGTGGGCGATAACGCCCTCATTGTGGGCGCTGAATATCTAAAGGGGGGCGGTGTGGGACCCAGAAAATAATGGGGTCGTTGTGTAGGCTTGGAGGTGATTTATTTCATGTGGATGCATTTTAAATTGAAACAAAGGGGGCGCTAAGACATACTCGTAATCTGTTCTCAAAGTGGGCAATTCACAAAATAAGTTTGGGAACCCCTGAAATAGACAATTTCATTAACTATATATTTTTTAGATCAATCTTGAACATAAATATTTAAAAAAATATACATATTTTAAAAAATAGGATTTTTGTGCGATCTCGGCAACGCGTCAAATGTATGGTCAACGTCTCGTCGTTTGCTCGGGGGATGGCCTTAAAGACAATGTAAATTAATTTTACTCCTGAATGTATTTTTCTCAAGTTTGAAGCTAAACATATACCTAATATAGTTAATAGTATGCTGTAGGTATGCCTTGCTATAGCAAACAGTCTTTAGATACTCTTTGAGACAGCTCAAAAATTAAAAAAACAGGCCAAATGCGTGTCGGGCCACGCGCAATATAGGGTTCCGTAGTACCGCTAGTTTTTGAAAATTTTTGTATGGTCAATGAATGTACATTTATAACACGTTTTGCTAACAACATCATCTCAGTTACTTTCAAAGGAATTTGAACGAGAAGTTCCTTTATACTTCGCCGAATAATTTTTTTTTTTAGTTGATCGACTAGGTCTTACTCAATAACTTATGAAGTCTTCTTAGCCGTGATAGTTTTCCTTTTAAATTCACCATATTTTCTACTCCCGTGAATTTTTTTACATTTCCAGAAGCAACCGTCTAGCTGGTAGAAGGGACTGACTGAAGTACACTAGACTCTAACGATTTTTTCCACTTTAAAACTTAATATTTCACAAATAGATCCCTAAATCGGAAAATGATCTATGAATACTCATAATATTTTTAAAAAACCTATTCAACCCCGCTTGATATGTAGGGGAGGTACCATAAATTTATGGACCATTTTGTCGGCATCATTAATATTATGTGTATTCATGCCAAATTACAGCTTTGTAGATGTTGGTTCTGTATAGTCTTTGAGCAAAACCGCAGACAGACAGACAGACAGATAGACAGACAGACGGACAGACGGACGGGCATACCGAAACTATAAGGGTTCCTTGTTGACTACGGAACCCTAAAAAGAATATTATAAACTGTAACAACAAAGCCTGTTTGAGCCTACAAACAACAACATAGTTATGGTACGTCGTGTTTAAAGTAGTTAATTATGAAAACCACAACATTATGTCGTATCACAGGAAATAGTCTGTTAATAACGGATTGCTCCGACCTTTAATTAAAAGGTCAGGGAGCTCTTTTGAATAATTTACATCAGTTTTACATTATTTACTTACATTATATTAGTTATAGAAATTTTGTTGTCTCATGAGCACGTGACCACAACGACGCGGTCTCGTTTGGAATAAAATTATTTCAATAAAATATTATACTTAATAGTTTTTTTGTATTTTGATCTAGATAAGATAACTTTTACAACGTGTGTTAAGTTCCATCATGTGACATCGTTTTATTGTTAACTAGGTGACGCCCGCAACTCCGTTGCGCCAAAATTCGTTTATCGCGGCGGAACCGTACATTTTTCCGGGATAAAAAGTATCCTATGTCTTTTCTCGTGTCTCAAAGTATCCCCATACCAAATTTCAACAAAATCGGTTCAGGGGTTTGGGCGTGAAGAGGTAACAGACAGACAGACAGACACACTTTCGCATTTATAATATTAGTATGGATAAATCATTTTTATTGCGTTTTTAACATTTTATACATCCTATCCTATAATAATTGAAGACGTGAGTACCTATGAATTGAAATAAAAAACTGTGGATTTTATGTATAGATTTTATGTATAGATATATAAGCTAGATGATGAAGTAGGTAAGTTACAAGGTTTGTTCAAAATATAGGGAAAAATGAGAACTTAATTGTACTTATGTTATAAAAGGTTAGCTAATTATGTGGTTCTTCCACTCACGTCTTGAATTTTTATGTTATGAGTGACATCACTTCACCATTCTAAAATCTCCTTTTAGCAAGGCGAAAGCCAGGGCTTGGTGGCAGCTCAGCCACGAAATATTTACATGAATGAGCCAGCTGAAGTAGAGCGAGCCGCGCGCGCGTTTGTGTCGTATATACCTACCATACTCTTATTGAATTTGGCTCTTTTAGCACTGCTACTTTTACAGTGAACTCCATGTAAGGAACACATACAGTTAAAGTAGTATCAGTAATTAGCTTTGTTACATCCTGTAGGGGTACAGTCGCCATAATATTATATCGTCATCTTTTTTTAAAAACGTTCTACAAAAATAAAATAAAACACTAAAGTTATAAATCTAACATCAAACTTTAGCTTCACTATTCCTTTATTCTTAAAAATAATCAAAAATGCGTTAACGTTTCCAGGAAAAGTTTAAAAGTAAATTTAACAAACATACTCACATTTTCAAAATTTATTTTTGGGCTCCTAATTCCGTCCCTTTAATATAAATATATTAAAGGGATAAATATAATATATTTTATTTTTAATATTTGTTGTTGTAGCGGCAACAGAATATATTATACACAATTCCTGAAAATTTCAGAAGTCTAGCCACAGCGGTTCTTGAGATAGAGCCTGGAGATAGACAGACAGACGGACAGATAACGAATTTTCAGTAATAGCCTTTGGGTACGCAACCCTAAAAAACATATTTTTCTACAGTTTCAAGCAAAAAGAAGTGATATGAACGTTTGAGATCCATTCACTGTTTGAGATCCTTATACAGTTATTGGGGACGATATAAAGTTCATGTAAGGGTACGATATTAAGAAATTTTAGTATTTTTTTGGTTTATCTATTTAAACAAAAAACATGTTATAATGTCAAAAGTTCACTTAATCGATTAACATCTGAGGTAATAATAATTAGTTTTACAAACAAATTGTATCAATAAGTCAGGCATCTCAATATTTTATGGTATCCAAGAATATTTCAATGAAAAACTGACTTTGATAACTTTTTTTGATTTTCCAATTCCGGCCGGTACGAAGGGCGTGATGCCTTCACTTATTCACAATAACCGACTGATGCAACCAGCTTCTAGTTCGTGCCACTAATGATAGATGGAAGTTTTTAAATAAGTAGATATCGAAGGGGATGGAATTAGGATTGGGGACGAAATTTGGCGACTGTACCTTATATCTATTTTATTTCTCAAATTATTATATTTAATCAGGGCAATGGTCCAATCCCACTTGAAAGCAACTACAAAATAATTATACTTAAAATTTTAGTTAGTAGATAGTTAACTGGGAGCTTTTGCAGTACTGTGCTACTGAGTTTTGGAAGAAAGATAATTTTCATAAACATTTGGTTACACAAGTATCAAATGCTTAATGGTATAGCTATTACTCTTTTTAAGACATTTCTTTCCTTTTTGGAAAGCTCCTATAATTAAATTTTGCAATCAGTTGTTGACCAACTCTTCTGCTATGGCACCATGCCTTATACGCGACATGGAAATGCAACTCAAGAGTAACAGCCGCGCTGCAGACGTTACATGATTATTTAGAGGTCGGTGGATGATGCGTAGTGAGAGTCCCGACGCATCATCTACCGACCTTCGAGAAGGAGGAGTTCTGGCCGATTGGAGTCGTCTACAGGAAGTCCTGTGACAGATCCAGGACATCCCTCCGTATATGGCTGAAGGTGGTTTTAGTGGGTAAGAGTCCCACGTACCCCCGGGGCGCTTCAGCTTTTAACTGAGGCACATCCCCGACCCGGGGCACCCATGATGAGTTTCCTGCGCATCAAAAAAAAAAAGGTTCCGAAGACGACTTCCGAACACGCGCGCCCCACGTCGCAGACAATACGTGTTTAGTGTTAGTTTTAATTTTAGTATAATAATTATTGTATGTATGTTAGTCTATAAGGTATTCATAATATGGGCCAAGATGCCTGACTCAAATAAATAAATAAATTAAAATTATTCTTAACCTAACGAATACTTACTTTGATTGCAAATGTGTGAAGTTTATGTCAAAACATTAATTCAATTAAAGTAATCAATAAATTACTCTGAGAGCAACCTTAAGATAATAATAATAATCAATACTTAATACAAAATTAGGAAATATTGTCTGACTATAGACACGCCGTTGCGCCAAATATAGTTAATCGCGCGGGACCCGTACATTTTCTCGAGATAAAAGTATCATATTATGTCCTTTCCCGGGACTGGAAGTATCTCCATACCAAATTTCAGCAAATCGGTTCAGCGGTTTGGGCGTGAAGAGGTTACAGACAGAGTGACAGACGGACAGACAGACACACTTTCGCATTTACAATATTAGTATTTAGTATGGATAGAGGTACCTAATCTAAATATCTATCTATATCTGACTGACTACCTACCTGTGATCTATCAACGTACGTCGCACAACACAAACCACTGGACGGATCGGGCTAAAATTTGGCATGCAGGTAGGTGTTATGACGTACGCATCCGCTAAGAAAGGATTTTTATAAATTCAACCCCTAAGGGAATAAAATAGGGAATGAAGGATAGTATAATATACCTATACTTAATAATACTTACATCTTAACGCGAGCCGGGGTTTTGTGTTGACGTCAACATTTTTAATTTGTTTACCATCTAAGTCCGTGGTTCCCAACCTTTTTTTTATACGGGCCACAAACATGTTTTGGTCTCGGTGTCATGGGCCGCAACAAAAATTTTTTAGGGTTAAAAAATAATGTTCTTCAAAATTAACGATTTAAAAGTGAAACAAATTTCACGTATTTCACGACGACTTTACATTATATTTCGCCGGTGGGCGTGAATTTCAAAATTGTTTAACATCATGTGGGCCACATGCGGCCCGCGGGCCGCGGGTTGGGCATAACTGATCTAAGGTCTCCGATCCATCATTATTGTACTCTCTTAGATTTTCACGTTTTAATAATTATTCATTATTATTTATGGCCACATATCAGCCGTAGTAATATTGATTTCTTCCTTGTTTAACTATACATTTTAAGGTATAGTTTTCCTTATGAGTTATGTTCAATCTAGGTACAAGTAATTTTGTAAATATGAAAAATACAAATAATTATTACTTAGATATAAAGTTTATCGGACGTTTTCTAACTTCACGTCGAAACGGTTACGAAATTGAGATAAACCTGTTGTTAATAGAATCAGGCGTTACTTTGCGGAAATCCATAGCTTAAAATTTAGTTTGTTATTATTTTTAGCAATATTCCGCGAAATAAACTTCCACCTTTAAGTAAATGAGTGAGTTGCACACTCTTCCACCTTTAAGTAAATGCACTCACTCATTTACTTAAAGGTGGAAGTTTTTTGGAATATTGCTAAAAATAATAACAAACTAAATTTTAAATAAACCTGTTGTTAAGACTAATAATAAATATAATTAACTTAAAATATCTGTATTAAAATTATGAAATACATTGAATATCTCAAATTAGCTTGGTCACGGAAAACGTATAAAATCACTAGATGACGCCCGCAACTCCGTTGCGCCAAAAATCGTTTATTTTACTATCCTATGTCTTCTACAGTTCACACGACTGCATGCCGACTGCAACTGAACTGCAATCCGACTGCGCGTTTGGTTTGCAGTTCTATTGCAGTCGTATTGCAGTCGTGTCAACTGCATTCAAACTGCACTTGGACTGCAATTTGCGGTTGGATTGCAGTTGAAATGCGGTCCGTCTGTGTAGACCCTTAGATTCGTAGTTAACACTGCTGTATTATTTTGCTGAAACTAGGTAAGGACCCCGTGCCATGTAAAGCCATTTTCCTTTGAATGCCAACTATCAAAAAGCCGCAGCGGTCTGTGGTCGCAGTTATCATCATGTAAAGACATTTTCCTTCTACTACACACTTAGATCCATCAAACTTCGATCGACCATCACAAACGCGGCGGCGCGGCGAGTCGATCGCGCCGCTATTTTGGCAGTGAATAAAAATAAGAATAAGAAACATTTATTTTGCACATCACACAGCACAATATTTACAAACAGACGCAAGAACAAGGACAAAGTACAATTAATTTAACATTATATTGTGTGATGCCAAAAATTGATCCCAGCTCAGCATTAGCAGCAAGATTGCTGCACTGATATTCTGCTGGAACCAAAAGTGACATCACAATGATAATATAGTTATGGACTATGGTAGTACCTACAAAATATACAAACAAGAAGCATAAAAAATTAATAAAGTAATCATAAAAAAGAGAATAAAAAATAAAGGTGAGTAATTAATGTAAAAGATATTTTAAATTGTGGGCCAAAACATGAAAAGGAAAAAAAACTGACAATAATTATTGTCTATGGGTATGACATTTGACGTATGGAAACGGGAACAAAACAATCAAACATGGAGGTGTACTATAAATAATTGTAACGTGTTATATAATTGTGTGCCACGTGGTTTTACGTGGCATAACCTCTTATTTACATTAAGTGGCTCCTTAAAAAGACTATAAAATCACACCTAGGGGAGTAAGTAACAGGTGTTGTTACATACACAAAATACAATGAGCGTGGAACAAATGGCATTCAGAATACTCTTGGCCCGTGAGCCGTGGCCGTCCCGCATTACGGCAATGGACCAACCCTACACCACCGCTAGAGGTGCATCAATCAGAAGGTAATATTATGCTGAAAGATGTTGTAATTGAAGCAAGTGTGTTTTATAATGTTTGCTAATTTTTTTTGTTTTTTGTTTTCAGCGCCCTAAGAGGAGGTGGAAGGTTGTTCCAACATCGAGCAGCAGCGTACCTAAATGATCCACGAAAAGCTACAGTCTTATGCCCTGGTGTCAGGATCCGATATTGGGAGGCACGAGTACGATTGTTGATATCACTTGCCCACGCCAGTTTCTCATACAAGTAGGATGGACATTGTGTGAGGATTATGTCGAATAGGAGAGTAGCAAAGTGAAGCTTTCTACGTTCCTTCATCTTAAGTAGGTTGGCCCTGTTTATGAATGGTGTAACAGGTGATCGTGGGGGCATTGTGAAACAAAAACGCATACAGGCATTCTGAACCCTCTGCACAAGCCTCTCTGTTCTGGCAAGTATAGCATGACCAATAACTGTGTCGGCATAGTTAAATTTCGAGAGGATGAGCGTCTCACAAAGCCTGATTCTAATGTCCTCGCTCAGGTAGGCGCGATAATTGTAAAGGGTTTTCAATCGATAAAAACAACTTCTAACCACCTCAAGCATGTGTTGTTCAAACTTTAAGTTAGAATCGAACAGAACTCCTAAGTTACGCACTATCTTAACTTGCTCGATCTCTTGTCCTGATAGCATGATTTTTGGTTTTTTCCCAATGATATCAGAGACTTGCTTTCTGGAGCCCAATACAATGTATTTTGTTTTGCTGGCATTCAAGGCCAGACCGCAAGAGTTGGACCACTTCGCTATACGTTCAAGATCTTCATTTATTTTGCTGACAGCCTCAGTGATATCTGTGGGGCAAAAACTCAGGTAGATTTGAGTGTCATCTGCGTACATGTGATGCCTGCTGTGAATTATATGTTGACAGATATCCGCACTAAATAGGATGTACAGTAGTGGGCCGAGGATTGATCCCTGAGGTACACCTTGATCCACTCTAGCATCGGTAGAGTATGACTTACTGCCATTACGATTTATGATTTCTACCTTCTGTAATCTATGTTTCAGGTAGCTAGAAAACCTCTGTATTACAGAAGGTTCAAAACCGTAATATTTTAGCTTGCTAATGAGAAGGGGAATATTAATTGTTTCGAATGCCCTCGAATAGTCTAATAAGACCAGGATAGTACCCATTCCATTATCCTGAGCAGACAGAACGTTGTCCAAGACATCCAATAAGGCAGTAACAGTACTGTGTTTTCTCCTAAAGCCTGACTGGAACTTAGGCAAGATTCTATTAACTTCAAGATAGTTCATTACTTGTTTGTGCACCACTTTTTCAACTATTTTAGAGAGGCAAGGAAGAATGCTGATAGGGCGAAGGTCTTAGAGGGAGGAAGGATTAGGGATTTTAGGAATAGGTTTGATTAAAGCTGTTTTCCAGACTGAGGAGAATGTAGAAGTTAGAAGGGATTTATTTACAATGCTAGTAATAACTTCTAGGGTGTTAGGCAGTGTAAGATTTAACATTTGTAAAGAGATATTATCAACCCCTACGGCATTCGACTTAAGACCCTTTATGATTGTCCTGATTTCATGTTCTGATACTGGCGAGAAACTAAATCTAGATGGACCAATTGTGTGCGATTCGAAATATGCATGTAATGGGTTAGAGTGTAATGGGCTGTGTGATAGATTAGGAATATTTGCAAAATGTTTATTTATTGTATTGGGGTCATTACAAAAATCCGGGAGACAGGGTTCTTTATTTTTGCAGAAGTTTAGTTGATTTTTTATATTATTCCATAGAGTTTTAGGCTTATTTATATTGCAATTTTATATTTTATACAATTACATTATTTAAGTCTATTGTCTTAAGTCTATTGTTGTATTGCGGATACAACAATAGACTTAAGATCTTTATATAATTTTTTATAGGTTACTAAAAAATGATTAAAATCAATAGCCTATGATCCTTCACATGGTCTTCTTCTTATCTGTGCCAAATAACATAAAAATTGCTCCAGTAGTTCACGAGATAAGCCCTTTCAAATAATTTCCCCCGTTTTTTCCACATTCTCCTATAAGAATTAGCGTGATAAAATATAGCCTTCCTCAATAAATGGGCTATCTAACATTGAAAAAATTTTTCAAATCGGGCCAGTAGTTCCAGAGATTAGCGCATCCAAGTTAGCCCTTTCAAATAATTTTCCCCGTTTTTTCCACATTCTCCTTTATTTCTTCGCTCCTATTAGTCTTAAAAAAATAAAATATAGCCTATAACCTTCCTCGATAAATGTGCTATCTAACACTGAAATAATCATCAAAATCCGTTGCGTAGTTTTAAAGCTTAAAGGGAACAAAGGGACATGAGGGAAAAAAGCGACTTTGTTTTATAATAAGTATAGAAGTTCCTAGTAGCTTTCCATTTAGAGTAACTTTCATCGCGTAGTTTCATCATTTGCTTCACCGTATCTGTCAGCCAGGGAGGAGATTGTTTTTTGTGAGATCTCACTGTTTTTAGACTTTGGTTGTCGAGGCTACAATTGTAATTTCCGCGCCCTGAAAAACTTTAGTTTTTCAGTTTACTTATTAGGATTAATAAACTTATACACACATATTGACCATTTTGGCCTTATAAAGAACAGGCCCATAAGAAGGCCATTTTAGATTAAAAAAAAATTTGATTGTATTATAAAACGCATTGGCAATTAGTTATAAGGTGTCAATGTGATACTCATTGCTACTATTTTTTAAGAATTTCCATTTATATATTCTTAGTTATAAGATGATGTTCAAGCAATGTTCGTTATAGTTTTTTTAGATGATATAAATATATTGAGCATTGAATGTGTTGCTTAATTGAAAGAAATTATAATGTCGTTTTAGTAAAAGCAAATAAATAAATAATTATAACTCTATTTTCAAGTTAAACGACTGATGTATAACATTGGCCTTTAATTTGGAGCTGTGTTCCTTGCAAGGCCATTTGGAAGAGCTTAGCAAAACTTAAGTTTATTGAATGGCTATTGATGCTAGGTTAAAAAGAGATTTATAATATGATACCTTATGAAACAGAGCATTACTTGATAATTTGTTTTCTTAATTTATTTAATTAATAAACGAATAACAAGCGTTTTCCCGTTAGATTGGCCTTACATGGCTCAGGGTCCTTAGGTATTGTTTTGCTTAAATTTTGTGGGCTAATTTGTCTGTGAAATTCCTAATTTTCGCGAGCGAAGCAGCGCAGAACGTCAAGTGAATATAGATTTGTCACATTTACTTAATATGATTTAAATGCCTAACACCTACCATTTGTATTGCTTAGTCAGGTATGTAAGGCTTGATAAGTTTTACAGGCCGATAATAACCTAATCTTCGCATCATTTCAAAAGAAAATCAGAATTGTCGTATTAGTTATTGTTCTCAATTATTATTTTGGTCTACACTCTACTATATACTACCTTTTATCCTTAGAAGTATATCCTATATACCTAATTATTAAGTTTGAGCTATAAGACATCTAAATACTTGTTTTAATTAAGTAAATTTAATGTTGTTATAAATTGTTACGTTTGTTGCCTACTACTAAGTAGTAAAGATAAATATATAAATTATAATCAAGTAAGTAATAGATAAAATCTGAAAATTTGGCTTCGCCTTAATTTTACAAGGATGGTAATGTAATAGGTACTTATAGTAAAAATTTGACCGCATCATGTGCCAAAAACCTTTGGCATTTAAAATATTTTTATAGTTGTCCCGGCAAACGTGCTTTGCCTTAATAATATAAAGTATTTCGAGCATATTATTATTTTTATTGAAGTGACTAAATAAGTATGTCACCATGGTAACGTCCCGTCCCGTCGCACAAACAATGGTCGCCGTCAGTCTCGACTCACTCTCGAGTTGTAATAATTTACTATTATTTATTCAACAAATGCACTTATCAATATAAAAAGTACCGAGTAGCCGATTCTCAGACCTACTGAATATGCATATAAAATTTGGTAAAAATCAGTGAAGCCGTTTCGGAGGAGTTCGTGGACTAACATTGTGACACGATAATTTTATATATAAGAGAAGATAAGATTTATAAAAGGAAACCCCCGGGCCGCAGCCCGAACAATCGCACAAACTCGTCGACGATTTCTGCAATAATTTAACATTTTGAAAGTGGAACTGATAACGGTTTATTAGCAATATTTTATGTTTTATTAATTTATTTATGCACAAGGATTCATAAATATTATAATATTAATAGTTCGCGAACGATGCCACAGACGGCCTTTGGAAGGCCTTAGCGGTTTATGAGATATTTTCAGACGACGTGAATGTCGGAACTGAGTAAGTAAAACTGGTAGTAACTATAGTAGCCCATGGGTTCAGCATCAGCACCACTCTCATTTCCACTTGTTAGTGCCTAGTGGTAACCGGCAGGACCCTCTTCTCTACCCAGTTTTACTGTCATTTTTATTGAAGTGGTTGTGGAATAGGTAGTAATTAAAATTTTTCAGGTTTTAAGAGAGAAATTGCCGACAGTACCCCATTTCAAGCTTAAATTATTATCCCAACCTTAAATGTTGTTTAAGTAGTAGGTATAAGTAAAATATGAAGAGGAACTTGCCTAATAGTAGATTAGGTTAAAGTTTAGTATGGACTATTCGTCTATGGATAGCACAAAAGTTTATTACACAATCGAGCGACAAAATATATACTTAGGTACAAATATTTTTATTTTTTAGTATCGTAAAGTATAATATTAACCAATCAAGCACCGGTGATCGCTAATAGAATACAATAGCATTTCCGAGAATCCCCGATCGAAGGATTCATTTACTTATTTTAATTCATCAAGACTACAAAAGTTTCAAAACACTTTTGAAATAAGAAAGTAAACATGCCGTTTGCATTTCATAATAAGAATCATTCAAAACTAAAAGTTAAACAAAAAAGAATACAAACTTTTTTATATTATTTTAAAGAAAGTTGAAATATTGAAAAGTCTAATAAAGCTTCAGCCAGTGTTTTTTCTTCCGCTCAAGATATTCTAATCAGAATATTTTAAAGATGTAAACAAATTTAAATTCAAAACTAATAATAGCTTTAAACTTAAAACAAAAGTCTAACTGATATTTAACAATGACACTATAAATAAATTTATACAATATAAACGAGATTTTAGACGTTAGTAAAATACTTACGGCCGTATGAATAAAAACTTAGCGAGGGTTTTACATAGTAAAAACGTAGTTAAAACTCTCGCTAAGTTTTTATTCATACGGCCGTGAGAGTTTAATTAAAAAATAATGCAAAGGACTCACTTAGAATTGCGAACATGTACTGATTGATCCTCGTTCCATTTTTCCACATGAGTTTCGAAATTAAAAAATTCATTTTTAAAATAGTCACTGATAAAACTTCGTACGAATCATATTCAGCCAAACACGACTGCCGCTTTTCTCACACTAACTCGAAGTGTTACGATCGACAGTGGCTAAAAAATAATTCGTTTATCAGCGCTCGGTGCTCATTACGGCGGTCTACCCTAACAATCGGCTACAAAAACAAATTAAGCGCGTACGATGAACAAATAAACGGTTGATTTTTTTTTACTCAATCGGAAGTTGAGGTTGCGGCGAGAACTCTGGAAGGCGAGGATGATGTTTCTGTGTCGATGTTTCAGGAAGAACCTTTTTGGTACAAGAGCATCGGCATCTGACCTTCGTTTTAGGGTTCCGTAGCCAAAGGAATAAAACGGGACCCCAGGCTGTATCTCAAGAACGGTAATAGCTAGAGAGTAGAGAGTTGAAATTTTCACAAAATATGATAATATATTTCTGTTGCCGCAAAAGCTCCCAGCTCCAGCTCCCATACAAAAATCGCCATTTTACGCTACGGAACCCTTCGTCCGTGAGCCCGACAAGCACTTGGACGATTTTAAATAATTTATGTCGATATGATAATTTCGGTATCGTGGCCTTCGATAGTCCGTTTGATCCAACAGTCTGCGAATTATAGACGTGTCAGTGAGTTACCTAACCTACCTAACCTACGGTACATAGTCAGGAGTTATTCAAAATGTTTTATAAGAAATATTTAACTCATGTTTAAATATTATTTAAACATGAGTTAATTTTTTCTTGAAACTGACGGAATCATTTCGATATTTTTTCCAATCCTCATTTCCTTTTAAATATAGAACATCATTCCATATTTAAAATCTGTTTCGATGGCGAGTAGGTAATAAGCGTCGATTATCTAGCTAGGGCGCTACATAAATGGCGTTCTGTTTACATTGCACTTCGTAGGGAATAACCTAACCTAACCCAGTCAAATACAATACACCAACCATTGGCACCCGTGCTTTCTTATATAAAAATTTCTTATATAAGGGAAAAGACCTAATGCTAGACACTGAACTAATAGATGACACTTAGGACAAAAATGCCATAAAAATAAGAATTACTCTAATTATTTCTCAACACTGTAAATTTTATAAGCTTCTTATGCTATCTGTTGATGTGAAAAAATATATTAGGGACGCCTTCGGGAACAAAACTTTAAAATGGGATCAGTTTTCGTAAATGATGTGACCGCGTCATCACACGCTCGGCAATTTCTTAGCAAATAGGTTAAGGAAGGCGAAATTTTGCACGTAAGTTTTGAATACATTTATTTGATTTTTTGTAATTTATTTTGATTTCATTGGATTAATGGTCATGTTGTTTACACTAATTAATGTTTATATATGATCTTTTCTCCATTTTCCCTAACAATATAAAGGGTGTCTACTATTAGTTCTTGAAAATGTAAAAAACCTAATAGATGACATGGACCTCATCTTTTAGTTTTGCAATACATACTAAAGTTATTTTGTACTTATCATCACTATTCTCTAAAAATATAATTCTATTAACAAACTAAGAACTTAGAACTACTGTACATAAAAATGGACATGGTGTCATATATTAGACCTTGTACTGATCTAAAAATCGATTGCTTTAGTTTTGTAGTAAGAAAAAGGAGAGCTGAGAACAGAAAGAAGTAAAAAGAAGAGGCAAAAGAAGCATGGAGACTAAAGACTGAAAATAAATTTGCTAGGAAAAAAATATAAAAATAAAAGGAAAGATAGTTTCAGCATGGAAGAAGAATGAATAGAATCTGGAGACAACGTGGATAATATTTCTGATACATGTAGTTACTATGATGAAGTAAATGAAATCTTTTGAAAAACGGCAAATAAAGACCTAATAATATGAAAAATGTAAAATGTAATTTAATGTTCTATGTCAACTTTTAGCTCATATTGGTGTCTACTATTAGTGATGTTCGCTTATTGTGATGTCATCTATTAGCTCTTATGACTAAGTTTACAAAAAGACCAATAATATATTTTTTTATTGATTTGTCAGAGAATAATTATAATAGTTTTATTTTGTAAGAGTTACTGAAGACATGGAAGAAGTTATCAATCCTTTATTTTCATAAATTATATATTTTATAACATTCAAATTTTTCATGTTTCCTTAAAGTGTCTGCCCTTAGGTCTTTTCCCTTATTTCCAGTAAAACTTTAAAACCGTCATGCCGGCATTCTTGTAATCGGGATATCTCTTTGTGCAGTTCTAAAATACTTAATAAAGTTTCTTTTTCGATAGTCATTATGCTAATTAAACGCACACAAACACTTGCATCGGTCGGGTGCCGCGGCGAGACCTCCGGTATGAGATTAGTGTTCTGTGGGCGAGACTGACCATCTCGCTGCGGTTATGGCGCACTACCTCCCTACTTGTGATTGCACTGGACTACATATTGTAGTAATGTAGGCGATGTAGGCAGGTCGGGCTCTTCCTGTCGCCCTAAGCTAGGGTCCTATATCCCTACATACATTTACACTTCACTATATCTACCACAATACTAATAGATGTACCACAGTGTAATCGACGCTTAAAGTTAGGCTAGGTTAGGTTACCAGCAAATGTCTGTGGTGTGAGGAGATTATGCGCAAGTATTTTTTGTGTCCTTGGAATCGAGTTTTGTATTTCACATTATAATAATACTAGTTCCTTAATTTATTTCTGTTTAGATGCGTTTGTGTAGTTTCCAGATATTATCATGGGTGAACCGAGGGGGGGGGGACGGGGGGGGGGGGTACGCCCATGACAATAATATAATATGTACCTACATATAATATGAGGCATCATCTCGAAATTTTTGTGAAACTTAATTTATTGTGTTTTATGGACGGCAGGATGAACATGCCACAATTTTTTCCTCGATAAAACACGTTTACTGACTCACTGTAAACAAAGGAAGCCCGTTCCAATTTTTTTCAAAGTAGGTATTATCAAGTCTCTTAAATCTAGAATTGCTGGAAACACCTAAAATTTTTGTACCTGCCATTTTTGACTGAAATGGGCACTGGGCCGTCCCCGAACAAAATATAAAGCTGTTTATTTGGTGGACATCATGTCCACCAAATAAACTGCTTTAATTTTTGTTGGCGCAGTGCTTTATGTTATGTTTACTAAAGGTTTCCTAAAGCCAGAAATATTTGATCGAAGACTAAAGCCACCATTTTCGAAATTTAGATTTACTTACATCATACTCCATGAGTTTCTCTGGTTGCCTAGCCGGTTCGAAGCCAACCTGATGAGTCGAGTGTCTATTATTCTTCCTGCAGTGTTAGGTACTCCGTGCCCATGATGTTTTTCAAGCTGGAGGTTCCGCCACTTTCATTTCTCAGGCTATTCTATTTAGTTCAGCAAATCTATCACGTCCTGATTCGCTATTGTATTTATAAGAGCAGGGGTAAGGATATAAATAACTAGATGACGCCCGCAACTCCGTTGCGCCAAAATTCGTTTATCGCGCGGGAACCGTACATTTTTTCGGGATAAAAAGTATCCTATGTCCTTTTCCGGGCCTCAAAGTATCTCCATACCAAATTTCAGCAAAATCGGTTGAGCGGTTTGAGCGTGAAGAGGTAACAGACAGACAGACAGACTGACAGACAGACAGACAGACAGACAGACAGACAGACACACACACTTTTGCATTTATAATATTGGTATGGATGAAAAAAAATATCGGTCAGCATCATATCAACACTTAAAACTGACAGTTCAACTATTTTATATTTTTGCGAGTTGTGACAACAAACAGACAGAATGAAACTTCCAACTTTGTGATCTGTATCTACAATAATTATATTGGATCGATCACGATGATGTCATTCTTAAATGAGGGTAAGATATGGTAAGATAATATTTTCAAATTTCATCTATGTATTCAATGAACTGCAATACAAAAAATATTCTATGATTCTTGCGCGCTACTTCAAGTGCTGATTAACATTATTACGGTAGCAGGCGCCAGCGGTGGATTCCAGCGCTGAATCACTGTATCTAAACTTGTCTACCAGAAGCTGTATGTAAACACGTTCAATCCAGTACAACATCCTACTGGCGCCCGGCGCCTACTACTTAAACACTAATGCCCCGCGTCTTAAGTTTTTAAAAAGGAGTTTTATCTATTCAACAGCGTTGCTAATTATTGGTCAGTCGATGATGATCAAAAGCGCTATCTATTGAATAGATAAGCACCTCTCAAAAACCCCAAAACCATACTAAAAATTACAAACAATTCTCCAGGAATTTGTGATAAATAACCATTTAGCATGCCGGCCAGCTCGACCAGTTTTTACGAGGCGGTCGTGCGAGGTGCGAGTCCCAAGTGCTTAAAAAACAGTCATGAGATGTACCAGACATACCTACTAACTCGTGTGCTAATGCTAAGTATACCAAACCTGCTTTGCCCCTACTCATTACTGGCATTTCATATACCTGCAGATGATAAATCTTATAAGCCGCGAAGTGAGCTAATCGAAAAAAAATATTATTATACTTAATTAGGGAATGTTATTAAAGAAATATTCGAATATATTTGTATAATAACATTTCCTATACTTATGATAATTGATAAGTCATTCTGTGACGAAAAAACTCATTTTTTGGGCAAAGTCACTACAATACTGAATTAACGACAATACAAACAAAAATAATTGACTTACTTTTCCTTATTCTTTAATTATTATGGCAGTTGGTGGAAACCAGTGTCGGATTTATATTTTTTATGAGTAGAGGCCACTTTATTTCCGCCGCCCCGTGTATGAAATCTAGCGCCCCCTTAGGACGGTGCCGCCCCCAGGGCGCGGCCTATACTGCCTATATAATATAAATCCAGGACTGTTGGAAACAGGAATATTATGCCGTCCATATTGACTAGTGATCGTCGCTTGTTTTACCAAACTGCGTTATTTGATTGATAGGACCATGAAATAATAACAGTATGGATAAAATTATGATAAATTTATATTTTTCATTGGTTCCGTTATATTCACTTTACAAACTTACATTACACAAAACAATATTTATAATTTACCTTAGATAATTAAATATTTAAACATAATCTGACAGCTAAATATTATGTTCACTTTTTGACCGACTTCCAAAAGGGAGGAGGTAATATGTTCGGCTGTATGTATATATATATATATATATATTTGTTGTATAGGGTTTAACTCGAATTTGGTACCATGTTCACAAAAGTGGTGATCTGATGATGGGATCCTTGAGGAATTGAGGGGACTCCTTGAAATTTGTATGGAAACATATAGTGATTTCGATTTTTTCCGAAGCATTCGAGGTAAATGCTACCAAAAAGTAAGACTTCGCACCAGGCTATACCCCGGATCCGAAGGTATCGAACAGAACTTTTGAATGCTTATAGGTACAGGTTTGGGGATTTCGGTGTTGTTTAAACAACTGAAAGCATAAGCTAATACATCAATTTGATTAATCATCATCATCACAACCATAATTATACCATGAGTCATCACACTATGACCCAATTATTGGTACTTTTCGTGATATTTTGCATCGAAGCAGATGTTTTTGATAATGATTTTGCTGTTTGTAGACCGATTTTCAAAATTATCGTGTTGTTGTATAGGATGTAATCTTAATTTTGTATAACAATTACGAAAGTGGTGAGCTGATGATGGGATCTATGAGCAATCGAGGGAAATCCTTGAAATTTATCAAAACACTCATAGTGGTTAAAATGTTGTTTCTAGTAAGTTAAACATATGTTACGAATAAGATAAATTTCATACGAAGGTGTCTCTTGGTGCAAAGGCACTGAACAGAACTCCTGAACTTTTAAAGATAAAATTTTAGAAATTGCAGCATCGCTTAGATAACTGCAAGCATTTACCACAATTTCGCTTACAGTAACATAACGTGAATAGTTAACATTCGTATTGGGTTTTTACGCATAAAGCCTAATTTTATAGATACGTAACTAAAAAGAGTGAAATTATTATTTTTTTAACAAAAAATTAAAACCGACTTCCAAGGTAAAAACAATAGTAATATGAACTAAAAAGTATTAAATAACTCTTACTCTTTAATAGCACGCCTTTTTCAGAATTCGTCTAAATATCAACTATTTCTGTACATAATATACTACAGTCTTCATTACTTTGAAGTCGGTACCAGGCCCAAAAGTTTCAGATATTCTGACATTACTGAACTCACGATTAAATTAGCTGGTACCGACTTCGAAATAATGAAGACTGTAGTAGGTATATGTACAGAAATAGTTGATATTTAGACGAATGCTGAAAAAGGCGTGCTATTAAAGAGTAAGAGTTTTTTGTTAAAAAATAATAATTACCACTACAACACTGGCCAGTGGCAGTGGATCGTAATTTAAATAATAGTAGGTACTTACAATGCGTTAAGTATAAGGGTCGAAACGCGAAAAATTGTACTTATTAATACTATTTTTCGTTTGTCCCAATTTTATTTGTTTAATAATTTGATAGTTTTTTGATAAATTTGAGTTTTTGTACATTGTTCTTAATAACGAGTTTCTTATGTTTAGATTAAATCTCCACGAAATGCAGTATCCCTAAACATTTATTTCTTAAATATATTTTTTCTATAAGTACTGGTTTTACTTTCATATAAAAACGTTTTTCCAACTGCTGCTTTTGTATGAAAAATTTATAATGTTTCCAAAACTGAATTTGTTTCTCGTATTTTAAATTGTTATTACACTATACGATATTTTTTCTACGTGTCCTAAACGAATTTATAAAAAATATCGCTTTAGTTATCATTTCAGTCGATTTCAAAAGTGTGTCCACTTTTTTAATGCGTGTGTAAGGTCATGAATATAACGTTTGTTTCTTTGTGTTCAATGAGTATTTTGTCAGTTTTTGCTATGTTTATATGTCAACACTGTCGAGCGAGTTGCGAACATTCAGAAAAGAAAATCGGCCATACTTGTTCGCCAAGTTAAACTAAGACACAACTAAGATTCGTGTTCACTTCAAGATTTGTCGCCAAAAAAATATTGTTTATTGAGTGTTTGATTAAAAGGTAAGTACGGCTTATTGTGTTTTTTTGTTAACAAGATTTAAAAGATTCGTTATTACTGAATACGGTAAATTTACGTCCAAATCTGTAGTTGATTGGAATAAAGTGATATTTGGATTTTAGGTAATATCGCACGCTTTTTTACGTCATGAATGTTACAATGTGTAACAAATGTGTAACGTTATAGTCATGACCAGTTCTAAGGCGGAGACTACACTTGAAAATACTTATATAACGGTTGTATTTATTAATTACCCACGGTGTTGAAAAGTTTCGTGAATAACTATTAAGCTATTGAAAATTACATACTCGGCTGAAAATGCAGCAATCACCTTCGGCTCGTGCCCGATGTCAGCCACGTTCGTAGATATATAGAAGCATACTTACTTGTATTACAATTTACTATAATTAAATTTTTATATCTTGATATATTTAACCTTTTTTTCCTTTTCCATTAGCCTTTAATATGAAATTGGATGTACAGTTTATATTATAGACTAAGCTTTATGATGGTCATGTACGTAACATTCGGTCACACGTACAATTTTTCGCGTTTCGACCCTTAAGGCTAATTATGCCTGGTTTTTGAGGTTTTTTTGACAGAAAATTGTTTTTGCAAGGTGGAGAAAAGGAACAGAGGGTGCTACTAGCACATGTAGCACATGCAGTACATAAATAACTCGACCAAAATTCGACATGTTGCACACATATCAGAATATTGACAGAAACATGATCAAACGTCGAACTTAACCTTTTGTTTACTGTCTGAGCTGGTATTGCCCCTAGCATGACAACATTACAGTAATATATCTAAACATTGCAGTAGTGTATTGAGTATGGTTTTGACGTACGGTAATACAATTATTAAAAACGCTACTGACACGATAAACTTTTGTAAAAAATAAAAACTCAAAACTCAAAATGTTTCAGAAGTTCTGTTGCCTCGCTGATGGTATTGCATTTTTCATGAAATATAAATAGTAATATTTAGGGTCTAGGACTCTTGTACTTTAATCATTAATCCAACAACAAACGACATTCATGAGATTTGAGAATACCATTTTTACGTCGATAATAATAATTATTGTTATAGGTAAAGGTTGTCTGGCAGAAACTGCTGTTAGCAGGAAGACCGCCTATTTGTACATAGTTTTGTTATAATATTGTGTTTTTAAGTTTAAGTTTAGTTTTAAGATTTTTCTATTCTATTCTATTCGATGGGCAATCGATCGAATGAGGAATGAACACTGATCTCTATTTTACAAGTACGCTGGATCGCTGATACCCGCCTGCTTTTTGTGCCTACTTGAAGCGGAATCAGCGCCCCCATTATTGGGGTAGAGAACTAAATTTGACGTAACCACAACCAATAACAACAGTTGTCATCACTAGTATTAGTTCCAAGTACTCTCACTACTGCTATCAGCGCCAATATGGCGGCTTTCAAACGTCATTTTTAGTTCTCAGCCCCCCATAATGGGGGCGCTGATTCCGCTTCAAATAGGCACAAGAAATACCTGTAATTTCAAAGGGTATCATCGGTCCTCAGTGGGAATGAAGCTGCATTAAGTTGCACAAAAAAACTGGGTGTAGGTCTAACTACCGCACTCAGAGACGACTAATATAATAACTTAAAACATAACTTAATGGGAGATCGCAGACGGCAGACTTTTTGTGTGATCGAGTCTGCGGCGCACATACATTCTGCAGAGCGCGGCCATCCAAATGAAGATTTTGACAGATAATGTTTGTTATGTAATTAAGATTCGTCTCTGGGTGCGTCAGTAAATAGAAATAAGACTTAACGAAGTTTAATATACTTAATTATTGTGACTGAAATAACTAAAATACCTAACAAACAAATATACCTGTACTATAAAATAATTTCGTGTTTGAAACTCCGTGTGAGATGTTTGTGCGGCAATACGATAGAGTTGAGGAGAATTGTTTCTGCGGGTACTACGACACCAGCGCCTGTAAAAAAATATTTTAAAGTTTTTTTTGTTATCTTTAAGTGGCAACTTAGGCATTTACAATTAAAAATAAAACCGGCCAAGTGCGAGTTGGACTCGCCCATGAAGGGTTCCGCAGCAGCAATAAGGTTTATTTCTATAAAATTAAAAGGTTTTTGATCTATTTTTATATTTTAGTTAATTTAATGAAAGTTAAATTAAGGTTTACCATTTATGACGTATAAAAAAACTACTTGTTAGATCTCGTTCAAACCAATTTTCGTTGGTAGTTTTTATAATAATGTACATCATATATTTTTTTTAGAATTATCATGCCCCTACTTTAGGAGGGACACACATTTTACCACTTTGGAAGAGTCTCTCTCGCAAACTATTCAGATTAGAAAAAAATGATATAAGAAACCTCAATATAATTTTTGAAGACCTATCCATAGATACCCCACACGCATAGATTAGACGAAAATTTTTTTTTTTTGTTTCAGTTGTACTTATGGAGACCCCTAAATTTTTAATAATTTTTCCATTTTTGTATCAAAATCTTAATGCGGTTCACAGACTACATCTACTTATTATAGTTTCGGAGAAAAGTGGCTGTGGCATACGGACGGACAGACAGACAGACATGACCAATCTATAAGGGTTCCGTTTTTTGCCATTTCGGCTACGGAATCCTAAAAAGGACGTTGGTACAAAACGACATCTGGGGCGTTCCACGCCAAGCGGACAGGAAAAAATAGTCGATCTCTCCGATTTTGATAATATTTGGATATGTTATACCTACACGTGTTATTAATACGTGTGCCAAATATTTTTGTTATATAATGGCTGGATTAAAAATGATGGGACTTTGAAACGTGACTTTTCTATTCGACACTCGGTGCTTCAAAGCCGATTATAGATTAAAAAATATATACATTAAAATAATTAAACCACTGAACTTGTTACTTTATTTAACGAGCTCTTTAAGTGTATTTTTGAAAATAAAAAAAATATGTTTTTTTTCTTTGGAAAAAATGTAATTAATTTTTTTTTCTTGATTTTCTCAAAAAGGGACCCTTTTGATTTTTTTTTATATTTTTTATGTAAATAGCTAATATTCTATAGAACATTCCTGCACAACGTCTATAATGGGCCGGAAAGTGGATTAGGAGCTAGACTGAAAATACTTCCGAAGGGTGGCGTCCAGCGCCATACAATACTATGGGCAGAGATCGATACTTAGTGGAAATTGCCAAATAAACATCAATTTCGATATAGTGAAGAGTAACATTTAATAGATTTTTGAAAGAGAAATAGACAAAAAATGTTTACTTACAAGAAAAAAAAATTCGTGAAAAAATTTTTTTTTCTCAAAAAAAAAATTTTTTCTTTTTTTTTAATTATGTTACTCTTTAAAAAAACTTATCTAAGGGTTCATTTCTCCACATCAAAATCGAAGTATTTTGGCAATTTCCACTACTTAGCGATTTCTGCCTATAGTAACAGTATGGCGCTGGACGCCATCCTTCGGAAGTATTTTCAGTCTAGCTCCTAATCCACTTCCCGGCCCATTATAGAAGTTGTGCAGGAATGTTCTATAGAATATTAGCTATTTACACAAAAAATATAAAAAAAATCAAAAGGGTCCCCCTTTGAGAAAATCAAGAGAAAAAAATTAATTTGCATTTTTTTCAAAGAAAAAAACATTTTTTTTTGTTTTCAAAAATGCACTTAAAGAGCTCATTAAATGAAGTAACAAATTCAGTGGTTTAATTATTCTAATATATATTTTTTAAATCTATAATCGACTTTGAAGCACGGAGTGTCGAATAGAAAAGTCATGTTTCAAAGTCCCATCATTTTTAATCTAGCCATTATATTACAAAAATATTTGGCGCACGTATTAATAACACGTGTAGGTATAACATATCCAAATATTATCAAAATCGGAGACATCGACTATTTTTTCCTGTCCGCTTGGCGTGGAACGCCCCATCTATGAACGACGTGTTAAAACTTTATTCTTAAGTTTACTGCAACGGCCGCTAGATGTCACTATCCCGCAAAAATACAAACTATCGCGAGGTTTGCTTCCTCGGTGTTATCCGAAATCATGAGCACCATTAACTTCGTGCCTCAATCTATTGAGTAAGGAAATTATTGGGCCTTGGTAATTCTTGGCTATGTCCGTAAAGGGCGAAATGATTTTTGAGGGGTACAGGTCGTCCCCTTGAGGGGCAAGCCTACTTTGCTAGCCCTTCGGGTGAAGCGATCTGCCCTGTAAAACATTATACTGATAGCTCAAAATAGTATGAAGTATCAAAACGGGAAGTTTAAACTTTATATTATACATCTTAATTTTAATTTTTTATATTAAGTAACTCAAAAAGCTTTTAAAATACCAACAAAACTTACCTAATATTGTGATAGACGGATTCAGCCGTCCGTCACTGTTGAACAGGGGCGTATTGTCCATCTTGGCAAAGGGCTTGTTGGGGTCGGGGTCCGACGGGGTGCCCTCCACGCGGGCCCATTCCCCAACTGTCGCCTCTTGACCAACTGGTAAGAAGTGGTTAAGTGACTTTAATTTGTTACAAAAAGTAATCCTATAGAATCGACTTGAATTGACAATTTTACCGAATCCGGTTGACGCTAAGTGGCGAGTACCCCCGCAGTAACTTTTCAAATTCGACTCGAGCGGGAATTGTTAACTTGCTAGTATATGATTTTCATAACTTGAATGTCGCTTCAATCGCAGCTTGTCTCAATACATGATGTCTTACGCGCGAGATAGAATCGAAGCGACATGAAGTATGACTTGAATCATGACTTGGCATAATTTATGCGAAAATTTTCATAAATGGTATTACACAAGGAGGTAAATACTCACCGACAGAGTACATAACTAGCGCGTGCTCGTTTATCGCAGCGTTGTTCAGTACTATGGACTCCTTAACGCGCACGCCCGCCATTACCCGCACGCCCGCGCCGATTGACACGTTCGGTCCTATCTGGAAATAATTGACTCATTCAATTATCCGGCCAATAAAATTTCTGTGGCCTCTCCTCGTTGGTTCATGACCAATACAAACAATTAGAAACATGTAGAGAAAGAAAAGAATTCATCTGGAACTATTTACTTATACAACATCTCCATGTTGGCTTATAATTGAAGATCAAACAAACTTACCTTAAGTGAAGTTCGATCACAATAATTATATGAGCGACTTCATTCTTAGCATATCTTTGGACGCTTCACACCACGTCAGTCTGGCCCCGTGGTAAGTACCTGAAGGACTTGTGTTACGGGTACCAAACAACGGAAATATATTTAATACTTTTATACTATACATAATATATTTAAGATTTTTATTATGATATATACACGTCATATTTAATACACATCCATGACCCAGGAACTTTGAAAACATTTTTGTTCCGTCGGCGGGATTCGAACCCGCGACCCCCGGCTTGAGCTACCAACAGCCCACCCACTGAGCCAAAGAGGTCGTCCTTATGATGGATAATAGTCTATTTCTTTTGGTTGACGTTACTTGTTACTTGTGCATACTAAGCTCAACTTCACAATCATGGTTTTCCAGCATAACCCAACATAGAGAGGAGCTTTTGTATTGTTAATGTTTCCTACATGAATCAGTGCTGCGTTTACTACTTAAATGAACTTATTAAGTATGATCTGTGATCACACACTATGTTAGTAATTTTACCTGCCTGACTTGGCAAACAATGAAACCAGCCACTGTCACCAAAACTTTTGTGGCAGGCGTTATTATTATTATTCTACTATATTATTAATATCATCTTAAAGTATTTACCACAGCAGTTTCGTCGACCACAGCAGTGGGATGTATGAACACGTCGGGCAGTATCACACAGGGCGCCTTGTTCATTCTGCTTCTGTATAACTCCAGGTAGTGGCGGTTGGCGTAGATCGCCGAGCCCGCCGTCTTCACTTGCGACCACCAGTTTGTTACCTAAGCCAACCACTTAGTTATTCAAAACTATTTATCTTCAGGTTACGTTACAATCTCATTTGTACACAAAAAAACTTTTTGAGCTAGTCATTTTCTAAAAAAAGAATGATTACTTTCTAGCACGACATTAAGTATGTGGTTGTAACACAATGAATTTGATTAAAATCTTAACATAGTCCTTTAAATTTTCTAAAGGCAATATTCTGGCGGGAAATAGTAACAGTACAGGCAAGTGTAGCTCGTCCCAGTTCTCATAGAGAATAAAAAGAGCAGTACTCACTTGCAACGCATATAGTTTGTTAGTTCCAGCCAGAGGTCCCAAAACATCTTGTTCCCAGGACATGTAGCCTGGGTGCGGGCTGCTTTGGCCATTGCTACTAAAAACAAATAATAATGTGTAATAGTTGACATCAATGTAAAAAAATAGCCTTAACATGTGGCTTTCAACTAAACCCATCGGGATAGCAAATTGGCATTCTTCTATAATGCATTTTTATTTTAGGTACAGTATGAAGTGGAAGTTATCAATTATAGCAAGTCATGCTAACCTGTAAAATCCATCTTGTTTTTTCTGAAAAGCTTCAGCCATTATCTGGAACACTTGTGTTGAGCACACATACACACCACAGTTGATCAGTGTTGACACATACGAGTTTGGTTTCTCAACATAATGTGTGACGGATTTTGTCACTGGCTCTCGGACCATGCAGCCGTAGAACACAGACTGTTGTCGAGTAGCTTCTGTTCCCATTATAGTGACCTGCAACATATTTTTAAAAATATAGGTTATTCGTTTTACTTTTTTTGTCTTATTTAAACAAAGCAATAAAGTGTCTGTAATATTAAATTCATAATAAAACAAATTTCATACCAAAGCATTACTTCTTTCTTCATGAAACTGCCACAGCTCTTTCAGAGGAAAATCGGCACAAACATCACCATTCAAGAGGAAGAAGGCACTAGGGCTACCTGCACGAATCTGGTCTCTAAAGTGGTATAGTCCACCACCTGTACCCAATGGTGTGAACTCTTGAAGGTATCTGAAATAAATTGCATTATAATAAAATATTATTTGAACTATCTGAACAAATTTCATTGCTTTTATTAACAGTCTAACTTTTAGCAAGTACTGAGCCCTCAGGAGCAATGAAGTTTCTTTTATTACTTCAATTTTGAGGAATAATAGAACCAGAACTAAACATAACATATTATAATATCGTACCTAATAATAACTTGATATTCCTTCTGCATGTCACTAACAAATTGTGACATAGTAGTTGTAACATATGACCCAATAATCAGAATTTCCTTGCATTCTGGTAACTTGGCACATGCTTCTATATGGTGCTGTATCAGTGGCAACCCTGCTATTGGAAACAAGGGTTTGGGCGTGTCTAACGATAGTGGCCGAAACCTTGTACCTGAAAAATATTTAGTAATACAAGTAATTTTATGACATACTGTAATAACTTCTCAATTTTAGAATTTTCCGTTTCTTTGCGATTAATTAAACATTTAGGTCCAGGTGACGGTTAATATTACAATCAAAATTCAAGAATCTTGCAAGGATCTCATAGTGTGGAGAGTACTCAAGCTGCTTGAATATTTAGTAGAAATAGTTGACCTAAAACACCCGTAGGTATACAATTTCGAGTGTACCAATTAAAGTTTGCTCTTGTAGTGCAAACGTGGTTATATTATTTCAGTATTTGTGGTTGAAAAACATTGAAAATCTATTGAAGATAATGCCGGTGACGCTGATAATGCTGTTTAGATATTATTATTACCTTTTTGTGGGCCACCAATCAATATAACAGCCTTCAGCATGGTGCTTTGATAATATTCAAAGCACTTACTTTAAAATCACAATACTTTGGTGAACAGAAAAATGGAAATTAATAGAAATACAATACGAAAACGTACACAAACAACTTTGAAAATTGAAACACGTCAGTCGTCAGTGACAAGTATTCTGACAAATGACATCTGACATCTTTTTTTTTTGAAGTGAAAACTTCTTTAGCGGCGTTGAGCACTTTTGTGGGATGGGTAAAAACTGTGAAACTCGCGTCAGATTCTCGTGCTGATCGAAAAACCTTGGAAAAACCGTAAGACGGTTGGAGAGTAGTGTTTTGTGTCGAACTCGAACTCGAACTCGAATTGATTGTAAGGGATTCGATTAATTAAAAAAATCGATTTTTAAAAATTTGATTTTCATAAAAAATGGGTTAAAAATTTAATCGATTGTAAGGGTTTCGATTAATTAAAAAAAAAGACGGGTTGCACTCCGGGAGTGCCGGCAGGAGTGAAAACTTGATTATTAACGCTGTGCATTTTTTTAACCTATTTTTTATGAAAATCGATTTTTAAAAAATCGTCAATTAAGTTGTTTCGATCAAGTTTCAATCAAATTTCAAATCGAGTTCGACACAAAACACTACTCTCCAACCGTCTTACGGTTTTTATATGGTTTTTCGATCAGCACGAGAATCTGACGCGAGTTTCACAGTTTTTACCCATCCCACAAAAGTGCTCAACGCCGCTAAAGAAGTTTTCACTTGAAAAATCGATTTTTTAATAATCAATTTTCATAAAAAATGCACAACGTTTATAATTAAGTTTTCACTTCTGCCGGCACTCCCGGAGTGCAACCCGTCTTTTTTTTCTTATTATGGTATTTTGGCTATAAAACATTCTTCTATAAAATAAAAAAATATAAAATCATATTTTCAAGTTGTTTTCAAGTAGTTTTCAAATTATAAAACTTTCTTCTATAAAATTAAAAAATATAAAATCATATTTTCAAATCGATTTTATTTATCAATCATAAGCTTTTATTTGATGATAAGGGACACCTTTTCCTAGGCCAAGTTCTACTAGAAAATGCATTTGTTCAATGAAATTGAATATAGCTATAACTAGCTGTCCCGGCGAACGTTGCTTTGCCATAATATAAAGTATTTCGCCCATATTTAAATTTTATTGAAGTGACTAAATAAGTATGTCGCCATGGCAACGTCGATCGCTATCCCGTCGCACAAACAATGGTCGCCGTCAGTCTCAGGTTGTAATAATTTACTATTATTTATTCAACAAATGCACTTATCAATATATAAAGTACCCAGTAGCCGATTCTCAGACCTACTGAATATGCATATAAAATTTGGTAAAAATCAGTAAAGCCGTTTCGGAGGAGTTCGTGGACTAACATTGTGACACGAGAATTTTATATATAAGATTATGGTCGCCGAGTGCCGACTGCCGACTGATTTCACGTTTTCGACTATCGATAATATTAACATTATACTATTACCTAGCCCCGCAATTCGGTTGGAGGCGTGAATGTAAGGCCAACCTTCGCGTTCATAATAATATTAAATATTATAAATTATGATATTAATATTATTATATCGACTAAGTAGCTGCTCCATCTTCATTATTCGTACTCTGTGCATGTTTATTAAAAAGAAAGATCAAATTTTAAGGCAAATTTAAATCGGGTCTCGAAAGCGCATTTCCACTGATGCGGAGCGGAGCGGAGAGGAGCTTAGCGGTGCCCGAATTGACCAATCGTGCTATTCCAGCGAATGACAGCGAAGCGGAGCGAAGATTTCGAGCATGGTGATTGGTTAATTCGGCACCGCTAAGCTCTTCTCCGCTCCGCTCCGCGCCAGTGGAAACGCGGCCTAACGGCTAACCGAACTGAGACTAGAGGTACCTAAGTACAAGAATTGAACTCCTGGAGCGCAATATGAACACGATCTGACCTTTAACGATAAGTCAGAGGAGCTGGAGACCGCACGCTGGTTCAACAGAAAGAGTGCATTAATATTATGCCATACAATGATATACTACTTATACTCTGGTAAACAAGTTAGTTAGTTCACGTAGCAGATTGCGGCAATTCACGCGAAACCTGAACTACGCGTTTTTACCGTTACTTTCGCCGCTCATTTAAAGCTATAAGGATTATTGGTAAGGTTCCAGGATCTAAGATTTTTTTAGGAAATTTCCTGTTCTTTAAGGGTCTATTTTCAAATTTTGACTATCTCAAATAGTTTTCGAAATATTAAAAAAAATCCAAACCCTTCTTTTTATGTTTACTTAGTTGTTTATAACTATTGCATTTTTTTTCAGCCACTCTTGGAATTTTGATAGAATGTTCTAGATGGTATTCCAAATCGAATGAGCACAAAATCATAATTTTCGGTGCATGAGATCAGGTTTTGACGAAAATGGCACTTGCTAATCAGACTATTATACAGAACTGTTACGTTCATACTATTTTCCGGCTTAAATCTCTTCCGAACAATTTTCAAATTCAAAATTGGACACATTGACAAATTTGACAGATAAGTGAAACAAATGATACGAAATGCCATTTACATAAAAGAGACAGACTAAATAAAAGACGACCCAACTGGGTCGTATTTGAATCTTCACAACGCGCGCGGTAGTAACATATTATTACATATCTGCTTTGAGTTTTTTATATATAAGTAATACTAGCGACCCGCCCCGGTGTCGCACAGGTATAAAATATATAGCCACTGAAAAAATGATTAAAATCGATAGCCTATGATCCTTCACGTGATCTACTATTCTTATCTGTGCCAAATAACATAAAAATTGCTCCAGTAGTTCGCGAGATAAGTCCTTTCAAATAATTTCCCCCGTTTTTTCCACATTCTCCTATTAGTCTTAGCGTGATAAAATATAGCCTATAGCCGTCTTCAATAAATGAGCTATCTAACACTGAAATAATTTTTCAAATCGGACCAGTAGTTCCTAAGATTAGCGCGTTCAAATTAGCCCTTTCAAATAATTTTCCCCGTTTTTCCCACATTTTCCTCTATTTCTTCGCTCCTATTAGTCTTAGCGTGATAAAATATAGCCTATAGCCTTCCTCGATAAATGGTCAATCAATTATTGGTTTTTGAAATAGTGATTTTTATGAAAACCTGAATTTATGTAGTAAGTGGTAGTAAGTTTCGTTTGTTAAGTTATTAGTCGTTTCATAAAACGCACAGAACTACTGATCCAGTTGTTACTGAGAAAAGTAATTACAAAACATAGTTATGGCAGCAATTTAGCTCTCAGCTGCGACATGTATCGGCAAGTTGCGGCAAGTTGCCACAAGTTGCCAACAACGCCCAGATTGAGTTAAATGTGTATTGAGAGGAAGTTGTTCCTAATAGTTTTACTATAATTACTCGCTACGAAATGAAAGGACTTTCTATAATGGTGAAATATTTCAAACAGCAATTTATGTCTACACTTTAGAGTCTAGACTCTACAGTCTAGAGTCTAGACTGTAATTTTAATATTTTTAAATACATCATTGAGTACTTATAACATACAGTACTCATAATTAAATATGGCTATTATTAGTAGGTATGTTCTCCATTCTTTCATTTTAAATCTGTATGACATAGCTTTAATTAAAGTTGATTGATAATAATTACTAATCTTTTTGAGCCCCTTATTGCTACGACGCATAATATTATTTCGCGTAGCAGTACGCTACGAGGTGCTACGAGCGTTCCCGCTACGACTGGCTACGACCCGCCTGCCGTAGCTTGCTACGAACTTTTGTAACGTGTTAAATACCAAAATATTTCATCTCAAAATATTTAATTAATTTATATATTTTTATTACTTTTTATAATAAGCAGGTAGTACCTCTATATGTGATATATCGCGTCAAACACCTAATTACGATAGTTTTGTGCGAGAAAACCCCCAAATACCCTGTACAAACTTGGGACCTCAAAACAAACAAAACAGAGCAAGTCTAAATAACGTGAATATTAAGTAAGTTTCAAAGATTTCTAAGTAGACCTAAGTTTGTGTTGCGTTACTTAGATTTGCCACTTTGAAGGACATGTCGCTTTGATCAGTTCCGAGATTGTCCGGAGCTACGCAAATTATTGTGAATAGTGTCAATCTAATGACTTCGCTGAACACCATAGTCACTATCGACAAGGTTGCCGTCCGCTCTCGAAAATACCTATAAGAATATTACCAACCATGAGAAAATCTTATAAACCACTTACTCTCACTTATACTCACTGAAATTATTTTTTACACTTAACACAGATGCCTTCAAAACTCCAAGACGATTAACTCATGCTATTTAAGGCAAGTTGGGGCAACATTATATATTTCCCTGAAAAATTCTAAGCACCTAAGTATTACCGACAACAATATGATATTATGGACGATTTGGTCCTCAAGGTATTATAAGTAAGTTTTGTCATGTTCCAATAAACGTGTTACAAAAGTTTTAATGGACTGTACATGTAATAGAAATAAGGACATGGGATTAGTACTGCAAAGTCTGTTCGTCGTGCTGATAAGTTTTTATAATACAATCTTAGTGGATCTACGTTTTATAATGATATAGTTAAGGTATCACAGTTAATGAAATTTCGTGAGTGGTGTCTATTTATGTATACAGAGAGGATAGATACATTTAACGCAGAGTAAAAATTATACACTTTATACTTACACGTGTTAAATTCCTAATTTTATCTTGGTGCTAAAATATTAAATACTTAATAACAAAGTCAGAAAGAGTAAAGAAATATTTTCACATTGAAGGCTTAAAATACAATGAAATACCCAATTTTGATGGTACTCCGTTATACCATAAATATTGTAAAACGTTAAGCACAATTTTATCTCGGGGAATCCCCGTAGGCTTCGGGTGGCTGACTTTCGCCAAGTTGTAAACGCCTCTCAATATGTATAACGCTATTTACCACTTCAACAGCTTGAGACATAGGAAAAGGAACATCGCATAATATGACGATTATCACTCTGGCTTTTAGGCTTTTGGTTCCTTACGGCTACATGTACAGCTATTATAACATAAATAATAAATAATGTAAGTAAGTAGCAGAGCTGATTTGGCTGCTGTTTAGCATTGGTGATCCATTCCACATGAAATGGGGTTTTGAGTTAATAATGCAGTTTTATTCTTTAGAACATAAGGTTTACGACAGTGAAATCCATTTTTTTTGAAAACCCACTGTAGCATATTCTAGAGTACAAAAATGGTTAATGCTTATTCTTATAAGTGAGGTTTTGTATATAGCATTTATGTACTATGTTTCTAAAATGATTTGCGCTTAAACCGCTGAACCGATTTTGATGAAATTTTGTATGCAGATACTTTGAATCAATTTAAATGACATTAGATACTTTTTGTCCCGGAAAATGTACGGTCTCCGCGCAGTCAACAAAAATGAATTTGGCTTATGATATCGATATTGAGTACATGTAGATATTACGTAAGGTTTTGGAGAAGGACATAGTATATTTTTTATCATGGGAAACGTTCGGTTTTCACGCAATAAACATTATTAATATGCGTTTAAGCTGCTGAACCGATTTTGATTAAATTTAGTTAATGTAGAAATAATTAGTTTATCACGTGCAGAGTTGGGCAAAAAGTAATTAGTAATTTTAATCAGATTACAAATTAATCAGATTGATCAAGTAATTGTGCATCTTCAAATTACCCTTAAGTTGATTAATCTATACTAATATTATAAATGCGAAAGTATCTCTGTCTGTCTGTCTGTCTGTCTCGCTTTCACGCCAAAACCACAGAACCGATTGTAATGAAATTTTGTACACAGATAGTCTAAAGCCTGAGAAAGGACATAGGCTACTTTTTAACTGAAAAAAAGGGGGTGAAAATGCGTACATTTGTTCAAATTAAGTCAGTTCCAAAAATTAATAACAGATGGCGCTAAGAGTCACCTACATCTCGCTATCGCTTGCTCATAAGTCTTTCTATAAGAGGTGGCACCATTTAATTAAAGTTTCTTGATTCTATCGATTGTTTTATACGTTAATAAATAACTCACTACTCATACTTTATCTACGCAGTGACGTAACCTTAAACCTACCAATGATAAAATATAGTTTATGGGTAAAGCTAACGTTGAGTAATGGGGCGCTAAATAAGCTTTAAATTTGGTATAAAGTTTACTTAATTTAAAAAATGAAATATTATGTGCATATTGCACAGCTGTTTTTGGGTATTTTGATTTAAGGGGTACCAGGGTTTTAAAAAGCTTAAATTTGACACCAATTTTGTTGACACCGCGCGCTATAAACTGAAGTCCACGCGGACGAAGTCGCGGGCAACAGCTAGTAATCTTATATATAAAATTCTCGTGTCACAATGTTAGTCCACGAACTCCTCCGAAACGGCTTTACTAATTTTTACTAAATTTTATATTCATATTCAGTAGGTCTGAGAATCGGCTACTCGGTACTTTATATATTGATAAGTGCATTTGTTGAATAAATAATAGTAAATTATTACAACCTGAGACTGACGGCGACCATTGTTTGTGCGACGGGATAGCGATCGACGTTGGCATGGTGACATACTTATTTAAAATAATATGGCAAATATATTATGGCAAAGCAACGTTTGCCGGGACAGCTAGTAATATGTATAAAATGTATTCTTATTTTAGTTTGCAATTGGATTAAGTAATAATTTAATTGGACTAACGAGTATTTCAATAAGTATGCCCAATGTCCAATGCTGGTAATTATAATCCATACTAATATTATAAATGCGAAAGTGTGTCTGTCTGTCTGTCTGTCTGTTATCTCTTCACGCTCAAAGCGCTGAACCGATTTTGCTGAAATTTGGTATGGAGATACTTTGAGTCCCGAGAAAGGACATAGGACATAAGATTTTTATCCCGGAAAAATGTTCGGTTCCCGCGCGATAAACGAATTTTGGCGCCACGGGCGTCATCTAATAAAATATAAAAATACTCCCACACCGGTTTCGGTGGCGGTGGCCGGTTTCAATAAAACCAGGCCCGAGGCCGGCCACGCAGGAGTAATATCATAATGCCCAAGTGTGTGCGCAATACACAAAAACACTCTGGATTCAATTAAACTAGGCCAGTTAAGCAGGAATAATTTTATAGTGCCCAAGTGTGTGCGCTATAGACAAGAGCACTCTGGTTTCAATAAAAACAGGCCAGTTAAGGAGTAATTTTATAGTGCCCAAGTGTGTGCGCAATACACAAGAGCAATCAGCGGGAAGTGCGGGAAGGGCAGCAGAAGCGGAAACTCTCTGTCCTTTCCCGAGACATAACGTATCTGTATACCAAAATATATCATCAAAATCCATTGTAGCGGTATAAGCAGAAATCATTTTATTTAACGCCTGGGAACCGTACATTTTTCCGAGATAAAAAGGATCCTTTGGCCTTTTCCGGGACTCAAAGTATCTCCATACTAAGTTTCATCAAAATCGGTTCAGCGGTATAGGCACAAAATAGGAAATTTTATAACGCGGTAACCGTACATTTTTCAAGACAATAATTATCTTATGTCCTTTCACGAGAGTCAAAGTATGTGCACACCAATTTTCATCAAAATCGGTTCAGTGGTTTAGGCGCAAATCATTTTTGTTTATCATACGGGTACCGTACACCTTTTTCCCGGATGTAAAGTATCCTATGTCCTTTCCCGAGATATAACGTACTTATATCTGCATACCAAATATTATTAAAATCCATGTAGCGGTATAAGCAGAAATCATTTTATTTAATGCCTGGGAACCGTACGTTTTTCCGTGATAAAAAGGGTCCTATGGCCTTTTCCGAGACTCAAAGTATCTCCATACCAAGTTTCATAAAAATCGAATCAGCGGCTTAGGCGCAAAATAAGAAACTTTATAATGCGGTAACCGTACATTTTTCAAGACAATAATAATTGTCTTATGTCCTTCCACGAGAGTCAAAGTATGTGCACACCGATTTTCTTCAAAATCGGTTCAGCGGTTTAGGCGCAAATCATTTTTGTTTATTACACTGGTACCATACTTTTTTCCCGGATGTAAAGTATCCTATGTTCTTTCCTGAGACATAACGTATCTGTATACCAAATATCATCGAAATCCACGTAGCAGTATAAGCAGAAATATTTTTTATTTAATGCCTGGGAACCGTACATTTTTTCGGAATATAAAGGACCCTATGTCCTTTCCCGGCACTCAAAGTATCTCCATACCAAATTTCAGAAGAATCGGTTAAGCGGTTTGGGCGTCACGAGGTAATTTTATAACATTTTGTTAAAATAAGCACTTAAATTAATTGTATTGAAAGAACAAATCAGAATATTGCATTTATGTGAAATATCACAAAGGACATTAATCCTATGTAATAAGCCCCATAGCAATATTGCATTAACCATTTTTATACGTTTTCTCTTAAAACTGAATGTAAAATTAAAATGTTTTTTCATAATCATAATCATTTCAACAAAAAAAAGATACCGCACAATAACATTTTTTTGTTTAAAATAAGCAGAAAATAAAGATTATTCCAAAAAAAACTTAAAACGCCGATTACTCAAAACTACGAACGTTTAACAGCATCCATTTATAGATTATTGCAATACTGTAACAATCAAACCATCATTTCTTGTTCGAAAATTATTGCCATTATTTTTTATATATAAAGTCCCGGTATAATAGGCCACATGCGGCCTGCGTGCAGTAGGTTGAGTATAGACTTTAGTTATTAGATGGTCTGATTGATGTAGCTAAAATCAAAAATGTATTTGCACACCAGACAAGCAAATAAATTACTTATCTCGTAATCTCAATAGCTCAGATTAACATTTAAAGTTTTCTTAGTTGTATAAATGTGAGTTTTGAATGTATTTCTCATACTTCTCTATCTTTGAAGGTTAGTGAGTGAGTGGAGCATAGTTTTGTCGTGACCGCAACTATAGCAAGTAATTAAATTAAACATAACGCCTGGGTGGGTCGCTGCAGAACAGGCTCGAAAACTTCATCTGACGTCACAAGCTTCGTTGTTCTAATTACTATCAACAGTGTGTTTGACACAGCTTAAAATATACAAAAGTTACAAACAAACATATTTACTGTGTATATGTTCCCAGTGGTTGAGATGTTAGAAGGGTATTTAAGAGGGCGCAGGTTTTATCCCGAATTATGCTAAATATAATATGTGTTGCATTTATAAAACTACTAGGTGATGCCAGCAACTCCGTTGCGCCAAAATTCGTTTATGACTGCGGCCATCTCTCGCAGAATGTCCGGGAGTGTTTGCCATAATATATCAGCTGGGGAGAGATGGCCAGTAGTTATTTTAGCATTCCCCTTTGCCCTTATAATCTTTTAACTCTGTTTTTTTTCTTGTTACCGAAAAAAAAAACACACTTGTCCTCAAACTCGGTACAATTTTCATGCGCCCAGAACATGAAAATATGCATTGTATTCAGTCTTTTTCAGTCTTCCATAACATTTTTCTCCATCTCCCCCGGAATTGCCCCTAAACAAATGTTATCGATCGCTATTCACTGAACAGAAGAAGACGGACGTAGGCGAGGCACGTGTCAGGACTTACTCCAGCGTCCTGAGCTCTTATATCCCTTATATTATTAACTGGCTGTTGCTCTCGAGCACTCTCACTTTGCGAAAATGTGTAAGAACAATATATCATGACTTCAAAACAAACTTTTAGCGTAGCATTAAATTATGCATTTTATTTAAAATATAAGGATATAAAAAAAATTCGGGCCACAATGGGTGCAGGACTCTCTAAAATAAAACTTAACACAAACCCATAAGGCTCCTTTGGCTAATATAGCAGTTACGACATTTTATTTTGTACGTGGCTTAAATAAATTAAGAGTAGGTGTCCATTATATATTTACAACAAAAGGCGCTCTTAGTAATTTATTATATTTAAGTGGTAGCTAATCATCCCGGAATGCTCTGTCGGGTGCCTTAATTGTATTTTATTCATTGTAGGTTTTTGGCTACTTAGTATCACTGTTTGCTGTCAAATTATTACAAGGCTTGTTTTAGTACAGGCTATAGTGTACCAAATACATAGGTGTGTTTAGTACATCCACTCCTGCTTTTACAAAAGTTCATGATTAATCATTCTCTTTTAATAGTTTAAAAACTTGCGAAGTGCTTGAAGAGAAGTGTACTCTGATTGACCGATAAGTAAATTTACTTACTCATTTTATGCACTGGCTCTCACTATTATTATTTGTTCCTTGATGTCTAATGTCTATTTTCAGGGGTGCTTGGTACAGATTGTTTATTTCTCATCGGTGTCCCTGTCTACCTATTTGTCTGTAATACACGTAGCCTGTAGGTAGAATTGCATGTAGGTATTAAAATAAATGAATTGATAAAAAAATCATGAAAACAATAAGAGCTTCATGCAAGATGTCGCGTTGCATATTTTATTAAAACGTCACTTTGTTATTCTACGCGCAAAGAAAACAATTTGCTCTAATGATGATAAAGTATAAGAAAAATAAGAAATAACGATGTTTAAAGCAATATTATTATAAAACTTTACATTGAAAATGATTATAATTTACTGCAAGTACGGAAAAAAATTCTGCTACTTTCTGACGCCCTGGCAATGCTTTTGTTATTGGAATAAAATAACCAGTGTACTTTTAAAAGTGGCAATTGAATTTTTATTTTGTAAAGGGTAGGTTTATAATGCTTTTAGCAGAAAACTACAGCACTTGAATAAAATAAAGGGACACCTCAAATCGTAATACTTTATTTATCTATTTAAATGATCACATAGATTTCAATTTTAAAAACACCGAAAACAGTAACATTTTTGTAGAAAACTAGACAACGTTTATACGTACCGCTACAATTTTAATATTATGCACTGGTTTTATAGCAACCTAAGTGTGTTATAGAAAATAGTGCTAGATGTTTAGATAATAATTGTAGTTTTCTAAATAATATTTTTGTGCATCCACACATCACTTATAAGATGGCCTGCTGTGATATATGGTGGAGGCTCCTTTTCGGAGAGAACATTATTTTAAACTAATCACGTATTAAACACAAATAAATAACATTTTAACTAACTTAGACTAGGAAGGCTCAGACTTTAGACAGATAAACACAGTTTATACGTACAGTAAGATTAAACTTATATATTATATTACATTTCAAAACTATAGAATCTTAAAATGAAATAGTTACACCTACTTTCGAGCTATTAGGCACAGGAAGATTTGAAAAAGATTGTAGGTATTTCATTAATTTTGGTCTACTTTTAATTTTTTTTTATCCAATACTAAAATTCGCATAAAAAGGACTTTTGTCCTTTCAGGCGACTAAAGAGTAGAGCACACGCATTACTTATACAATATCAACATCATTATATTATAACATAATATACTGAGAAAGGTAACTTAATCGCAATTCTTTTGTGACGTGAAAACGCACAATTGCAATAGTTGTTAAAGTTCCATACGAAATAGATACAAATATAGACTATTCAATATATAAAATCGTAGAAAGTTCTTTAGAAAAATATAGTTTAACAACAACACGAACATTTATATATGCACTTAAAGTAGAAGCGTATTCCGTATTGTATATCATACAATCTACACTTAATACTGAGATTAGTTACTCTAACTAGACGTAAGATATACAACTTCGATATAAGGCCACTAGCGACTTGAAGACTTTGGATATATAATATATTTCTAAATATCATAGAAATAAATTACTGAAATGCGGTAATTTTCTGACCAAAAATTCTCGCCGCGGAAACTTCAGAAAGCTCACAATTTGAAAATTAAAACATCCATTCAGAATAATTATTATTTTATCTATAACCTGCCAACGACGCCAAGAATCACACATCAATTATTATTCGGCAAAAATAATAACGTTTATGCAATTCAGTTCGAAAAAACAAGCTTTTGAAAAAATCTCATATGTTGCGAAGTTCAGCTGTGGTAAAGCGTAGTAAAAATTGGCACGCGTGCAGAATAAATTTCATATACAGCAGGTGCAAAAAGTGCCCTTCCCATTTTTGTTTATTATATTTAGGTAAAATGTATCCAAAATTAAGAAAATTAATGTGAAATTATATTTTACACGACGTAAAAACGTTTTTATTTATTTTAAAGAAAACTTTATAAGAAAACAATATTTTAAAAATCGCGGTAATGTAAGTACATGTTTCTTTGCGCTACGAGCCTTATATCTTACTGATTGTTTAATAATAGTTATAAACAGTGGAATACCTACAATTATACCTAAAACATAGACCTTAACCTATGGAAGTATTGACAATAATCAACAGTTATTCAAAATCGACAGGATCACTTAAGAAATGTTACCAGATGAAGTATTGAAATTCTAGTCGTACAGAATTTAGCATATAGTTAAAAATCAAGAATCTAATCACCATAAAAGCTTAGCTCTTACTAAGTAATAAAAATATTTACACAGCGAATAATTGAACAAGACCTGCTTATCTTTGTCTAGCATATTGGAAACACCCCATGAAAGAAAAAGACGGCGGGCTTTGAATAGTTATACGCTACGTAGATAAATATTATAAGGTTACCCCCCCTGATTATATTTTAAATTTATACATAGAAAAAAACATTCAAAATAAGATATCACTGTAAATTATTTTTAACTTGATTGCAAGACAAAATATGTGGAATGGTTTTAAAAACTTACACCTACCTTGATTACGCTACGCAGGTAAATATTGTTAGATTCTGTGAGAAGTTAAATTTAAACATATAGAAAAAAAAACATTTACAATAATAATACGTTAACACAGTGTTTTTTTTTTATTATTGCAAAAGAATATATTATGTGGAGCGGTTCTAAACTTATAACCCCTTCCTCGTAAATTTTTGACAAGTATAAAATACTATGAACCATTAGAAGCTCTAACCTAAGTCACATTGAATTTTGCTCTAATGGTCCACTGCAAACTTAACGTAAGTAGACTAATTAAGGACCTTTTACGCTGCAATAAATGTTTTACAGTCTATTGAGTGACGAAATAAACGCTAAAGGGAACGAAAAAAATAATTTCAATGTTAAAATAAAACAATTTGGGATAAAATGACAATCTTTGATGCTTTTGTTCGTTGAACTTTTCATTTATCGGAAAATTGTCGACCTATTATATTAATTTGCCTACATTGTCTTTAAAAGTACAGCGAGATTTCCAGTCGTTTTATAACAGTTATAAAGGAACTGTAAAGGACCATCATTGTGATGAAAAAAATTTAAACTTACATATTGTTTTCATACTTTGATATGGTTCATAGAAAATACGTTAACTTACGGAACTATTACAAAAAATAATAATTCATTGATAATAATTTTTAGAACTTCAATAACAATAAATATGATAAAATAAAAACAGGCGACAACCCTTAAATAGTCTTCAATAAACTCACCGCAACATAACGATAATACAATAATAATAATTAGATATTACAATAATTATAAAGTAAGTATCTACCGACAACCTTACATTAAAAAAGACTTAGGAATCTATAGACGATAACACTTAAATAATCAACATTCAACATCTATATAGTACATCACATAATATGGAAATTTTTGACATAGAATTAATTTTGTCTCCTTGTAGAAGTGACAAAACATGGATAAACCTAATTACAATACCCGGCAATAAATATTGCACATCGACCTTTCGAAAGAGACATTCGGCTAATTTCGGTTTCATAGAGCGTTATCTTTGTATCACACACCTATTTGACATTATGTCAGTCGTTATTCAAATTCAATAGAGTGCAGTCGTGTCCAGTTCAAAATATATATCTAGAGTTGTTAACACCCCTAAATTTGCTACAGCTGTAATTTTCCAAAAGAATTTTAAATACGTAAACATAATGTGAACACCCTTTTTTATTTTATTTTACCCGAATATAAAGCCATAACTTATAGAAAATTTGGTGTATTTTATACAAAGAATAATAAAATTGTCAAAAGAAGCAAACCTTAATTGTTTTAATAGCTCCTAATATATACCGGACTTTTTGTATTTCGTGCGTAAGAGATAACGCTCTACAAAACCGAAATTAGCCGACTATCACTTTCCAAAGGTCGATGTGCAATATTTATTGCCGGGTACTGTACAAAAGAACTTTGCTTAAAAAAATTAATAAGTAAAATTAGAAAGCTAAGATTAAGCCATAGACAATGAAATTTAAATATTGAAACAAACAAAACTCTATCTGGTGATCTAATTTCATAACAAGCTTAGTTCACCATTCATATGCATCAGGCAAATACCAGTCCGGGGCTTCAAATTTGCTCGCTGCTGCATAAATTGAAACTCTCGGTGTATTTGTACATCAAAGTATGCAATTCTACGTCAAGGTAGGAGCCGAAATAGAAAAATAAGATGCACAATGCACCAGCATAGTCTAAAAGATCTCGTAGCATATTTTATATTCAAATATTCACAACAAAATATTTTACAGAGTTATTGTTTTACATTGTTCAAATATAAGTGATAAAATATTATTACTACAAGGATATCATAAAATATGAACACGAGGAGACAAAATTACATATTATAAGATATGAGAGAAGTTCCAATAGTTATAGCCTAATAAAGCTTCTTTTTACCCTCAAAAAGTTATTGCCGGTTCTCTGTGTAGACATCGATGAAATAAGAAAAAATTTGCTAACTTCAGAAAAAAATTCGTGTTTTTAGACCTTATAAGGTACATAAAGATTAACTATTTTATTTTGCAATTGAAAATTGTGAACGCTCAAACATGAAAAATGTCATTCATTCTGCAAATATAAGTGAGAATACCATGGAATTTCCCGTAAGAAGCTACAGAACATGCAGGTTCTCGCAGGACTTGGACTTGGAGATGTCGTTGATGCAGATCTTCTGCAGCAACTCGCGGGCGATGCTGAGCGAGATGTGGGTGCGGGAGCTCGCCAGCTTAGAAGGCTTGGCCTCCTGGTGGAAAGAGATGTATAATGCTAATAAGTTTTAGACTAAATTGTTCTTATGATAATTATTAAATAATAAAATTCTCTAATGGAGGCCCAATATTTAGAGAAATGGGAATGGATTGAAATGAAATGGAAAGTAACAAAACAAAGTGATAGTGTTTGAGTTGCCTGCGTGGACTTCACTGTGAAAGTGGCAGCGCTAAAATGGTGTTTTTTCAACTTTTGTATGGGCCGCCGCTTGCCTATACAAATGACAAAAAGAATTTTGCTCTTTCAGCGCTGCTACTTTCACAGTTAATTCTTTATAAGGGACACAAATACACAATAAAGTATTATCTCTTATTTTTTTTAAACCTTGTATATCGTGTCGTTTTTATTGAGTTTACACTGAAAGTTGCAGCTCTCAGTATATCACTTAATTTTGTTACACCCTGTATGTGGACAAGAAACGCAAGTCAGCAACACCATACAAGTTGCCAAAACTCATCTGGTATTGCCAGTGGAGAGAGCATAACGCACTATACGCTTTCTACACTCAATTCGCAGACATTTTCGTCCACTGTTTTAGTAAGGCAAAGTAATAAAAAACGTTTATATTCACAGTACTAAAAGGTTCTAAAATAAAAATGTATGGTTTACATAAAACATACTTTACTTAATATATTATTTTAGAAAGCCACAATTGCAATCCCTATGACTCAGTTAAAAGCTCGCTCAGCTCACTTCGGTAGCAGCAGCTCAGCCATAATCAATTGTAAACAATTATGTAATTGGCGTTTGCGGGAACATCGGGGAATCAGAGTATTGGACAAATTCAATTAAGAGTTTATGAAGCCAGAAAATATTTCAAGACGCGACTTCAAAGTATGCAGTCTTCGGCGGTTTTTCAAATAAATATTAACGAGAAGATTCAAGCGTAATCTTAAATAGTTAAGGTTCTATTCAAAGTAAAATACTAAAATCAGTTTTCACGAACAATTCTAGTGAATCTTTCGCAAGATATAATAGCTAGGGAGCTGGCGAGCAAAATTTATATATGATCAGCACACGTCTGCCACGTTATTAATAGTGATAATTATACCCTAAGAAACATCAAGAACCTCGTCTGCCACCATGGTGGTGCTGCGTTGTCAATTTACAGCGTTTCAAAAATGTTGATAAAAAAAGGTGGGTGATATTATATGCACATGTCTGCATCTGGGGCTGATGATCATAGTCATCCTGTAAACATAAAAAATTGTAGATGTAGACATCCAGGGCTCTGACTTTTGTAGTTTTCAATTTTTTAAGTTTTTTTTTTATGATTTAAAAAAACTCTATATGAAGTGCACACTTGGCAGATTGAAATTGTTCGATTAATAACAATGAGAAGGACAACAGAAAAATAGTCTGCCAGCATGTTGCCTCTGCGTTCGCTATCGACAACGTTTCAATAATGTAAAAAATAAAATAAGTGCTATATTATGCGCACATGTCTGCCTCTTGGATTGAAGGCTGAATTTATCATGAAAAACAAGAAACTCGATGAGGCAGACGTTCAAGCCTCTGATATTTCAAAGGCAGACCGTTTGAAAATTTTTTTTCATCCCGACGCTCGCGCCAAGCTAGAAGTAAAAAATTCAATTTTAAACACGCGTCAGAAATATTCGGCTTCTACCCGTTAACTACGTCTCCGCAGGTATGAAATTTCCCCACAGTGATTCCATGTGTGATTCCATAGATTTCAGCTTCAGAAGAAGTTGAATCGTTACCGCAATCTAAATAATAACAATAGACTAAAGAATGACAATAATCCCTTGCAATACCGGATACCCGCTTCCCCTTGATTCCGTGAATTTCAAACAGTTATACACCTAAAATCAGTGAGCAAAATGTCTGCCAAATGTTTTGTCATATCCACGGAGTCATAATGAATCGAATGGGCGCAATGAGAACCGTGTGCAAATTACTTAGCAGAGCTTTTCTTCAACATTTTTAAAACTCCGCCCCATAATAATGCAGAGCCCTGAATGTCTGCCTCTTCGATTTTCTTCGTTTCCAAGCTGTTTGTGACCATGAACCCCAGAGGCATACATGTGCAAATGATTTAATATCCCCTTTTTTTAAGCAATTTCAATCGGTTGTAACGCGAAAACGCAGCGACGTAGGACCTTAATTGACTGGACCAAATCTATTCGTAATGACGTAAACTACAATATACCTCGATGTGAAACTTGTGCAAATCATATACCTAAATGCTCACCAGCTCCCTAATTATAAGTAACGTTACGTTATAATGATTGCGGACTCAGTTTTTGTTCGACCGCAATCCCTTTAACGTTACGACTTACGAACAACTCAATAAACTCATTGATTGTGCGTCGAAAGAAATTACATAGTTATTTCTTTCGTGAGCTAGGGGCGTAATCAGTGTTGCTGTGTACAAATTGTAGCAATAATTTGGGAGCTTTAATATGGTACTAGGTAATAGCTTCTTTTTTTGTTTAGATTTAAGACGATTGAATCCAGTAATAAACTAAGCAATTTTTTTTAGTTTGTAATAACTAATAAATATGTCCTTGCCCACATTTATGTTTTACTTAAGTTTCAGTAACTGATTGTACTTAATTTAATGTGAGCAATAAAGAGTCTATCTATCTAAATATTGTAGCTTTAATTTGAGCTATAATTATTTTATGTTGTAGTACCTAAGTAGTTAGTAGATTGCAAGTCAGGGGCAGTCGAGTAGTTAGGGATTCGCCGGTTCTGGCTCACTGCCTTAATGTAGGGAAAAATGGGTTTTTCGATGAACTTTCGCCTAAAAAAAAAAGTTTGGTGTCAAAATAGGGGTTTTTAACTATGCCCCATCGATATATGCGATCCGTTTCTGCGTATTTGCACTAGTTCCAAAGTTAGCTTTTGTGTTTAACCCTCATTATCTCCACGCTCCATTGTTCCTTAATAATTACAATGGCTACTTATTACATTGTTATGCTCGCCTTGGTGTCCTATTGTTCTGGCTATTGGCTTATCGCTTACGTCACCTCACTTTCTTATAGGAGATTTATACTAGCATCTCGTGGATCGGCTCGCGGCGCGTCTCGCGGCTCGCGTCGAAGCGCGAGTGTAAACACAAAGCTCGCGTCCCCCTCGAGCTCCTTTGAATACCGCTCCCGATGGGAGCCCTGCAAGCCGCGAACCACGCCGCGAGACGAGTCGCAAGCTCGAGCTTACACACGGCTCGTGGGGAGTCTCGCGGCGGCTCAATCATGTATTACAAGATTTTAAATAAATAAAACTTGGTAAATTTTTCATTACGTATATTTTATTTCATTAAAACATGTATTGCGCGCGTGAGTATAAATCATGTACTTATTACAAGATTTTAAATAAATATGAATGATAATTAACTAACTAATAAATTATTGCAAATTAAAAGTCATAATTAATTATGTAGGTCACCCGATCATTCGATGGACTTCGTAAACACACGACGACGCGGTGCGCAAACTGAGTCTTTTAGATTTTAAATAAATATGAAAAAATCCATAATTTTTGTTTCTATTTTGAGTCGATTGATGAATTACCATGCTTAAGATGGAAAATGCTAAAAAATGTTATCATTTGAACCAAGTCTTATTGAAAAGTTCAAACAACCTAGTAGTGTGGAAAATCCTTTATCTCGGGGTAAAAATACGCCCCCTTTTTTAATTATATATATATATATATATATATATATATATATATATATATATATATATATATATATATATATATATATATATATTAAATCCTTTATCTCGGGGTAAAAATACGCCCCCTTTTTTAATTATATATATATAATTAAAAAAGGGGGCGTATTTTTACCCCGAGATAAAGGATTTTCCACACTACTAGGTTGTTTGAACTTTTCAATAAGACTTGGTTCAAATGATAACATTTGAATTTGACAAGTAAATTAAATATATATATATAACCAAGTATACCATATATATATATATATATATATATATATATATATTTAATTTACTTGTCTCTTTTCGCACTAATTTTCTATGAGTGGTACTATAAATTGCATAACGTTATGAAAAGTTGAAAACACTCACATATGCAATTTATTTCTTCGTCATCACAAGATTTCAAAAGACCTTTAATATATTTTGGTTTCTACAAAATAATTTTATGTGTCTTACAAAGTTTGATATATTTAGAGATTGTGATAAATATGTTGTATTTATTTTTGAGTGAAAATTCTATGTTTGATTGATTTGAATTTCAACATTGAGCATAATTGAATATTTTTATAAAAATAAAAAACACATTTTATAATTTTCTAAGAGGTTTTTGAAAATAATGAAACAAACTTTAATAAATTTGAAATATTTTTAATAAAAAAAAAAAAAAAAAACTTTTTATAATTTTCTAAAAAGTTTATAAGAATAATGAAATAAGGTTTAATAAATTTGAAATACATTAAATTAATAAAAAACACGTTTTGTAATTTTCTAAAAGGTTTTTGAAAATAATGAAAATAGCTTTAATTTTGAAATATTTAAATAAAAAAAAACTTTTTATAATTTTTTAAAAAGTTTATGAAAATAATGAAACGAGCTTTAATAAATTTGAAATATATTATATTTAAAACAAACACGTTTTATAAATTTCTAAATTCGTTGTTTTTGTGACACATTTATTGACTCCTTGTCTTTGCAGTTAAATTATTGTCTGAATCAAACACATAAATTTTTTATCTCAACCCTACAATTTTTTTCATTACTTTTATCTTTGAAAATTTTCGTTGTTTTTATCTTTGAAAAAACTTATTTTTTCTTATTTATTTAAGGATAACCATACCTATTATCAGAAGGATAATCAGATGTTTCAAAAAATTTATGAAGATCTTGCTTAATATCATTATATAAATTTTGTGTGTATATTTGATATATTAAACTATCAGTACCTATATGTAATCTGTATACAACAATTTTATATTATTTATCATTTAATTGTAGTGGAAATCATACATTAAAGTTTTTGAAATATCTAAAATACAAAATCGTGAATAAATTGTTTTTTATGAAACATTGCTAACTGGACAGTCACTAAATTTTCAGAAAAATCAATAAACTATAAAATTCCGGTTTCATCGTTAAATCTTGTGCACCTAGTGGAACTTTTAACTTTGTTGAAGCTGTGGATGTGACCTATTCCATTACGTAAATTGCGTGAAGACTTACATATTATACTGCTCACTAGTGTGTACGAAAGGAGCGGACTGAGTGGTGATAGCATTTACACACTGATTCGGGATGATATCGCAGAGGATCTCGAGGATACAGCGGGATATCTGATATCACATACGGACAAGTTGACAAGTGAACGGAGTTATAGGAAAACTTAATAAATATTATTGAGTGTACTTTTTTAAATTTAAAAACGATATGAGGTTTTACAATCTTATCTAATGTTATCCTGTTCTTTTAACGACTCACAGGAATAATCAGTAAAGAATGTGAAAGTGTATCTATTGTAAGCTTTACCATTAAATGGATATTTAGGATGACTCAATAATTGTGAATAGCGTTTATGATATTACGACTTTCCACTGATGAGAAAAAAAAACGCTTGATAATATTCTTGGGGCAAGTACTCAAAAGATTTATCATATGATTAGTAAATAACGCAGCATTTAATCATTAGTAAGAATCCTTTCAATTTTGAAAATTATGGTAGGTATGAATTATTCATATTGTTTATACATAGATGGAAAACACGTGCCTTCAAAATCTCTACAACCATCCTTCAATGGTATCTAATATGTTCGCTTCAGTCTCTTATACATTATTTTCCGGCACCGGTATACATTTCCTTAATGAAGGAAATAGGATATCAATTGATTCTAGTCTCTCTCAAACGAATAACTGTATTATATTTGCAGAGTTTGATAATGTTATAGAAAACTAGATAAAAAACGTAATGTAACTGTAGACTATAGAAGCTAAGAAAAGTCACATGTATGATATATATTTGAGTTATAATGTGTAACGTGTGTATGTGTGAGTGCTTACCTAATAGTGTGTAGATATTATGAAATAAAATATTGTACCAAAGTTGTGTTTCAATTTGCAATAATTTATTAATTAATTATCATTCATATTTTTTTAAAATCTAAAAGACTCAGTTTGCGCACCGCGTCGTCGTGTGTTTACGAAGCCCATCGAATGATCGGGTGACCTACATAATTAATTATTAGGTAGGTACATTTAATTTGCAATAATTCATTAGTTAATTATCATTCATATTTATTTAAAATCTAAAAGACTCAGTTTGCGCACCGCGTCGTCGTGTGTTTACGAAGTCCATCGAATGATCGGGTGACCTACATAATTAATTATTAGGTAGGTACTTTTAATTTGCAATAATTCATTAGTTAATTATCATTCATATTTATTTAAAATCTAAAAGACTCAGTTTGCGCACTGCGTCGTCGTGAGTTTACGAAGTCCATCGAATGATCGGGTGACCTACATAATTAATTATGACTTTTAATTTGCAATAATTTATTAGTTAGTTAATTATCATTCATATTTATTTAAAATCTTGTAATAAGTACATGATTTATACTCGCGCGCGCAATACATGTTTTAATGAAATAAAATATACGTAATGAAAAATTTACCAAGTTTTATTTATTTAAAATCTTGTAATACATGATTGAGCCGCCGCGAGACTCCCCACGAGCCGTGTTTAAGCTCGAGCTTGCGACTCGTCTCGCGGCGTGGTTCGCGGCTTGCAGGGCTCCCATTGGGAGCGGTATTCAAAGGAGCTCGAGGGGGACGCGAGCTTTGTGTTTACACTCGCGCTTCGACGCGAGCCGCGAGACGCGCCGCGAGCCAATCCACGAGATGCGAGTATAAATCTGAATAATAAGAAAGTGAGGTGACGTAAGCGATAAGCCGATAGTTAGAACAATAGGACACCTAGGCGAGCATAACAATGCAATAAGTAGCCATCGTAATTATTAAGGAACAATGGAGCGTGGAGATAGTTGATAATGAGGGTTAAACACAAAAGCTAACTTTGGAACTAGTGCAAATACGCAGAAACGGATCGCATATATCGATCGGGCATAGTTAAAAACCCCTATTTTGACACCAAACTTTTTTTTTAAAGGCGAATGTTCATCGATAAACCCATTTTTCCCTACATTAAGGCAGTGAGCCAGAACCGGCGAATCCCTAACTACTCAGTCGTAATCAATCTATTTCAATCATCTCGGAGTGAGCGTCAAAGTGATTGATTCCTATTTAGTACCTATAGGTCTTGAACAGAATTTCATCAAAGACATAAGGAGCTCTAGGAGCAGCAGGTATAGGTCTTTATATAACTCAGTACCATGTTACCAATGACCGTTGGATTTTTATAAATTATAGTAGCCATCTTTAAAAAAGCTCCGATGATTTATATAACTTCCGGCTACTTCTTAATTTTCAACACCCTTACCTGTTTGGTTCCCTTCTTCGCTTGTTTCTTCTCTCTGCTCTCTTTCAGTCGTATCTGCTTGAGGATGCCGACCAGCAGCTCGTCGACATTGTGCTGTATGCCGGACGACGTCTCTATGAACTTGCTGTCCCTCGACGTCGCCAGCGCTTTGCCCTCTGTTTAAACAAACAGTATTTTTATCACGGGTTTTGAGCGCGGCGACCGAAGCAAGAAATTCCGTACCCATAAACCTAACACTCCCCCACTCCGACCGTGTGGCGTTGACAGACTAACGTATGCGAATTTTAATAGCATAAGTAGATAAAAAAATGCTATGCAATAGCTTTACCGCGGTAGTTCCCGAGTGCCATACATATTTTTTTTGTTACCAGAATAATAATAATAATATATTCATTGTCATGATATTGGACAAACCTTAGTGATTTATGCAGAGTACGATGTACATATTATATAGTTATGAATGTTCTCAAAATCTTTACTAAAACAAAATAAAATTGTAACCCCCAAAATCCTGGCGACACTGGATACAGTAGACGACCTCTGTGGCTCAATGGTTAAGAGTGCGTGGCAGCCGGGGGTCGCGGGTTCGAATCCCGCCGACGGAACAAAAAGTTTTCAATGTTCCTGGATCATGGATGTATATTAAATATGTGTATGATATAATAAAAATCTTAAATATATATTTTCGTTGTCCGTTCCGGTACCCGTAACACAAGTCCTTTAGGTACTTAGCACGGGGCCAGACTGACGTGGTGTGAAACGTCCATAGATATTATTGATATTATAGTAGTGGGAATGTGTGGTGTTCCAAAGCCCGTTGAAAATAAATGCATTGAAAAAGGGGGTGATGAATAGCCACTAGAACACTATTGATCATGTCTACTTTGAAAAAAATATAGATCAAAATCGGTTCGGATTAGGAGCAGCGATACGTCATACGATGGACAGAAATGAAACTTGTCACGCCTACGTTTTGTTAGTGGATTATAAAGTTAGTTTGTATTCATAGGTTAAAGTTTTGGTTCTATGTCGAATTTTCCGATTTTTCAATTTGTCGAACCTGTTCAAATTAATAATATTATAAGCTTTTTGAATAATAAACTAAAACTAAATAATAAACTTCTGAAATACAATTAATTTCGTGAGCGAAATTTATGAAAACATTTATTATAACTTAATCATAACAATAACTACAGATTAATTAAGAGTAATTAATTACTCAGTTAATATAAGTAATATCTCTGGAAGCCATATTCTACAAAGCCAGAAATCAGTCGCTGGAAAAAGTTTTGTGTTAGCCTTCTTATTATATCGGCTTTCTCTATTATATTTGCAGAAGCTTTGACTAGCCTGTATTATGGAATCTGTGTTATATTAACACAAAAAGAAAACTTTCATAGTGAGATTACGTTAAATAATATTAAGATTTTTAAGCTAACTTAGCTCAAAAACTAACTTAGCGGTTTATTATATAATAATATATTAATTATTAACTTTATTATTTTTTTAAAACTGAATATAATATTAAAATAAGTTTCATCATTCACGTCTACTGGTTTTTGCGCTTTTGACTGAAAATTACATAAAGGCTAACGTCAAAATATAAGCCAAAAGACAGCGCTGTTGAATAGGTTAACTGCTCGTAATGTAAAAAACGTAATAGTTTGAAATTCGGCTAGAGTGTTCGAAATTTGAATTAAGTCTACGTACGTGACGGGATCGACCACTTCCTTATCTCTAACATCGACAACACCTTCTCCTGATAAATTGAATTCGGCATAATGACCCATTTAAAAATAAAACGTGACCGACGAAAATGTCCCTGTAAATTACAGTGGGGATTGCAATAGTGATTTCAAAGGTAAGGACGGGTCTCTTGCAATATAAAAATTTATGATTTACACTCATTGAGTACAAAGGGGTAAACATCTGTTTCTGTAAACAGTTACGTATGTCGCTGCTTAAAAAATTACAGTTTCATCCACTTGGACGTAGTTACAAAAATGTTCCATTCCATAAGTCAATAATAGAAATAAAATGAAACTTATGTGTAAAATTGTACTACCCGCTGTATTAACAACTATTAATTTTGCAATAATCTTATCAATTGTAAAATATTGAGTCAATACTAAAATACCACGAGTTCCCGACAAGTTTAGTGTAATGGGGCACTCATATTGGAAGTTTTATATACGTAGAAATAGCCTGTCTTTACGTCTGCGTAGTATACCTAACCAATATTCTCGGGATCCGAGGTAACTTCACCAGCCTATTTCAGCGAACTGTCGCTTCGATAATAACTAGTCCAGCGGTTGGAAATTTACTGTAATTTATTACATTGTAAACTTTCAACGTTATCGAGGCTTTCGCTGAACATTTTTTCCATTTAAACTTTTCAACGTTTGAATTTATGCGAAAGTAAAATGAATTATAACGATGTCACAATATGGCCGCGTCCGATAGCTAAAACGTGTGCTCGTAAAGCTAAATCTGAGCCAGCATTTGTATTTATGAGTTTTAGAAGCAGGTGAATAATGCGGCTAAGCGGGATTCCCCTCGTAAAACCGCCGTCGAGCTCACCGAATAGCTAATAACTGTTATGGATGCCCGGTATTTATCTTCGCCGTTATGAAATATATCCATTTCCAAACCTATAAGCAGCTCGAATATTCCAGAAACATAAATAAGCCGGCTAATTAAAACAGGAGCTCGCATTTTAAGAGTAAATTTTTAACACTTTCACGAGCATTGTATTTTACATTTTATTGAAAAAGTTCCAACTTCTGCTGTTTGTTTTTTGTTCCCGCTCCCTGTATTGTTGCGGTCTACTTTGAGAATAGTACTTAAGTTCGTAAACATCTGTTTTTATGGATCTTATTTTTATCAATAAACGCTATATTATGATAAAGTATAACATTTTATTTTCTTCTTTTGTATCACGACCTTTTACATTATTTAGGTCCCGCCTAATCTGTAAAAGTTTTGTATTATGTGTCGGTATTGTTATAATGAGTTTTAATATTGAATAACAACATGAACGATCGTTTCAAGTAAAAATAAAACATCAGCTGAATTTTGTACGAAATTCTAAAAGATTGTTAAAATACTGTATAAAAATGAAATTGTAACTTTTCACTATTTTTTTAATGTTTGTTTAACGCTAAGCTATGTCAATAATTCCTGACTAGTAATCACAGTGCAGCTGTGTAAAGTGTTTCATTGCTAGTGCTCATTTTAGTTGCACAAAATACAATTTCACGCCACGAGAACTTTACTACGTTGTACCAGAAATAGACTTCTAGAATTTTCTCGTATTTGGAAAACCTGTTTAATCTTTAAGACATATTCTATCTCGCTAGACCAAAAACCAGAACCACGTCATTCTAGCCATAAGCTACTCGCGAAATACGTTAGCAGCCCCCCCGCTCGCAGAAATTCTTCTAGATATTTAACGACGTACTAACCATAAGTCGACACCTGTCTTGCTCTAACCAAGTCATTTATTTGTAACTAGAACAACGATGCGTACAGTTTTCAATGTGTTTTCAATCGTACAAGGTCATATACTAACCTAATGGAAAGCTTTGTTGCCAACTAGTACCTCGGTGCGTTCAGTGGTGAACTGATCCCTCGCTAGATAAGCCAGCAAATGCATGGCTCGCAGAATCTGTTTAAAAGTATACTTACATATTTTGTAGGCTGTACGACCTGTCTCACTCTAACTCAGCCTTGTTCTCAACCACAGTGCGTTTAGGCGTGAACTGTTCTCTCGCAACAAGCAGCTCTCAGAAGCCCCTCTACATTTTTAACAAAACACTAACCGTTTGTTGACACCTGTCTCGATCTAACTAAGTCAGCCTTGTTCCCAACCAGCACCACAGTGCGTTCTGCGGTGAACTGCTCTCTAGCGAGGTACGCTAGCAGCTCCCCGGCTCGCAAGAACGAGCTCTTCGCCACTATGGAGTACACCACGACGCAGGCATGAGGCTCGTACGTCGACAGACAGTTTTCAACCTGCGAGGAGAGGGGCAATTTAAGTGGTGAAAGTGATTGTCAGGAAAATATCCTATGACATCCGTTAAAGTGAGACCGCACTAGGCCACACTTCGCTGCCGGGAACAACGCGATACTTCACGGCCAAATATTATTCGTACGAATAATATGAGCTTATAGCCGCACTACGCGGCAAATGACTCGAGCTACGCCACAATTTCAGAACTATTTAAAAGAAGTGTAGCGTCACTTCGCTGCAGCGTTGTGACGCCTATACTCCACTCGGGCTAGCTTGTCGGTAGCGGTCATTGACTCCCTGTCAAAAACTTGTCATTTTCCATATAAACCTCGATTGACAATGAAGTGCCAGATATTGTCAATCGTGGTTTTATATGGAAAATGACAAGTTTTTGACAGGAAATCAACGACCGCTAGCGACAAGCTTGTCGCTAGCGGGCTAGCTAGCCCGAGTGGAGTATAGTGCGGTAAATTTTTCCTATAGAAAATGAAATTAGGCTATGGAGATTCTTAGCTAAGTAAAAGGCTCCATTCACTATCCTGCATTGCAGTCCTGCTGCAGTCCACCGTGCAGGCCTGCAACACCATTCACTATCCTGCATAAGCGGCGGACTGCACGCAGGATAGTGAATGGTGTTGCAGGCCTGCACGGCGGACTGCAGCAGGACTGCAATGCAGGATAGTGAATGGGCCGTTTAAGGTAACTCTTTAGTAGGTTAAAGGTTTTACCTGTCCATGACAAAAATGTTATATTGCTTAATTTATAAAAAAAATATAATAACTATGAAGATAAATAATTTACGAGTGAAAGTACTCTCATGAATCTTTTTGTCAAAATTTAAATTATTGTAAAACCCAATTCAATTCGATCATTTGTCGCTGGTTATTAAATGGATCGGTAAATAGGTTGTGTAACCGTTCCATCGACGTACGATATTAAAACTCAATAAGCCAAATGAAATTCGTACACAGTAATGTTTTCATTACGGTAAGCGCTCGATTCATTTTCGGATTGATTTCGTATAGTAGGGAGGTAGTGCTAGCGTTCGCTAAGTCATTTCATACCGACCAAATTTTTGTCCAGCGGTAGCTTAATATTTATCAATCAATATAATCAGCGTCAGTCGCCGCACCCCTGGTGGAATGTTAACTGAGAGTATTTCAAAGTTGTAAAAAAAATAGTTGCGAAAAGTGATTTTATACCGAATGAAACTTTGATGGATGATTATTGAGGTCATGTTTAACCAAAAAATCACCGTCAGCCGTATTGCAGACGGGGGATTCAACGTCAGTCGCGTTACTGAACATGTAAAATTTTTTTGAATATAAAGTCATTTTATACCGTACAGAATTTATACAGGTGAATGTTTCTACTTTGTAAATAATAAAGAAATCCGTCAGTCGCTAATACGATGGTGGAAAAACCGTCAGCCAGCGATATAAGTTATGATATTTGTGAAGAAGAATTATAATTATACATTTTACTTGAAAAGCGCCATCTGTTGTTATATACTAAAACTAAAGTAACACCTACCGAACCTAAACGTGTATAATCTAGATATGAACCTTTAATAGGTGCGAATTGGGATCTTTTTAATGTCAATTCAATACGATTCCCAACAAAAACTTTGAGATGCTCTCAATTTTTATTCCACCCATTATGAAGTGGCTGACGATCAAAGCTGTTATGTATTAATGGAATACTATTATTGTAACGATTTTCACTCGGTATGAAATGACTTTTTAAACTGAGCGCGACCTCCCCTACTAGTATTGAATGGCGGCTTAATTATATTATGTTCCCAGAAATGAGGGACATGAGTTACTTCGATATTAATCTCCTTACAAACACAGTAACTTCGAAATTCATGGAAAATATAATTTATTAATGAAAGAACAAAGCATTTATAAAAGACCGTAGCCTTAAAATAATAAGTTCTAGGACAGTAAACAAATAAAATAACGTAAAATGTACTAATGTGAGGTCAACAATGCGCACCTAATTCTAGACATTATTTTAGGTCAGCCGGACAGTATTTCCAGGCTTTGGGGAATGCTAATTAGATAACTTTAGCTATCTTATTAGCATTCCCTAAGCCCTAGAAATACTGCTGGCTAGAATTTTTTAAATAAATACTATGATTTTACTTTTGCCCCACCTAAACTCAACCACATAAACAACACATTCTTATTCTACTAATGAAATTACTTTTTAAATATGTATAATGTATCCCACCAAAACATGAAATGTAAAAGGGGCCGAGCAAAATATTGCATAGTTAATAGCTATTCAATAGTTCTGTCGTAAAAAGTTTTCAGATCACATCCAAGCCAAGCCTTCAACTTATTTTGTAATTTAAATGAACATTCAGTAAATGTATCAATAGATTTTTTTATTTTATAATTATTATAGTGGCTTGGCAATGAGCACTAGAGAAATAATCAGCTACCAATTGGATTTATTGGGTACCATCAGCCACTTGCGTCGTTACATATTAAAACACTTTACGCTTGCCGTCTATGTATATAAGCTCCTCCCAATATGCAGTTTTATATTTGTTTCTATTGTGCTCATTGCCAAGCCATTATAATAATTATAAAATAAAAAAATCTATTGATACATTTACTGAATGTTGATTTAAATTACAAAATAAGTTGAAGGCTTGGCTTGGATGTGATCTGAAAACTTTTTACAGCAGAACTATTGAATAGCTATTAGCTATGCAATATTTTGCTTGGCTCCTTTTATATTTCATGTTTTGGTGGGATTTCATTTCTTTTTTGAAGGTTTTTTTCTTTTCTTTTCAGGTCACGTTATCACTTTACTGTACTAAGTTTAGCACCCATTCCCTATATCCTTTAATATATTTTTTCTTTCGTTTCGTTAGTTCTATAGGTGGACAACGTAACGTAAATACTTCTGAGTTCTGAGTCGATTATTATGTTCATAATATTATGTATATAATTGACTCTTAAGCTAATACTTGAAGGTGGTCATTTTGAGCATTACCGTTGAATACATAGCAGCACTGTTGTCAAGCGAATTACGAATTCTGCAGCCCGGGCTTCCAAAAAAAACCAAAAAATGATCTTAAAATTTATTCAACTAACTTAAAACTATTTTACAAAAATGTTCACGATCGATTCGAGATCGGAAATAGAATGACATTTTTATTAAAATATTAATAATTATGAAAACGCGGTAATGCCGAAAACTGCTGATGTGTTTCCTCGAAGGCGAAGAACGGACACGTGTGGCTGCATCAGCATTCTCCTTTAGGGGTCCGTGCGTAATTCCTCCACCCCCAGAACAGCAACTATTTGAGGACTTTGAGCGAGAAAGTTGCTGGCAGAGATTCTTGATTCTTTACAGGAACGGCGTAGACTGGTTGATCAGCTTGGCTGGTTGGAGTGACACCCTCGTTTAGACCACTGTCCTTTCGTCGACGCAAGCGGCGACGTCGGATGATAAGAATAAGGGAAATTGTAACTATACCAAGTACTAACGTGTATAAGGGCAACGTTGTATGGTACAGTGAAGAAGATATTTGATTTAGTTGGACAGGGCTCTGTAGAATTACTTGGTCTTCTAGGTTATGTAGATTCTTCAGGTCGAAAGAATTGAGGGTCATATGGGGAATATCGTTGTCAGCGACTGCAAGGTTGTCTCGAACTTCGGCGATCTTCAGGGGTTGTCCTTTGATCTCGTCGTTAATGTTAATGATGTTGAACGAATCTGTCCGCAGGGAACATCCACGTGGTATTGTAGCCAGGAAGCTGCCGGATATCGTCTTGTACTCCTTCCGTTCGCATTGCAGTTGAATTTTAGTTGGTCTTGGGAAAATTATGGTATAATGTTGATCATCCAGTTGCTCCATAGCTTCTCTCATTAAGGTGACTTTCGTGGGGCTGCATGACTTATCCAGGGATTGATTGATGATGATGTTCTGTATACAGTCAGGGCTCTCTCGAAGTTGATAGTTTATCATTTCTTCACAGAGAAGGTAATCGCTTATCTTCGGACATTCTGCCTCTATGTACATGAAAAATTTCCCATCGGTTGCTATGTAAGGATGTGGAGGGATAAATGTTTGCTGGAGTTTATTCGGGACAATGGACAGACGGAAGAAGTCATAGTCATTGAGAGCTACTATAGGAAATTTAAAAACTATTACTATTCGTTTATCTAGAAAATAACTGCCAGGCTTAATAATATCATAATAGTCTCTTAAATCAGATTCTAGGACTTGATTATTGCTATAAATTTTCTTAAGTCTACCTATCATACTTTCTAAATTATCTATACTTAACATACTATGATGAGTACTCGATGCACGGATAAAACCTAAAATATTCTCTAATCTAATTAATTCCAAATATATGTCGTCGGTATTCTCAGTAATAATTGCTAGCAACTGTGCAAATTTTGCAAACTTTACTTCTGAACTATATTTATCTAAAATTAACTCTAAAGTTTGATTAATTTTCTTCTGATTATCTACTAGGTTATCTATTATCATATCATACTGATTCATCCAGGCTTTATTAATACTAATTTGGTTATTATATTCTGCAACTAAGTTATTCTCATTTTTCTCTAATAAATCTATTACTTTATTATACCTTTCGGCATCTGAATGATCCAAATTACCAGTTATACTTTTTATTATTGATCCTAAACCATTAATTATTCCTCTACGTACTCTATTAGGTTCGAAAGTTTTTAATTGCGAATTTACCTTTGTTAATTTAGAGTATAAGTAATCAATTTGAATTTCAAAAACAGGTAAGGATACGTTATCTAGCTTAGTCTTAAAATAATCTAATTGATTATATACAGAGTCAATACGTTTTACTAACTCAGTAAGTTCTACATATTGAATAAATGAGTGATAATGGCTGATGAACTTTGCTCTACCGAGCCTAAATGGTAAGAGTCCAGGTCCGCTGTCAAGTTGTTCAAGTCTTATGTCTGCTGCTATGGTCAGGTGTAGTATCATCAACAGTCGAATCCTGTAACAAATTCTTAGTCTTAGGGGCACGCTTAAGGCGAGCTTTCGCAACGGGTCCTTTTTTCTTTGACGTGTAAATGTGAATGGGTAAGTCAGCTAAAACATTATCATGTGTGTATCGGGGTGCTAATTTTTGTCGGTTGGCCATAGGGTTTTTGATAAAAACCTGCTGGTCTGGGACATATTCTATTTCTGGTTCACGATTTTTATTCCTGTTATTCATTAAATTAGCACGGTCACGGGTAGTGTAGTCATTAATAATTTCGTAAACTGTCTTCATTTGGTCTCGATGAGTCAGAACGTATTGCTGCATTAGATGCTCGGTCAGATTGATGTCCAGTGGATCCCTAGGATCAAAATGTCCTCTAATAATGTCATGGGGCCTACATTTTGTGAAAGTATGAACAGAACTATTATATGCTAATATTGCGTAGGACATCTGGTTAACAGTCGGTTCGTCTTTCTGTTTCAATTTTAATATTCGAAGGTGTTCTAAAAGTGTGGAGTGGAAACGTTCTATGATACCATTGTCATTGGGTGAATGGGGTAAAGTTCTATGGTGAATAATTTTATGCAATCTTACAAATTCGGAAAATAACTGATTGGTAAATTCAGTCCCATTGTCAGTCACAATTGTCAAGGGAAGTCCATGATGTGTACAGTATGTAAGTAGTCCCTGTAGTATACTGATTGCTGTTCCGTCACGTAAGTGGTAAGCTTGTCCGTATTTAGAGAAAGAGTCAACAAACGTCAAGTATTTTTCATTCTGTGCTGTGAATAAGTCTAAATGTACTATTTCAAATGGTTTCGTGGCTGGTGGTACGATGTTGAGTTGGGGTTTAACAGGATTTCTATCATATTTGCATTGTCCACAGATAGTACATTCGTTAATATACTTCGTTATTTCTTCGCGCATTTTCGGCCAATAGTATTTGCGAGATAAAGCTAAATAGCACTCATTTATACCTCTATGATTGGTTTTTCCTTCGTGATAGTGTCTTATAATATCCTGTTGTCGCAAATACTCCTTTACGTCTTCCAGCTCTGTTTTTGCTAAAACAAGATGCATGGAGGATGACTTAAACTTATTTTGTAGTATCGGTATAATAGAGTACATACCTAGGGGAGGTGTAATTTTAAGGGCTGTTTTTATCTTGGGGTTAACATACTCTTTTATAGCGTCTACTACATCCTGCTCCAAATTTGACTCAGATACTTGAATATGGGTACGTGTGTGCGTGTCGAATGGCTTAGTAACAGTCGGTCGTCGTTTTATGTCACCTACTATCGTGAGACAGACCTGCCTATGAAATTTGTTAAGTGGTTCGTCAGTTATGGGGATCTCGAGTATAGGGTTTTCAGCTGATGTATGTGCTGTAACAGTGGTTGAACCTTCAGAGGGTTCAGGTCTTATGGAAAGGTCAATTCCGCATTCTGTGAGAAGGGACTCTATTTCCTCGTTATTAATTTGAACTCTAGATAGGGCGTCAGCATTGGTGTTACACTTGCCTTTCTTATATACTATGGTGTAGTCATATTCACTGAGTTTGAGTCGCCATCTAGTTAGTCTCGAGTTAGGTTCTTTAATATTCATGATCCATTGAAGGGGCTTATGGTCAGTAATTATTTTAAACTTTCGTCCGAACAGATAGGGTCTAAAATACTTTGTAGCCCACACAATAGCTAAAAGCTCCTTCTCAATGGTACTATAGTTAGTCTCGCTAGTGCTTAAAGTTCTAGATGCAAAGCTGACGGGTTTATCGGCTCCGATCGGGCCTTGAGAAAGTACGGCACCAATGGCTACGTTCGATGCGTCGGTGGTAAGTATAAAGTCTTTTGTAAAGTCAGGGTACTGTAGTATTGGGTCATTAGTCAATAAAGTCTTACATTTTTCGAAACATTCAATATATTCTGAATTTAGAACTATCTTATTTGTCTTTTTTAAGCATTTTGTCATAGGTTTAGTCACGTGTGCAAAGTCGGGTATAAATTTTCTATAATAACCTATTAAGCCTAAAAATTGTTTTATTTCCTTAGTCGTTTTTGGCAATGGATAATTTTCTATTGCTTTGATTTTATCAGGATTAGGTTTTATTCCTTCGTTAGTAATGATGTGACCTAGGTATGCAGTTTCTAATTTTAAGAATTCGGACTTGTCTATCTGTATTTTAAAATTTGAGTCGCGTAATCTACGAAAAACTTTTTCCAGGTTCACCATGTGCTCCTGAAGTGACGTACTAAACACTATTATATCATCTAAGTAGACTAGGCAAATTACGTTTTGAAGACCTCTCAGAATATTGTCCATGACACGTTGAAAAGTTGATGGGGAATTTTTTAATCCCATTGGCATACGTAAGAACTCATAGTGTCCGTGCTCTACATTAAATGCTGTTTTAGCTATATCGTCAGGGTTCATTTCAACTTGATAAAACCCAGACGCCAAGTCCAAGGTGGTGAAATATTGGCATCTACCTAACTTATCTAAAACGTCAGTGATGTTGGGGATAGGGTATTTATCATCGATGGTCTTGTCGTTAAGTTTTCTAAAATCAACTACTAGTCTCCATTTCTTTCTACCTGATGCATCGGCCTTTTTTGGAACTACCCAAATAGGTGAACTCCAGGCAGAGTCGGATGGTCGTATTATACCTTGTTCCAACATTTTCGCTATTTGATCCCTAACTTCTTGTCGATGTATAAATGGATAGCGATAGCTTTTGGTATATACTGGTATTTCGTCATGGGTCCGTATAGAATGTTTTATTTTATTAGTAAATGTCAAATGTTCTCCTTCTATGTAAAATATGTCGGCATAGTTTTTACACAATGTCTCTAAGTTAGCTTTTTCTTCAGGGTTCAAGTGGTCGGTCCTAAGTCGGTCTAAAACATTTTTAACTCGAGTCGGGTCCTGGACAGGTTCAGTACATTCAATGTTACATACGTCAATTTGTGTCGGCGAATCAAATGAAATTACGGAGTCAGTGTCTGTCAGATTTTTTATCTCAACTATTGCCGTTTTATCAGTTACTGTCGTGATACATTCGTGAATAATAAAATTACATAAAAATTGTTCCGGTATATATACTTCACCGTCGTCATGGTCAATTGGGATATTAACAAGTTTTGATGAATTTGCAGGAATATTTTCTTGTCTAATGTCTCTCCTACATTGATATCTCAAAAGTGATAATTTAGCACTATCCGTTATTAAAATATTATCTTTTAAGTCTATTTTGCAATTTTCTAATAAATCTAATCCAATTAATCCATCAAAGTAATTATGAAATTTATATATAAAAAGTTTTAAATCTTTGTCCTGATTAAATTCTGGGAAAGAGAGAATTTTAATAGAATGTTCGTGTATGCTGGTAACGCGAGAATTAGTAACTTCAAAAGGATCGAATATTTTAGGTAAATGTGGGAAAAATTTACTAACAGCTTCAGGGCTAATAAATGATTGGTTAGCCCCGGTATCTATAAGAAATTTAAGAGGAGGATTGTGAATCTGTATATACGGTAATTCTTTTTTTGAATGTAAATTTAACTCTATTCGGGTGCGGTGTGACCCTTGCGTTTCTGAAAATCCTGTTTCTTGCTAGACTGAACTGAATTATCTACGTGCTGAGTCGGGCTAGAACTTGTAGGTATGTTATGGTCTATGTACGGTACTGGTGAATTTTCAGAACACTGATAACTATATTGGTCAAGCGCAAGTTGTTCGTCATAGTTATTATAATCATTATAGTCATAGTCATAGTCATATTCATAGTCCTGTTGGTCGTAGTAATTATAGTCAGGGTAATAGTCAGAAAATTCATTATAATTCATTTCCCTACTCTTAAAGTAGTTAGATGGTGGTGGATTCCCAAATCTTTGCCAATCATGACCAGGGATTCTGGGTGGCATGGGCTTAGTGACAAAATGACTCACTCCGCTCATAGGTTTAGGCCCAGAGTTATTATTAGGTGAAAAATTATTTTTATGGGGAATTCTAAAACCATGATTATGATTCGGTAAGGGTGCTCTAAATATTTGCTGCGTTCTACTCGGTTGGAACTGAGGACGCTGAGGGATATGATTATGTTGAAACGCTGGTGTGAAGGCAGGTTTCTGCCAACTAGGCCCTGATAACGCTCGCGGTACATTATTCATATTAACTGGAGGTAATTTAATCTGTGCTTGTGAGGGTGGTAATGATGATGATGATGGACGAGGATTATTTCTTTGCTGCAAGTACATTACGTTTAATTCGTCCTGGACAAATTCCAACGCCTTTTCTATCGTCTCGGGTCTCATACATCTTATACGAGAGCCGAGAGGATCTTTCAACCCCCGTACGTACGCTTGCAAAGTTAACTTTCTATATAATGTTCTCTTAGCCTCCACGGTGGTAGCTAAGGTTTCATGTAAGGACACGTACGTCATTATGGTACTGAAAAGGTTTTGGCACCTGTCATAAAATTCCTGCGGACTTTCGTTACCCTGTGTAGCAAGAGCCAAGTCGTTATAGAGGGCGGTTTCATCCCTCTGGTCGGCAAAATTATTAATTAAAGTGTTTCTTATGCCTAACCAATTTTCTGGTATCCCATTCGAATTAATTGTCCGAGCCGCAGGGCCGGTAATTTTATTTAAAATACCGTTGATAACGCATAAATTAGATAACTCGTATTCTGGACCATCTTTTACACATTGAATAACTATCTGATCACAAATCCTGATGAATCTAGTAAGTATGTTCGGATTCCCGTCGAATTCGGGAACCGGGCGAAGAGCCTTATAAATCGTATCCGGATCCATTATACTACCGTAGGCTAAAGTACTACTATTTAAATCTAAGTGAATACTACTCGAATTAATTAATATTAAATCTCGATCTAAATTTTCTTGAAAGCGATTTGAGCTCTCGGGATCAAAAAATAAATTTAATTCTAAACTATCTTGGTCACTATAATCTAGCAGAGAGCGATTCGAGCTTTCTCCCAAATTACGATTTAAATCTAATATGCTATCCCTACGTACCTGCCTTGAGGAGGCGGTCCTGTCACTATTTTTAGTGGGACGGAAAATTTTGGACGTGGAAAGCAACACTTATGAGAAAAAGATCAGTGTACTCACATACTCGTCGACTTCTCTGGCTTTTTCTGAAGCTGCACTGTAGTTTGAGTGCGCCCCGGCTGCTTACTCCTGAGGTTCGATGCTTCGGTGAATGCTGGACAGCAAAAGCTAGAACGACCGCGCGCGGTGTCGAATCTAGACCCCGGAAATCTTCTTAAATGCGATCGCGATAGCCCCGAAAGTATCCGTAGACTGCGCCAATTACGAATTCTGCAGCCCGGGCTTCCAAAAAAAACCAAAAAATGATCTTAAAATTTATTCAACTAACTTAAAACTATTTTACAAAAATGTTCACGATCGATTCGAGATCGGAAATAGAATGACATTTTTATTAAAATATTAATAATTATGAAAACGCGGTAATGCCGAAAACTGCTGATGTGTTTCCTCGAAGGCGATGGCGTTGAACGGACACGTGTGGCTGCATCAGCATTCTCCTTTAGGGGTCCGTGCGTAATTAGCGTCTCGACGTTCTTCGCAGGAAAGGAGCAGACCTTATTTCATGCGATGATTACTTAAAACTCCCATATTATATCGAGCAAGTAAGGAGTGTATATCTCAGTACTGATTAGTGATTAGTGATTACATATTTAATAATATTTAAATCGAATTTGATTATTGTTTCATTATTATCGTTGTTAATATAATATTATTTTTTATTTAATTAGTTAATACCATTTCATTAAGTTCATAACTAACTTAAAGCCTTTTGTAATTCAAACAGCCGTCAGCTCGCCGTCACCGCGTGACGTCGACACGAAATTGAGGACATCGACTCAAGCGAAAAATTATGCAAGCGTCGCTGCTTGCCCCGCACCGCCCCCGCGGGTAAAGGCGAGGGGTGCAAAGGAGGGCCACAACGCTGAACATCTTCGACTCGACAGGGACGAGAGCAGGAGGTGCGATGAGGAGGGCTACGTTCTGGTGGAGAGGAGGAAGAAGAGGAAGCCCACCGTCCGCAACCACCGCGGCACCGCACCTTATGTGCCCAAGCTGCGCCTGCGAAGCGAGGTGCCCGCGACGCCGCCGCTCTACGTGTCGCGCCTGCACTGGTCCATGACAGTCGAAGACATCGTAAACTACATCCGCGAGAAGACCACCTACACCTTGAGGGTGGAGCGTCTGCACTCTCGCCACAAAGTGAATTTCAGTTCCTTCATGGTGAGAGTGCCGACTCAAGTTTTATCCATCTTCGAGGCGGAGGAGTTCTGGCCCGCCGATGTAGTTTACCGAAGGTTCCGGGGGAGGCCCCCGAACGGCGCATCACCTCGCCGAAAGAGACTTTACGTGATAAAGTGTAGTGTGATTGTGTGTGTGAATGTGTGAATAATATATATTAGGATAAAATTGTTCGGCGTGCATCCGTTGTCTGATTGCCATAACACAAGTTTTACTAAGCATGTGATTAGACGACGTGATGTACGCTACCAAGCTTTTATACTATTGTATATTATTGTATGGTTAATAAAGAATTTGAATTTGAAACAAATATGCAGTCGAAACTCATACTGTTCTTGCAAAGTTACAAACATAAAAATCTTTTATTTTATTTAATACTTAAAGTATTATATTTTTCAATTTTAGTTTTTAGGTTTCCCTGCCCAAAAGATGAAAACGGGGCCCTATTATTAATAAGTCTTCGATGTCTGTCGGTCGTACATCCGTATGTCACTAGGCTGGATCTCGAGAACCGCAATAGCTAGATAGTTGTGATTTTCACAAACTATATATTTCTGGTGTCGTTATAAAAGCTAATAGTCTAACCAAAATAAAATAAATTATTAAAGGGGGGCCTCATACAAAAAACACGATTTTTTTTCCCTATTTTTGCTCTATGTCCATAATGGTAAGACTAAGGTTTTTGAAAATTTTAGGAAACGCTCAATCTTATGTTAACTTTAATAATTAATAATAAAAATTGAATAAACTTATTATTAAAGGGGGGCTCCCATACAAATTTACGGTACGGAACCCTATGTACGCCAGTCCGACTCGCACTTGGCCGGTTTCATAATTTTTCCTTTCATTGTGAATAAATACCTATCCGGGTACCAAATTTCAAAGCTCTAAGTCTGCTAGAAGTACCTTAGAATTTTGATGATCTGTCAGTCAGTGACAAAATATATTAACTTTGACCATCCGTAACTACTAAACTATTTATCGAAATTTCATGTCATTTAGAGGTTAAGCTAGTTTTAATACTTGCTCCTAGTGACCGAAATTTTAAATCCCTAGCTTTGTTAACATCGAAGATAAAGGGGGTGTGATATAGCCGCGAACCGCTTCGAGAAAAGTATGGTACGGCCGTGCCTTTGCTAAAAAGCTTGGCTGGGGCACTGCCGTGCCCCCAGATATCGTAATAACTATAGTCTATAAGTATTTCAGTCATCATTACATAGTAATAAAATACGACCGATATTAAAAACCGGTCAAGTGCGAGTCGGGCCACGCGCAATATAGGGTTCCGTAATACCGCAACATTTTTTTTTTAATTTTTGTGTGATCAATAAATGTACATTTATGACGTGTTTTACACTACTAACAACATCATCTCAGTTACTTTCAAAGGAATTTGAACGAAAAGTTCCTTTATACTTCGCCGAATATATTTTTTGTAGTTGATCGACTATTACTCAATAACTTATGAAGCATAAGCCGTTACAGAAGCTAAAACACTTAATACCTCTAGGAGAAGTCCAGTGACTCCTGTAATCACTTTGGCTCCAGAAATGGGACTAAGCCAAACTGAACTCGGAACCAATACTCAAAGTAAAATTTGCCGAAGTCCTACAATAAGCACATCACTAGAAACTCGTAAAGAGCTATCAGTAGTATATCTATGAATACTCATAATAGTTTTAAAAAACCTATCCAACGACACCCCACACGATGGGGTGGACGCGAAAAAAAAATTTCATCCCCGCTTGATGTTTATGGAAGGTACCACAAAAAAAATATATTTTTTTAAGATTTCATGTACCATTTTGTTGCCATCATTAATATGTGCATTCATGCCAAATTACAGCTTTGTAGGTCCTATAGTCTCTGAGCAAAACCGCGGACAGACAGACAGACGGACAGACAGACGGACGGACAGACCGAAGCTATAAGGGTTCCTTGTTGACTACGGAACCCTAAAAGCGGAGCAATAAACCGATCATTAAACCCTTGTCATTAACTGTCCGTCACTTTAGTAATTATTTGACAGGTGAGTGACGTTTTTCATTCAACGAGCCGTTTAGGGTTAAAATTGTAATTTATAATTTTCAGCTCGATATTATTTTGTATTTTTCAGCCTCATTACCATCCGCCAGTCATTACCGTCCGCTAGCCATTTATGGAAGGAAATATAAATTGAGTGGGTAAGTGTCCTTTGAGAGAGCGACATCTAATTTGCGCTTAACGAGTTTCTGAGGCGTTAAAGTTTTACTATTTATTTAGGCTTTCATCTTTGCTTCGGTATAAATGTGCTTGTACGAAATATAGAACTGTCACAACAGGTTTTAGTGTCTAAACACACTAGGCTGAATTACGCCGGCGTAATTTCCGCCGCGTTTACGCCGCGTTTAAATTGCATACAAAATACGGGCCGAATACTAGAGGTGACACACTATTACGTCGCGTTTTGCATACGTTTGACATTTGCGGCGGAAATTACGCCGGCGTAATTCAGCCTAGTGTGTTTAGACACTTAAACTGTAAACAACATAAAATGCAAATATCTAGTTCAAAATTTATGTTTTGTAGGAAATCGTTTTGTTAATTCGGCATGTTTGAATTAATAAAAATCATGAGAAAATAAAATAAAGAGACACGAGATCAAAAGTTATAATTTAAAAATAAAAATGTGCATTTAGTACCTGTATATATTATATATACAGAAAGTTTTTACGAGAAAAATTATTTAAATTAGTTAGTTTCAGTTTATGATTAAAGGAGGATCTTTGCGAGAAATACGCTTACCATATTCTGCTGGCTACCATAAGTTTCAGTGGTTCTGAACTCACCGACATCTCAGTACTGGGATGGTCGATGAATATCAGCTCTGATTCCTCTCCATCCAGAAGCACCGACACCGACTTTTCTCCGAACTCATCGTCTGTAACAAAACGTTATAATGTATTACCAGATATTTTGCTAAATACAAAGCTGGACACATACTATGTGGTGAGAAAGGGGTTTAAAATCGCACCCATGACAAACGCCTTAAGCCTACTTGACTAATGAAAAGATCCGTATTGTATACAGTGCTTTTAATAGACAGTGTTTTGTCTTTATACTGTAAAATATTGGGTCGACAGATAGGAAAAACATCTTGTATGACTATAAGAAATTTTCTCGAGGATCTTTTTATTAGTAAAAGGGGTAAAATGGTTTAATTGGTTGCAAATAATATTGTCGCACCGATCGCATCTATTAATTATTTCACTGGTAAAAATATAACGATTTTTCCAAATCGAATGAAAAGCAAATATATGCTAACAAAACGTTATTAAGAAAAGGAAATTATTTTTTTCAGTACAAAGCACATAAAAGCGAGTGGAGTGCAAAATTAAATTAACATTCAGCAAATACTTTTGATGCTACATATTTGCTTGCGAGAAGCTAATAATATTGTACTCATGATAGCAGGTACCTTGACGTTCGAAGCCTTAGGGTCAGCGAAGACAGAGAGGAATAATCCTCGCGAGGTCTCAGGCATGCACTTGATAATAAACTTTAAAATTAATAAACTAAAGTGCATAAATTCTCGAACCTTTACAAGAAATGCCCGCGCATCCTCGAGGATAAGCGGGAATACCTTATCGCACTTTAGTGTAATAATTTTAAAGTTTATTTTCAAGTGCTTCAAAGAAAATGCCCGAGACCGCGCGAGGATTATTCCTCTCTGTCTGCGCTGACCCTTAGAAAACTGTTTATACGGTCTCTATAATTATTATCCTTAAATCGATATATACCTAGAGGCGTATCAAACATATCTAAGACTTTTATTATATTTTATTCGTAAAATGATTTGTAGAAAGTTGAATAGCCGCCTGATGATAAGTATACCGTTACGTTTCGGAAAGCTTATTAGCGTGGGAGAGGTGGGTCACAAGTAAATTCCTTCTAAGAATTTACTCAATATGATATAAATAAGCCAAAATATTCTTACACGTAAGGTAAATATTTCCGAAATAATTGCTCCCGAGATTTTATTAAGCTAATGGTTAAAAATCTTAATAAAATCCGTACTAACAATATTTAACAAATAAGAAAATTCGTCTGTCTGATGAAGACATAAACCTCATAACACTCAAAACGCTGATTTGATAAAGATATTTCAAGTTTCGGAAAAGGACAGAGAGTATAGTGTCTATTCCGAAACAAATAGTTTCCGAACGAAGTAGCAACATTTAAATCAATATATTGTGTTATGAGAACAAAACATTTGTAACCCTCACTAATCTTCACGGCATCCATGCTATCTACGTACCTATATTCTTCGAAAGCTAGCTATTTCAGACATCTTTTTACTTCTAAAAATTTAGTTTGTCTACCTTTATAATCGTGTAACCTATAACATCTAGACTTGCTTCGTCTTAAAAGCTCGGAGCTTTGAAAGCTGAAGTGTGCTTAGACGAGCCACTAATTGGGGCCATAGTGACGGCTGACGGCTGATGAGGACACCAGACGGGGTGAACGAACCCCATCGCCTGTAAACTCCGAAACTATTTACATATAAGTTATTTATTCACTCGATACATTTTGATTAAAACTTTGAAGCATTTAAAAGTTTAGCTGCGAGGAGGTTATTAAAATATTTCTGTTATAGATCGTTATTATTTTAAGCTAACAAATCCTAATACTAATGCCAAGTTTGATTATAAACTTTGAGAAAAAGTACTGAATAGTTTACTATTTTGAAATTACCTCTAAATTAATTTCATTTTTTATGAATTATGATATATACCTATTGCCTATATTAAAAAAAAAAAACATGTTTTAATGATTTTGTTTTTTGGTAGAAAACTGCTATATTATTGGGAGTATTAATTACATCATAAAAAGTACTATAACATAAACATCGAATATATAAATTAGTGTCTGTTAAGGGTGAAATTTATTAATAAACTTTGCGCCGCGCCATGATAATGAATAAAAATGAACATTAAGCTTATTCGCCGTGTGATGTTGTAACGCATAATAAATTAAGGTTAAACGTAGCCAGACTTTGACATATATTTATAAAAACAAAGTTATATTTTATTCTGGTGAATTTGTGACTTCGTTCCCTTCTATTTATCCTCGGGGAACAGTTATTTTTTATACGAACCACAAACATTGTACCGATAATTCTCGGGCATAAAGTATTTTGTAACTCTGAAACGGGCACAATACAAAGTTACAGAGAGCCACACTTGTGCTCGAGATAATCTCGAGACAAAGCTGATGCGGGCTGCATGAACAGAAAGTCATATCACATATTTTTTACTATAAACATTTATAAGAAAAACCTTCATCGGTTTGACAAGCGCTTCGTTAATAACTCCATTTTCAGTGCGTGCCGAAAATTCCTTCTTTTAACCCGTCGATCCACTATATTTTCCTTATTTATAAACTTTGAACAAATTCGTTAAAACTGTTTAACAATAAAGTAGTATCTTTTTCCAATTGTTCCCTTGACAAAAAAAAAATATATAGAAGTTAGGTCAAGTACGTAAAGTTTTGTTTTCGGATAGGTAATTTACATTTTTATTTTACAACATTTCTGGAATGGGTGATGGTAACCGTGCTATTTTGCTACTTATATTATAATGTATATTATCCATGTAGTATAACATAATATTATGTTGACTATGGGCAGTTGAAAACTGAACTGATTTTTTATATTTTATAGTGCTTTATGTATTTAATGATTACCGTGACGTTACATTAATTTAAGTCAAATGAACGTACAGTTTATATAAAATGTTATGACATTGTGTTGTGTGTTTGGTTTAGTTGGTTAATTATAGTTATGTATATAATTTAAGAGTAACATTGTCCTACAAATAGAACAATCCATATTTTAGGACCATCAAATCAAAGTATGAAACCCTTTCTATCTCTGTTAGCTACCACTTTCAAGATGTTTTCGCAAATAAAAAAGTTGTTTGTCTTATGAAAATGAAGCTACTCACAAAAAATTTGCTTGTTAGTAATAAAAGAAATTGTTCTAGGGCTCCCTCACTAATAATATTATGTGGTTCACAATTAAATATCAGCATCAGGTGGCGGGCCCTCGTTAGGGCAATGTTTCACACGCGGCAGGCAATAAATATAAGCAACACGCAGAAGTGCTGTAACATTTTTCTTTCGTACGTGCTTCATCACTGGCTGGCGGACGCTAGGACGTATAAAGGATACGGCCTTGCGGACGCTGGAGCACCCTTTATCTAGTCCTCACGTAGGGCCTTCGTCTCGTTCGTGCGCTTTACAACTTGACTCTAGCGACTTATACAAGTATTTAGGTTTTTCAATCGCTAAAATACTGTCTATTTTTGTATTGTAACATTTTTCACGCGTAAAAAGCTAACGAAATTGAATAGAAAAGCAAAATATAAAGACGCGACAAACGAAAATTAGTTTTTATAAGTGACGTCCAACAAACAAAGAAATATCTTGTTCGGTATCGGTGTCGGCACAATAACAATAGGACTTATAACACCCAATTATGTTTTAGATTCCGCTATTTCAATCAAATATTAAAACAGTTCCGACGTAGTCTCGGTTCCATAAAAGCCTTTAGTATCACGACATTGTCGATCGAATACCAAGTACGATCTGATTACTTAAAACACCAAAAAACAATTTTGATAATAAAATTTTGTCGTTTGATGGGATCCGGACTTGATCGAAGCTGTATTAATTTTTGATTGCATACCAGAATTAGGTTTAATATTATTCTACAGTTAATTATTAAGAAATCATCCAAATAATTGTAAAAAACTTTATAAAGATGCACCATAAAATTATCAAGCGGGTGTATACTACGTATAATATAAAAGTGAACTTACCACGTTTTGCTTCACCAGACAGCGAATGAAAAGAAGTAATGTTATTTACAATAGATCCAGCACTAGCAGCCATACAACTAAGTCAACAACATATTATTTGTACTGAGTATTATGTGGATAGAATTTCTACTATATTTAAAACTTCATACTTAAACTACAAACAACATACTTAGGTACCTATTAATCTATTTGTCTAAGTCTATCTATTTGTCAAAGTGCAAAATCTTCTAAAATAACTTACTGAGTTACATTTAATCTGATTTAATAAATATTTATAAAGAAGTATAAATTTTATTGGTTTTTTTAATTTGAAATAATCTTTAAAAGTTCTCTTTTTGATTGCTTAAAAACTCTTTATGATATAAATGAAATAAAATGGATCCACAAACAGTAGGTAACTAAAAATCACTCAATGAAATTGAGTATGCCGATCGAGTAGGTTCTCGAAGTTTCTAGTTCGTCAATAACCCAATTTGCTCGATAGTAACTACATTAGTATGTTAATGAGATGACAAAGTTTACAGCATCCCCGATGCTCGTCTCTCGGAGTACTCGGGGCTCTTGGACTACGAGTTACTTCACACTTTGAGCTGAACATTAATATTAAAAAGGTAAAGAACCTATAACCGATATTAGCTCTATTAGCTCCCAATCAAATTTTTCGACACTGAAATGAAACAAAGTGAAGAGGCACCGTGTCAGTTAAAATTAATATCGACGAGGGAATTTGAGCACGAATCAAAACCGTATAATGTATTCCAGGCCGGTCGCGACTCGGTCGACAACGCCGCTTACTCGTATGAATAAGTGATAATTTATTAGCGACCTCTTTACGTAAGCCTCCGTCAATTAAATAGAGATAAAGGGAAAAAGATCACCTTTCGTGTGGGAAGAATGGAACACTCATTTCTACGCCGCGAATAAAGTTAAGATTAGAAACATTACTTTTAATATTAATTATGTAAGATAACTGGTTCTAACAATACAACCAAAAGAATATTAATCTTTCATCTCGGGGAGGAATGTTAGGATAAATATCATTAGAGATAAACGTTTATTGGTTGCTTTTTTTTAACTTAAACATAACTTATAATATCTAAATGACGGTAGGCTTAAAGCAACATTTTTATATTTTGTAAAAAATGATTTACCGGAGGTTGTAATTTAATAATTTAACTTGTAACATAATTTTTCTCTGTAAAAAACCTTTATTGATAGGTTTGTTAATAAATAACAAAATTGTCAAAATATTATAAGTATAAAGTAGGTAAACCATAAATTAAACTCCTGCCATCACTGAAACAAAAGAAAGTAAGCGATTTATTAAACAAGTATGACTGACATTTGATAGCACAAATTCTGGTTCGTTATTAGCAAGAGAAACTAATTTCTGGTTTAATTTACGCCAACATTTTCGGCTCTTTGTTCATACTGAAACTTAATCACAGACCGAAGCGATAACGTCACACGAAAGCAGAGATAAGAAGACCTTACAATTAGTATTGATTCACTTGCAAAGTAGGGTTACCGAGTTCGAGTTACCTTCGAACTTCCAAAATCTTTACATTCTATTTATGCTATAGAGGAATTGCGGAAAAAATGTAAGATTTTCATCAATATGCTCTATCCAGCCCATCCTAAATGGTAGGCTGGATCTGATACGCATTTAAAGAATAATAATAGTGCGAAAGAGACAAAATAAAAGGAAATAATATCATTTTTCTGTGCGTTGGTCTTCTTATTTCGTTTCTCTTCTACAAATTATTTGTTCGCTTGATTTCTACTTTTTGGTATTCAGCAGTTTTTATTAAAGTCGTAACTCAAATATATATTTTTTCAATTCATGCTGCTAAGTCCAAACTCATTCAGTATCAGCTGTGAAGAAAGCCGATTAAGCAAAATTCGACCTTCGGAACACTTCAATTGGATTTTCTTTATGAAATCTCGAGACAAAATTTCGCCAACTTCGGTGCAACTTTTTTGCTACGTGATTTGTCGACTGGCGACCGATTTGCCGATTAATTTTTAAACTGTATTTATAATAATATAAACTGAAAAATAACTTCAGATTTTTACGTTTAAAAGTTAATTATATCATGGCGTACTTAAACTCAAACATCTAAACTCGCAACACCATGAAGTTGACGTTCGTCTTTTTGCGTCATTATATGATTGGACAGGCTGCATTGTCCATGTTGGCCCAATATGGACCAATACAAGCCGTTTCGAGTAGAGTCATATTGGCCTACAATTGCCCATAAAATCAACGAATCATGATTGCCATCATGATTGCGAGCAGGTTCAACTGCTTCGCAATCATGATGGCAATATTATGCTTATCCGTCATGGCTCAAATTGATTTTGAGGGTCATGAAATTGTATTGTAATAATATTCTCAAATTGTCTATTACGTTAATTAACACAAACGCCGCTTTCAGGTAACTATATCATCCTGAACAATTAAGTATAACGTTTCGATTAATAAGCGTGTGTATAGTGTTGCAAAATAATTAGATTTTGCGGGCGATTACAATACATGAGCTCGGCATATCTATCGATAGGCGAATGGAGGAGGGAGGGGGGGAGGTGAATGACCTGCCCCCAACTTAAATCGATGGCGAACCCTAGCGCCCTTAAATTCACAGCAAAAACAAACTCATACATCAAAGAGGAAATCATTCCATCCAATAATTGAAAATCTCTTTTACATCGTTCAATGTCTTTTTTACTCGACTTCATTATTAAAATTGAATTATAGCTACTATGCCGACCTATTCTGGTGGCTGTTAAGCGTTTTTGTGTTAACCTACAAACATTTTTTTGTTGAATGCAGTCTTGTTCTAAATAATTTACAGAACACGACCACATATTAATGTGGTCGTGTTATTAAACTTAATACGTATTTTTTTGTGGAAAAAAAAAATGCTTAATATTGTCCATATATAATAATATGGTAACATGTAGAATAATATTACAAGTTAACACGATTACGAATATTGATATTGAATACTTTTAGTTCTTACTTAGAAAAAATAAAATCAAGTAAGTGCTTCGTAAATAAAGTAAATGGCGCTTAAAATTTATCTTATGTGTGCCCATCCATGTGTGAATATTTAAGTACTTTGAGAAATTTCCATTAGTGAAGGTTATACAAAGTTATTACTAAATGTGAAACGATAAGAAAGTAATAACCTTATATAATTAAATATTCAATGTTATAAAAGTCACGTTACGTACCTACAATGAGAAATCAATTAACCTAATTCAAGACGTGAGTTGTAGAGTAACATGAAAAAACTTCCGGTTTTTTTGCTTAAATGAAGGCATTAGGGCCAGAAAAATTATTTGAAATAGAATAACTATAGAGTATATTATGTGTAGCCAGATATATTAGCTAGGATATGAAGTAGTTAAGTTACAAGTTTTATTAAAATAATTAGGAAAAAATGAGGTATTGTCCGTATGTTACGAAATGTTACTTGTTCGTTGAAGAATTCCACTCAAGTCTTCAATTGTGTTTCAGCAAAGTTTTTCTTTTTGTTAATTTATAGTAATCTTTGGATAATTTAATAAGTAATTTATAGTAATCTTTAGATTATGTTTTATTTATGTATAATTTATCAAAATGCATTGCATTACTCTGATAAAAATATAACACGTAGATAGACAAAAAACTTATGTTTTTTACACGGAAAAAATATGCCGTCTTGCACAAAATAAAAATACATTTTATACTGCAAAGTGAACGCAACATTTTTGCGAGAGTCTTTACGATACCTTTTAAGCTTGGACCTCATCTGGCAGTACGGAATCGCCTTTTTCCGTCGTCCTTTCTCTTTCTGTCGCTTAGAACTGCCATTTACTAGACCGAGACAGAAAGCATAATGCGATAGCACGCGGCGGAATCCTCGAGGCGATCGGCATCACGGACAAAATGCAATGGTCGGCAGAGAGACTCCGGAACGCTGAAGCGCGCGATAGCATGCTAACGCATCCTTTCACCGACGCGTGCGATCGCCTTTTTTGTCTGCGGAATGCGACAGCGCGCGTTCGCATGCGGCAGCACACTGCAGCACGTGGTAGCACAGGCGGAACAAATGCGATTCCGTGCTGCCAGATGTGGTCCAACCCTAACACAACATTTTTCATTTTCCGATCCGACATCGGAATTGAAAACTGCAGCCTTACCCCCGAACTGATATCAATCTGATATCAGATTTTTGACACTTTGGATGTGTAAAATAGAGCTATTTTAGATGTCTAAAGTGTCAAAAATCTGATATTATCAGATTGATATCAGTTTCGGGGGTAAGGCTGCAGCTCAATTATATCTCTATGATAACTTCATAAAATCGTAAATTAATTGTTCTGCTAGCTCGTGTTCATTTACTATCAGATATCCGGTGTATGTATTATATTTCTCTTTTGATTTCTTAAGCTATATCACTTATCAGAGAAGTTGATTTTTAGGCAGATGGCAGACCAACGTAAATTGGTCACGTTGCGTCAAACCCAACCGACAGATCACAGCTATCATTGTATTACATTAAGTCGCCGTTTAGACGGTCAAATTTTCATCAATCTATTATCTGATCCATCAATCCGGTACAGATTGACGAAAATTTGATCGTCTAACCCACAGATTGATGGATTGATCGTATTTTTATTATGAACTTTTTATAACCATCAATATTACGTCAATCAGATTGATGGATCAGATTGATGAAAATTTGACCGTGTAACCTGTGATAATCCGACTAAACGTAGTAACTAGTAGCAGAGACAGCAGAGTAGACAGAACTAAGCAGTACCTCGACTTCAAACAAACGGGCAATATACTCGAGTTGTGCGCTAATGTCACTTTTAACATGTTTCACAATGCTTAGTTTAAGGCCTGTATTTACTTTGATTAGTGCAAGTGCAAGTGACTAGTAATTGAGGCAGTGGAGTGCAGGTGTGTAGTGCAAGTAGTGTCCAATTCTTGTTTAGTGGCTCTTTAGTAATTTAATTTAGTAAATTCAGTAGTAGCTTTTAACACGAGCGTCCAAGTTTTAAAAATAAAACTGCCATTTTGACATGTCCTTCATTTTAATAATATTGGTTTTATTAAAACTATTTGACCATGAAGTATTTTTATATGTCCTTTCCCAGGAGTCAAAGTATCTCCATGCCAAATTTCAGCAAAATCGGTTCTGACTTCTGAGGTATAAACGTGAAGAGGTAACAGACAGACACACATCCGCATTTATAATATTATTAGTATATTAGTAAGTAATAAGTATGGATTAGTATGGAAGTAATTGAAGGGGTGTCCTTTTGTACTTTTAATAGGTATATATAATAATGATATACTATATCTATGGACGCTTCACACGGCACACCACGTCAGTCTGGCCCATAAAGTTAATATACCTAGCGGAATAATAGTAACAATCTCGAGCTGTCAAACGAAACCAAAATTGGTTTTCATCTGTCACGCACTTGCACTCGCAAAAAATAGCACGCTTTTAATCACGTTACTAAGCAGCCGACTAGTCACTTGCATTAATCAGTCGCTGTCCACACTTACTTTCTACTAATCACTCATCACCTGTACTAGTCACCTGCACTTAATCACTAATCAAAGTGAATACAGAACTAATCACGTTACTACGCAGCCGGCTAATCACTTGCACTAAACAGTCGCTGTCCACACTTACTTTTTCCTAATAACTAATCACCTGCCCTAATCACTTGCACTTATTACTAATTAAAGTGAATACGGGCCTTTACGCATTAGTACGGCGCGAGCCGACCGATATGACTATACTACGTCAAACGTATCGTGATCTCTTCTGAATTGGTCTACTCTTTAGTTCTGTTTACTCTGGTCGTAGGTCCGTCAACTGTCTATGAATCAATTTTTTCTATGGTAGACACGTTATGTGAAAATATCGGATCCGTCACTTTGCATCACATCATTTACCGGAGTAAGTTTACCGGAGGCCCAATCCCCTGCCCTATTCCCTTCCCTTCCCTCCCCTATTCCCTTCCCTTCCCATCCCTACTCTCCCCTATTATCCTATTCCCTCTTAAAAGGCCGGCAACGCACCTGCAGCTTTTCTGATGCTGCGAGTGTCCATGGGCGACGAAAGTTGCTTTCCATCAGGTGGCCCCTTTGCTCGTTTGCCCCCTTATTTCAATAAAAAAAAATACTCGAAACCAATATCGGATCGTAAAGTTAGAAAGTGTCACGTGGATGTCAATCTCTGTCCAGCGTCACCAGTGTTACCAGTCTCCGAAGTACAAAGCTTTGTTAGTGAAATGTGTACTGAAACCTTTGACGGGCGGATTAATAAAATGCACTTTGATATTTCCTTTGTTTCCGATGTCCGCAGCCCGAGAGCATGTCGACAGTGTTGAAATATAAAACAGAGATTTTATAAAGCTACTATGACACTTTTCTGTAGTGTAAGTTTGTGTGAAAGTAATACGGAACGATATTTAAGAGCCCGTCCTCTCTTTTCTACTGCTCTCTTCACACTTACGCCCGTCTTTCATATGCCAGGTGAAAAAGGACGATCGCCAAGTTAGCGGGCAGATAGAGGTTTTCTGTTTTTAAAGGGTTTTTTATTTTTATTTATTTTTTATTTAACTCTTTATTGTACACAAGAAACACAATATAAAGATACAATTAACACGGAAAGACGACACAAAGGAACTGCTTATTTCTAAAGAAATCTCTTACAGCAGCCCTACGGAGAGATACAGTGTAAAAGACAGCAGATAGGACGTGCACAATCAATAGTTTTTACAATTTTTTATATTGAAGTGGTAAAAAGTAATTCCAACATTTTATAGACGACTTTCTCAACAGTACATTGTATTTTTTTCATACCGTTAAGACGTCAATACAATCCATAAAAAGGTGATATTCTAAACCTTTTACAGCAAAAATCACAAAACTGTCGCGGGTTTGAGTTGGATTATTTAAAGATACTTAAAAAAAATAAAAAATCTAGCTCCAACACTATATTAAAATTGAAATGATCTTACATGTTGTGCATTAAAACATATAGAAATACCGTATTTTAACTGTTAAATCACGTCTGTTAAACGAGTGAAATCGGCAAAATTTCGTATACGGACTCTTAATCACGCTTCGAAAAGCATTTAAATTTTTAATATTTTATGAATTTCGGTGAAGCATGGCATTTAATGAGTTAATAAACTGAAAAGAAATGTCCGAAATTACGTGTAATTAATTAAATTTATATTAGTGTTGATTTACTGCCATATTATGAGAGATTTTATTGAGAAATGACTTATGGGATATTATCACCATGTAGGTTTTCACACACCCGTTTCAAACTATTTCTATTCTTACACGATGGATGTGTTTGCTCAGGCAACATTTTGGACGACGGCTGAGGACTTATCAAACACTCGCGAAGGGCTAAACAAACACGTCGTCCGAATGTATTGTTCCAACGTTCTCGAAAACACCACGTAGAAAATGTATGCCGAAAAATGGAGCTCGAAGGGATGACCCTCGATAAAATGTTAATTTTCCAAAATGAATTCCATTAAAATTTAGATTTGTCAGGTTCCTTACATTAAGAACAAGAACAATTACAATTACAAGAACATTAGACAGAGAATAGGTGAATTAGCTGTATAATAGTAGCTGTCAAAATATCCATACTAATCCATACTAATATTATAAATGCGAAAGTGTGTCTGTCTGTCTGTTTGTTACCTATTCACGCCCCAACCGCTGAACCGATTTTTTCCGTGCGATAAACGAATTTTGGCACAACGGAGTTGCGGACGTCATCTAGTATAACATAAATGCAGAAGTGTATTTAAGATTCTGCCTATCTGTAACTTCTTCACGCCTAAACCGCTGCACCAATGGGTATGCAGATACTTTGGCAAGGGACATGGGACACTTTGTCCCGGCAAAGGATATTTATTAAACATTTACAGTTTCATTTTCAACATAAAATAGCAAATTTTTTTATTTATTGAGTTAAGCCTTTAATCACTAGAACTTATGCATTATCACGTTACGTTACAAGCCACTTGTAAACAGCTGAACTCGTATATAAAATATGATATCAACAATAATTTATTGCAAAATATTCTTGTACGTAGTATTTTTGTAACCAATATTCATAATAACATATATGCAGCTTTTTGTATGTGGGAGGAAAATATCAACACAAAGTTTATATTTTCATACCAGCAAAAAATAATAACATGTTTTGCTTAGTATAATTTCTAGTGTCGCGACACATCTGTAGAACGTTCGGCGCCGAACATTCGGCGCAATGTATTTCAAGTTCTCTATGACACATCAGCGTAAATTATGCCACGTGCCAACTGCTCCCTCTGGATCGTATCCAGCGAAGGGCAGCTTGAATTGTTGACTGCCATAGTGTTTCAAACAGCTTGGACCCCTTGGAATTACGCCGAGATGTAGCTTCACTCTGCATCCTCTATCGGTTGTATCACGGGGAGTATTCTGAGGAATTGTTCGGAATCATACCACCTGCAACTTTTCGCCATCGTCCCACGCGAAAAACATACCATCCTCATCACCTTGATGAGTGGCAGTCTTCCACAGTGCGTTTTTCGCGTAACTTTCTGCCGCGCACTGTAAAACTCTGGAACGAACTGTCACCAGCAGTATTTCCGGACCTATACGACCTGCAAACCTTCAAGAAAAGAGCGTATTCCCTCTTAAAAGGCCGGCAACGCACCTGCAGCTCTTCTGATGTTGCGAGTGTCCATGGGCGACGGTAGTTGCTTACCATCAGATGACCCGTTTGCTCGTTTGCCCCCTTATTTAATAAAAAAAAAGTTTAGTTAACGCGTCCGGTCCTTCCGTCAGCGGAACTTTCGCCGCCGCGCCGTACGTCCAGCAGATACGTTAAATGAAGTGAAGTGAGAACAGAAAACGAGTGTACCAAATAGAAGGTAATAGGTATTAGGTACGATTTCGACACAAAAATAAGAATATTTTAATACTTGATGACACCCGTAACTCGACCGTTGCGCCAAAAGTCTTTCATCGCGCGAGAACCATAAATTTTTCCAGGACAAAAAGTATGCTGTGTCCTTTCTTCTTAAAATCGGTTCAGTGGTTTGGCCGTGAAGAGGTAACAGCCAGTACAATTTCGCGTTTATAATATTTGTATGGATAGTAGCTTAGGACTAAAGTGTGAAGGCTTCAGAATCAGTACCATCCTCACAGTGAAGTGTGTACTTGGGCACGCGCCTTTATTCATCAGCTCTACATTTATAACGACGCTCGATTTTATGTCTTATGCCAGCGACGATTAAGTTGATAATCTATATCTATACATATTATAAAACAATGTCGCTTTTTTTCCCTCATGTTCCTTTGTTCCCTTTAATCTTTAAAACTACACAATGAATTTTGATGATTCTTTCAGTGTTAGATAGCCCGTTTATCGAGGAAGGCTATAGGCTATATTTTATCACGCTAAGACTAATAGAAGCGAAGAAATAGAGGAAAATGTGGGAAAAACGGGGAAAGTTATTTAAAAGGGCTAACTTGAACGAGGTAATCTCAGGTCCGATTTGAAAAATTCTTTAGTGTTAGATAGCCCATTTATTGTGGAAGGCTATAGGCTATATTTTATCACGCTAAGACTAATAGGAGAATGTGGAAAAACGGGGGAAATTATTTGAAAGGGCTTATCTCGCGAACTTTCCGTACATCTATGCAAATAAATAAATTTGAATTTGAATTGCTGGAGCAATTTTTATGTTATTTGGCACAGATAAGAAGTAGACCATTTGAAGGATAAAAGCTATCGATTTTAATCATTTTTTTTTTTGTGGCTATATATTTTATATCCGTGCGACGCCGGGGCGGGTCGCTAGTCATATTATAAAGAAGTGCGTGTTAACAAATGTATCTCGTAGCCCACCGTAGATCTCGTAGCACCGTAGCAGTTGTAGCACACCGTAGCATTCGTAGCTATGAACTGTAATATCATAGCAAATATTATATTTGCTGCAAATAATATTTTTAGGCTTGTAATTTATGTTTTAATAATAATGAATGCAGTATTATTAGTTTTAAAAGTAAAAATAGAAAGTATATTTTTTCTAAGTGTAACAATTTTCATATTGACAAAATAACTGTTTTATAAGACATAGTCATAATATTATATGGGGTTTAAAGTATCTGACACGATGTTCACGTTATGTAAAATATTACGTAAAACCTAATTAATCGTCACGTGAAACATGAATTGTTTTTATATTTGTATCAGGGGTGGGATTAAAAGTTTTGAGGAGATTACGTCTGTACAATAGCGGCTCAGTGCGACGTGATATAATCCCACCTAGTTTATATGTAAATCTACCCATGTATCATCCCAACTATTAAAGTGTGCGTTTGTTTGTCACGCTGACGTGTTCACGTAAATGAAGTAGTTTTATGTATCGTAAAATTTTAATGTCTTAAAAAAACGCCAGAGGTTGAGAAAACTACCTCAGTAAAAAAAGTGATTAAACATATTGATATATACTAAGTAGGATAATTTTAACAAAAGGAAGAAAGGGGTCGCGAAATATTTTTTCATACCAAGGGGGTCGCGCCATAAAAAAGGTCGAAAAATATAATTGGTCTAAAAAGAAGACGTCTCTTTTCGCGGTTAACATTTATCATTTATTTTCATTTCAATTGAGCGAAAAGAGTAAAATCCTCGTAACAAGATATAGCCGGGAGAAATATAATACCATAAAGTATTGCGCGGTCGTATTTTTACCATAAATGGCGGCAAGGATCGCCCCTTCACATATTCATTCAAAATGGCTGCCATAAATCTGTAACGCTGGATCCTGGACTATAATGGATACTTGACGAACCGCGATAAAATATAAAAGTTATCGAAAATACATTCGACACTTCCGAGCATCAAATTCTATTGATTTTATAATCAGTATAATAGCACTCACATAATATACTGTCATAGACGGTGGACCTACGTTATTTTGTTGGATTATTTCAGGTCGTTATTAGTCGGGTCGGTAGGTCGTCAGATGGATTTGATATGCTGTATCCACAATGCCGCTGGCCGCCCGGCCGCCGGCTAACCACACATGCCGCCGGCGGCATGTGTGGATGCGCCATTATAAACCGTATAAATGACAAAGGCCATTTGACTATGAGTCAATTTCACTGATAACACCTAGATAATAATAATAATTAACCATAATTATCTACGTCCAATTTGGTTGATTTGAGTGCACTTTGAGTGTACGTATGATTAAAGGCTTAGCCCCAATTTCACCAACGACTGTTAAAGTTAATGCTCGAATTAGTATCACGTTACCTCTTTCGTTTTTCTTATGAAAATTAATTAAAGTGAAAATTAATTAAAGTTAAAATGTCATATCTTCTCTTTCAGAGAAGATATGACATTTTAACAAGCTGCTAAGTGCTAACACTAACAAACGTTGGTGAAATTGGGGCTTAACCTGCTTATTACATACACAATGTCAGGATTCAGTCACGAATAAATCAATCAATTTAATCCAGAACTAACACGCGACACCGATTCAACCAATTTCCTTTTAATAGTCAATTTTAGTTTAATAAAAAAAATGATCAAGTGGCGAGGTGGACTCGCGAAGGGTTCCGTACTATTATAGAACAATTATAGGCAAAAAATATGTTTTTGTATGGGAGTTCCCCTTAATATTAAAGCTTATATTAATTATATAATAATAAATATTATATTAATTCTTCCAAGTGATCTTCTTTAAAATATCTATTTTACTTAAAAAGTCGTTCAGTTTTATTTCTTTTTTAATTGCGACATCGCAATTGGCGTCCTCCCCAGCAGTTAAGCGCAAATGGCTGGAAATGTAACGCTGGAAAAATTAATTGATAGTCATTTTCAGCCTGAAGCATAAAAATGGAAAAGACTCCAAATAGAATAGATTTTTGTGACTTTGCAATTTTAAAATAGAAATTCTCTTTCAATTCCGAACCAAATTATTATTTAAAACGTTGATTAAATAAACACAATAATTTGTGTTCGTGTAAATTGTAGTTTCAGTAAAATAAAAACACGAACCATAAGATTAAATCAACGAGTGTCCGACGTAAGATTTAGTGGAAGTAATTAAATGAAAAAGCCGAGCAAAGTTTTTAATTTGTTTTTTCTTTTTGCGCGGCTAGGAAAGTTGAGAAATTAATAACATAAAATGCTTCGAGGGAGGATAATATTCATAATGAATTCTTTACATTTTTACCCGTAATTATGTTTAGAAAAATGTACATAGACCGCTTGTAATAATTATGTCGGATGTACAATGTGTTTCGGTTGCCTAAAATAATTTAATATCATCATTATTCATTACTATATTATTGTTTTTTTTTGTGATCTTTATTGTATCTTTTACTAATTACATAAACAACCTTTGATTTACCTAATTCAACTTTAAACTTTCTTGTTATAGATAAATATCACTAAAGATATTAAAGGTGATATTACGTAGCTATACAGAGGTGCCTCTTTACTTCTACTACTGATCTTAATTACACGAAAAGCGGTAAGCATCCTCCTGTACATGCACCCATGCTCCAACTGTCTAACGTCTAGAAGGTTCTACTGTAAGGTACCATGGTGTATGCTGTATGGCTTACCCAGGCTCGCGTCGTACGTGTTCATGTACTCTGACGTCATAAACTGGGAGACAAGAGCCGTCTTCCCCACGCCCGCGTCTCCGAGAAGCACCACTCGGTACTTCGGTATCTGTAGGCAGAATGTTATTAGAAAGGGAATTTGTAGTCTGACTATGTCTTAAAACTGTAGAGAAGCCTATAAATATCAAGAAGCGAAACGTTATATAGCGTATATATTATAATATGATTGTCTAAAGAGAATTTAAAACAGCTACATTACACAATGGAAGGAGAACAATACTTAGTGTATAATTTATCAAAAACACCTTTACTCAGACAAACTATTTAGCCATTACTTTTCTTTAATTGAATTATGTTATAAACTCCATAATATGTTTTCCGTTAAACTCTTCGTTGTATTGAAGTTACGTAATCATTTAATCCCTCTGGGCGTGTCCATATAAGTAGCAGAAACTTGTCACTATAGTCAAAGTGGATTTTAAGCCCAAAGTAAACATATTACACTTAATAGACATTTTGTTAACACTGTGGCGAACCAATGGCATACGTGCCAGAAGTGGCACGCCACATAAAATTTTGAGCACGTTACTGATCACAAAATTATTATAGTGATTATTCAACAAAAGCGCTAAGTTAGGCTTGGGGGTTATAAATTTAAATACGCGCAAGGATTACAAAGAAAAATATTATTTGGTGGTACGTCTATGACATCATTAAAGAATTCTTCAGAAAAACGGCACGTTGAGTTGATGGCAAGGTTAACCATCCCTGGCCCCTGATTCACAACGCGTAATTCGATTCGGATTCGGAAACTTCATCGCGCGACATCCAATAAACGCTAGCCGCGCTAGTCATTGACCAATGACCGTACGGTAAAGTTTCCGAATCCGTGTCCGTGGGAATCGCCCTGCTGGTCTATGGTATAAATGTAAAGGCATGTCCATACCGGATCCAAGTCGTCCTCGTCGGGCGTCTCGAGGCTGGCGGAGTCGACGGGCCGGTAGCCGGAGCAGCACGACCCGTCAAACGGCGATCGATCGGACGCTCTAAAATATATCACATTATTCACACATCGTAAAATAACTCTTGAAGCCTTTGAATTAATGGTAAAAGAAAATGTTATATTAAAATCGTTGGTTTCGTGATTTTTAGACTTCCGAAGGGTAAAAGCGGCACACTATTACGAAGACTTCGATGTCTGTCCGTCTGTCTGTCTCCAGGCTGTATCTCAAGAACCGCTATAGCTACTATTCTGATTTTTTGTGTATATCTGTTGCCACTATAACGACAAATACTAAATACTAAATAAATATTTAAGGGAGGTCCCCTTACAAAAAAAAACATAATTTTTGCCTTTTTTTACTCTTTAATGGTACGGAACTGTTCGTTCGCGAGTCTAACTCGCACTTGGCCGTTTTTTAAAGATATTTTATAGGGTTCATTGCGATTTGAATTAAGAGCACTTCGATTTTGTATCGCTATTATACATTGCGCGCGCCGTCGCGTCTCATCTCGCCTGATTTCAGAGTGAACGAAAAAATCCTAGCTAAAATTTTCATAATGCTTGCAGAGTATATCAAAACTTAAAGACAATACACAAGTTTCTTAATTTACTATAATATATAATAACTATAATATAACTATAATATAACTAGGCGTTCCGCGCGGCTACGCCCGCGTAAATTAGACATTTTACAAACAAATTAGTCCACAAAAAATAGTCTATGATCCTTCATGTGGTCTATTTCTTATCTGTGCCAAATAACAGAAAAATTGGTCCAGTAGTTCGTGAGATAAGCCCTATCAAATAATTTCTCCCGTTTTTTCCACATTTTCCTCTATTTCTTCGCTCCTATTAGTCTTAGCGTGATAAAATATAGCCTATATCCTTCCTCGATAAATGGGCTATCTAACACTGAAATAATTTTTCAAATCGGACCAGTAATTCCTGAGATTAGCGCGTTCAAACAAACAAACTCTTCTGCTTTATAATATTAACTAGCTGACCCGACAGACGTTGTCCTGTCTTAGCGATGATTATTAAATTCGAATTGGTATAATTAAGAGAACAATAGATTATAAATGTAGTATCTCCATGCCTTTCATCAAAATAGATTAAATAGTTTAAGCGAAAATCAGTTTATTGTGCGGGAACCGTACATTTTCTGGGACAAAAAGTATCCCTTGTCCTTTTCCGAGACTCAAAGTATCTCCATACCAAGTTTTATAAAAATAGACTGAATAGTTTAGTTTGGTTTCCCTAGTCCTTTCCCGAGAATAGTTTAGACGAAAATCGCAAAAGTTTATTGTGCGGGAAGTGTCCGGGACAAAAAGTATCCCTTGTTCTTTCCCGAGAATAGTTTAGGCGAAAATCGCAAAAGTTTATTGTGCGGGAAGTGTCCGGGACAAAAAGTATCCCTTGTTCTTTCCCGAGAATAGTTTAGGCGAAAATCGCAAAAGTTTATTGTGCGGGAAGTGTCCGGGACAAAAAGTATCCCTTGTTCTTTCCCGAGAATAGTTTAGGCGAAAATCGCAAAAGTTTATTGTGCGGGAAGTGTCCGGGACAAAAAGTATCCCTTGTTCTTTCCATAGACTCAAAGTATCTCTATACCAAATTTCATCCAAATATATTGAATAGCTTAGGCGAAAATCATAAAAGTTTATTTCGCGGCAACCATATATTTTCCGGGACAAAAAGTATCCCGTCCTTTCCCGAGACTCAAAGTATCTCCATACCAAATTTTATCAAAATCTATTGAATAGCTTACGCGCAAATCACAAAAGTATATTGTGCAGTAACCGTACATTTTTCCGGGACAAAATGTATCCTATGTTCTTTTCCGGGACTCAAAGTATCTCTCCACCAGTTTTCAGCCAATTCGGTTCATTCGTTCATGAGTTATAAGTAGTGTAACTAACACCACTTTCTTTTATATATATAGATTACTTATGACAACCTGATACTAAATTAGTTAACTATATGCAAAGTGTTCTACATCAGTTCCATATGTGATTTATTTAGCGTTCTCCCGCGTTTATAAATATTGCAGGGCAATTTGATGCGAGTGGGTAAGCCCGCTCCTAAGTAGGGGCTGGCTTAGACGAGATATCAAGGGACATTTATAATAACCTTGACAGAATAGTCAACGCCGGCTGGTACTAAATACTAATGCTAATTGTTTTTATTTATTTACAATTATTTTGGGTTCATCCATTAGCCTGAAACTTGGGAATACGCTGAATTGCTATGTTTTTTCAAGTTGTGAATTCAATTCATTTGAATATTATTTAGCGTGATACGAATCAGAACTTAACCCCACTACTGTTTATGTAGTCTGAATAAATTGTATTTTATCACAAAGATAAACTTGCTATTTACTATGGACTAAAACTTCTTTATCAATTCTGATGTAGGAGGGCGTCGTAAAAAGTACATAATGCATAATCATCAATTTGGTATTTCTTGTTATGCGTGAAAAGAAAGCAAGTAGGGCGAGCCGGCACGCGATTCTGTGATCAGTCGGACGCCAGTAGATTACAATCACAGAATAAACAGATACAGAAGACAAGAAAGAAAGGCAACTCGCATTGTCTTGCTAAGTTTCATAATAAAAACGCTGCTCCAGCACACATCTCATTAATATTAGTAATAATAACTAGATGACCCGGTGAACTTTGTATCTCTTTCCTACTAATAAAACTTTCCCTGGACTTCCATTAATATTCAAGACTTAGTCAAATCAGTCCAGCCTTCCTCGAGTTTTGGCGAGACTAACAAAATTTGCAAATATTTTTTATTTAAGTATAAAGATTATATTTTTCTATTTCTATCTATTTTGTACTATTAGATTTTAATCCCTAAAGATTTTGCTTCATACACGAATAAGTAATACCTAACAGACAAATCTTTGGAGAGTTTGAAACTATACTTTTTGTTTGTCTTTGATTTGGTTCTTAAAGTTCTAACTTGATAAGGATTTGCCCATATGATGGTTAAAACTTTAGTTTGTATATTTCTATTTTAATATGATCTAGATCTAATAAGTTATTAACTAAATAAACAATGTATAGTATATTAGGGCAATTTAATAAAATATTATAATTCGGAAGAGTTTGTTAGTTCAATGTCTGTTTGATTGTTTGTTTGTTTGTTTGAACTCAGGAACTACTGATCTGATTTGAAAAATTATTTCAGTGTTAGATAGTCCATTTATCGAGGAAGGATATAGGCTATATTTTATTACGCTAAAACTAATAGGATTGAAGAAATAGAGGAAAATGTGGAAAAAACGGGGGGAAATTATTTGAAAGGGCTTATTTGAACGCGCTAATCTCAGGAACTATTGGTCCGATTAAAAAAATATTTCAGTGTTAGATAGCCCATTTATCGAGGAAGGCTATAGGCTATATTTTATCACGCTTAGGGCCTGTTTCACTGCTTCTTGATAAGGTGCCAGATAGGCTTATTTGACAGATTTTCCATACTCTATGTGTCAAGTTAAGTGGTGGATAGCCTTATCAGGAAGCGGTGAAACAGGCCCTTAGACTAATAGGAGTGAAGAAATAGAGAAAAATGTGGAAAAAACGGGGGAAATTATTTGAAATGGCTTATCTCACGAAGTGCTAGAGCAATTTTTCTGTAATTTGGGTCAGATAAGAAGTAGACGACGTGAAGGGTCATAGGCTATTGTATGTGGACTAATTTGTCTGAAATGTCTAATTTGCGCGGGCGAAGCCGCGCGGAACGTCTAGTAGGTAATAAGTGCTAATATTTAAAATTAAAGTACTAGTTTCTCCGTTTACGAAACGAAATATAAAGAAAACTCTTTGTAGAGTTAATACTTTAATCAATAAGAACAGACAACGTTAAATCCAGTTAACGTAAACACAGCACAAGTCACGTGCTAGCATCGTGTCCGTGGGCTACAATTAACATTTCATTACAACTGACAGACAAAACATCCATACTTTCATAGTTAATAATATAAATGCGAAAGTGTGTCTATCTGTCTGTCTGTCCGTATGTCAGTCTGTCCGTTACCTTTTCACTCCCAAACCGCTGAATCTATTTTGCTGAAATTTAGTATGGTTATACTTTGAGTCCCGGGAAAGGACATAGGATACTTTTTGTCCCGAAAAAATGTACGGTTCCGGCGCGATAAATAAATTTTGGCGCAGCGGAGTTGCGGGCGTCCTCTAGTTTGTAATATACGTGTAATATAGTATGTTTTTCGTTTCGGTCTATGTACCGTTTTCCCTAGTACTGTTTTAATTACATGTCAGTATTAGTTGTGAGTTGTGACCTGTGGCTACTGGTTATATTCCCTGGAAATATTCTAATTTGACTTTGACTTTATGCATGTAGTGTTCACATCGAGAGGGTCAAACACTAATGTTATGTATTTAATCTATCCTCTTTCTATGTTAAGTGTCTGGCACGTTTTATGAACCTTAATAAAAAGCCAAGGGACACCCGGATGAAACGAAGTTTATCTTATATCTTTAAACGAAATCTAAAAACTTAATATATAATTGGAATCTCGCAATCGGCTCCAACGATTTTCATGAAATTTTTTAGTATATAGGGTGTTCCCGAAACATCCTATATACTAAATTTCGCCCCCGGGCGATAAATCGATCTAGCTAGGAATCATTTTTATAAAATGTCATTTTATTCGTGTTTTATCGAATACCGAGCAAAACTCGGTCAAATAGCTAGTTATTTCTTATGTACAAAAAAACCTGTATACACTCAACAAAAAAAAAGACGGGTTGCACTTCGGGAGTGCCGGCAGAAGTGAAAACTTGATTATTAACGTTGTGCAGTATTTTTTTAACCCATTTTTTTATGAAAATCGATTTTTTTAATTAATCAAAACCCTTACAATCGATTAAATTTTAACCCATTTTTTATGAAAATCAATTTTTAAAAAATCGTTTTTTTTAATCAATCGAAACTTAAAAAATATCGACAATCGGAAAAAAAACAATCGATTGTTCGATTAATCGATTTCGATGTTACAACACTACTCTCCAACCGTCTTACGGTTTTTCGATCAGCACGAGAATCTGACGCGAGTTTCACAGTTTTTACCCATCCCACAAAAGTGCTCAACGCCGCTAAAGTTTTCACTTCAAAAAATTCGTCGCTACACCACACTTCAATGCAAGAGAGAGATAAAGAGACAGGGAGAGAAACACGCAACTTTTCTGTCGTTACAACTTTTCGTCTTATTTTTTTCTGTCTAGCCCCGTTTCACAACGCGCGATAAGGAATTTCGTTCCAAAAATAATAAAAAATTGCGATTGTTGTAATGACAGACGCGTAGTCCGTATATGATTTTTCGGAAATGTTTTGGACAACACCCGGTTGTGTGCTATAAGATTTTTATCCGATTTAACCGGATAGATCTTGAGGCTATATTTTATAATATTCTGATGAAAACAGCAACGCGACGCGTAGATATGTATTTCTAATTTTGTCGTATTGTCTCATGTGTGTATGTCTCAATTCAGTACAAATTTAGAAACGCATCTACACGTCACGTTGCGGCCTGAATTGACCCTTACAAACCTTACAAACGTGTATTTGACGTTTTTCAAACTTTAGTTCTATGGAATGCAAATGACATGCTACAAGATTTCGGCGATACTTCTGAGCTACGCGACGCGACGGCCGACGGGACAAATTAATATCCTTGTAGGATTCTATCACTTCAAAATCCATGCATGCATGACACTCTATAGGTTTAATTTATATCCCACGTTTTTTTTTTAATGAAATAAGAGGACAAACGAGCAAACGGGTCACCTGATGGAAAGCAATTTCCGTCGCCCATGGACACTCGCAGCCTCAAAGGAGCTGCAAGTGCGTTGCCGGCTTTTAAGAGGAAATAGGGTATTAGGGGAGCGTAGGGATGGGAAGGGAAGGGAAAAGGGGAGGGTAGGGAAGGGAATAGGGTAGGGAATCGGGCCTCCGGTAAACTCACTCACTCGGCGAAACACAGCGCAAGCGCTGTTTCACGCCGGTGTTCTGTGAGAACGTGGTATTTCTCCGGTCGAGCCAGCCCATTCGTGCCGAAGCATGGCTCTCCCATGTATAAATATATCCCACGTCAAAGAAAACAAGTACAAGAAAAAGAGAGAACGTGCCTACTACGTGACCACCTTAACCGATTTTAACCCTTCTTTAATCGTCCTTTAAAGTAACTTCACCCTCCCCTAAACAAGTCACATAACAGGAGTATCTGAGTTTAACTTACGACAAGCAATTATTATTCACACAAGGAAACTCGTGACTCAAAGTTCATCTCCAATCGAGGGTGACGATACTTCATTTACATTTTATTTCTGTTGCTGAAGAGCAAACGGGGTACTATCAAGGAAGTTGATTCATAGGCAGATGGGAGACCTACCTACGTAATTTGGTCGCGTTATGTCAAACCCAACCGACAGATCACAATATTGAATTGACATGATCCGACCAAATCATGTGGGCCTGTCAACTGCCTATGAATCAATTTCTTCGTTATTACAAAACTTCATGATAAATTTCAAAATTTGTATGTACAATTCAGAGTGACTTTTAATAGTTGTCTGTCGCTTTCGGGCTTTGGAGTAAATTGAAACTTTTAATTATGAACATTGCACGATTAATATTTTTGACATGTCCACAATTAACTAGACTATTCAACCTTGAGACTAAAAAGTGTCGTTGGAAATGAATCTCTGTAGAGTGTAGGCATCTAAGCCTTTTTGATTACCAAATTGTGTTTATAAGCTCCTTGTTTATTGATTACTTAATAGCAGACAGACTTTAGAATGAAGAGAGTTGTTTCAATTTATATTTTACTTCAGTTTTCAAATAGGTTTTAAGCTTTGTTTAGATATACTTCTCTTCACGCCTAACAGAATCTTTATGATAGTTTTATGTCGGCAAAATGCCCAGTTCCCACTTTACGCGAATGCCAGTATTCGCGATCAACACTTGTCTTGAAGTATAATATAATTAAAGACGACAGTCTAACATAGAACAACAAATATTCCTTTGGAATCTCGGAGCGGAATTCAATTATTGCCTTGGATTGATTTTAAAGCCAAATTCATGTTCGTTATTTCGCGAAAGTTCCATCTAACTCTCTTTTTCCATCGCCGCTATATTCGAAGCGTAACTGATTGCCGGGGGTAGATCGATCTTGTAACGATAAAAATTTACGAGACGTTCTCTTTTGATGCGCTTTATTTGCTTATTCTTCGGGTAATTATTGTTAGAGACAAGACGAATGGATTTTATAGTCTTATAAACTTTTATAAGAGTATAAAATCCATTGATGCATGAATCATGATTCATGATACACATGCTCGTTATCAGCATTTGCTCGGTTTAAGCATGGTGCGTGCTTGAAATAAACACGTGTAATTGTATCTTTAGATTTGAAGTTACTACCAATCCATTAAGGTGATCGTACATTTATGAGCACGCACGCGCCGTACACGCCGCATTTTAGAATTCGTTGTATGAAAGGATAAGAAACCTCGCACATTCGTCCGCACCGTACGCTCCGTTTTTCGTGTACTATGCGGTTTGTTCGACGCGTACGGTGCTGACAAATGTGTGATCAGCTTTATGCGAACAGACCTGCTGTTGGTGGAGTTGACGGAGGTGTTGGAGCGGCTGCGGCGGTTGCAGATGGAGTCGCCGCAGTTGACCACGCCCTTGGTGGTGATGGAGAAGGTGCGCAGGCGGTACAGGTCGTCGGACAGCCGCGGGTTGTACGGCTTCTCCGGCAGCGAGCACACGCGTGGTCGCGAATGCTCCACCACTGGAAAAAAATTGGAACACATGTTGTTTCACGTACAAATTATTTTATTGATACAGATTTGGATTTACAGATTGGAGCCACAGATAGGTAAACAAAATAAAATTCATATACATTTTAAGGAGTTCCCTCGATTCCTCATGGATATTGGATCGCATTATCAGATCACCGCTTTCCTGAACGTGGTACCAAATTCCAAATTTATAATAATAATAATAATAATAGACATTTATTCAACGAAGTTCACAGTACACTACAATACAACAAAGCACACAACCATAAAGACAGAAAAAAATTTAAAAAATAAAAAAGGCAAGCATACTAACTAGGTAGGTACTAAGCCTAACCACATAATTATATAACAGCAAAAAAAAAAATGAGAAAACTTAATTACATTTCAGCTTATCATGTTTCAAGCACAATATAAATAGATACACTGTGTTTAAAGTATACAGTACAAATAATCATATACCAACTTAATATTTTTTTTGTGGTGCGGCATGGATTGAGTGCTTCGGTATAAGGCAGTGCAGTGCGAAAAGTTGTTGGATAGGACTCCACTCAGGTAATGATCATGGTACAGGATAGTACTGAACCACGATCCCTGGTATTATGTGGATCCTTGTGACTGCCAGGCGTTTGACAGACATACAACAAACAGCTTAATATATTTATATTAATAACTAGATAAAAATTTACTTATATAAATAATTCATAACTATTTACTATATTAATATACTAGCTGTCCCGGCAAACGTTGCTTTGCCATAATATAAAGTATTTCACCCATATTATTTTATTGAAGAGACTAAAATATAAGTATGTCACCATGGCAACGTCGATCGCTATCCCGTCGCACAAACAATGTTTGCCGTCAGTCTCAGATGTACTATTATTCATTCAACAAATGCACTTATCAATATATTATAAAGTACCCAGTAGCCGATTCTCAGACCTACTGAATATGCATATAAAATTTGGTAAAAATCAGTAAAGCCGTTTCGGAGGAGTTCGCGAACTAACTTTGGGACACGAGAATTTTATATATAAGAAGAAGATATTATTTATAACAAAAGAATTTTGAACATCGGTCCACAAACGACGAAGTTACCCACGAACAAACATAAAAAAATAACATAATATACGATCGAATTGAGTAACCTTATCCGTTTTGAAAGTGGGTTAAAAACATAATATTTATATACGATTAAAAGCGTAAAGTACTACACGTGTAGCATACTCGTATTTAATTCAAGTATACTTGATGAATGTTTCAGGGAGAAATGTTTTTTCAGCGGATATTTAATTTAACGCTTTTCAATCACATTTATCTGATAAATAGACATCCCATTTAATTTTAACAAGTCTGGGTGTATAATATTTTTAGTCGCGTTTCGAGAAATTTAGATTCTAGCTAAGTAAATAATGTCGACTATGCTTGAAATTGAACAGATAGAGTTATTCTGATGAATCGCAATACGCAGCATAGCCGTGTTAATCATATTCTACCGAACATTTAAAAAATTATTACCAGGTAGCTCCAGGAAGTTGGAAGTGCGACGCTGTCGACCTCGCATCGTATTTTGGAAGTTCAGCGGTCCGATGTCCTCGACGGAGTCGCAGTTGGACATGGTGGACTCTCGCGAGCCGCGCCGGCTGGCCAGGTACGCCAGCCCGCCCTTCATGGAGCCGCGCCGCATCGGGGAGCACGGCCTGCTGATGCTGGTCGAACGGGTCTGCGGGGTGTCCTCGGTCAGATCCGTCAGATCCGACGTCGACTTCCTGCAGATTCGGGACGAGGTCTCCGTCGCCTCGTCGTCGGCGTCGTGGACGACCGCGGACGGCGTGGCGGGCATCGCGTCGGTGGAGTCATCGGTGTGGCTCGATATGATGCTGGGCGACGTCGCGAGCCGCGGTGAGCTCACTGTGGAGGTAGAACCGTATAACTTTCTCGTCCTGTTCGGGGACACGTAGCCGGGGTTCGTGTGGATGTGGACCGGGGGAGGCTTCGGCGATCGGGACTTCTCCCGCCGGCTGTGCTTGAGGGAGGTGGAGTAGTGCAGGCCGTGGTGAGGTTTGTCGAAGTGGCTGGGGCTCGTGCGCCCGGGCAGCTCCTGCGCCTGCTGGAAGTTGAAGTGCCGCGGGCTGACGGGGCTGCGGTGGCCGTGCGCGAGCGGGCTCTTGGGCGGGGCGTGCTTGTCGTAGCTGCAGCCGGACTGCGGCGTGTAGTACCCGCTCGAGGAGGTACTGGAGGTTATCGACGGACTCTTCTGGGGGAAGACAAAGTGACGAGGGCTTTTCGGCGTGAGAGGTTTGGGGGAGATCGGGGGGTATCCGCTCGGGCTGTTCACTTCCATTTTCGACTTTATCGCCGGGGCTGAAGATTCATTTCTCAGTACCTGAAAAGAAAATGGTAAAGTTGAGTTGAGAGTACTCGTACATTGAATAGGATCAAATTCGCGAGCATTGTTGAATTGATTCGTTGAAATTTCTTCACGTTTCGTTTGTAAGTTTAACAATACCATAATAATTATTGTTTTAGAACTACCCATCAATAACAAGAAATACGCTCAAATACAAGTTATTTATTTATTTTATTTTTGGCTCATAGCTCAATTATATTTCTTACAGTTTTGCCACGAAAAGCCTTGTTTGTATACCTACTTTTCTACATTAATGGCGTGTTTTAATCGACTTTACAAAGTGCCTTATCGGCGATCGCAAAAGCCTAACGCCTGTTTAATATTTATCTCTGGGAAAATCGATGCGGCGATAAGCGAGGTGGAGCCAATAACCTGAAAACATTTTGAATGTAAACAATGACGTGATGGAATTGTGAATATTAGATGATTATCAACACTTTTTGGTTGCCGCCGTAGTTTATTACGATTAAGCTGAATAACAAGCACGGGAATAGAAGTATGGATTGAAGTTACCAGTTGTTTTATTTGTATTATTGAATTTGTAGTAGAATCTGTCTTAAGAATGACAATATGTTTCAATCACATTTCAACTGAGTGCTCGACTGCTCGTCCTAAAAATCCAATCTCAAATTGAACGCAACACAAAGTAATTTTATACCAAAATAAAAAGTAGATATTTTATTATCATGTGTAACAATACCTGTACATGTTGTATGTGTTAGATGAAAATATACATATTGCCGATAGAATTAATAATGGAATCCTCTACAAATATTGTTCGATATAAAAAGTAAAAACAGACAAAAAAATTCTTGACAATATAAACGTTCCGAAATCCCCGGGTAGATCAAGTTAATGTACCGATGAGATTACTTCAGTTATCTCTAAAACATTTTAAGTGTCGTCTTCTAGGAAAAATATAAATCGAAATTGCTTGAGATAAGCCGAAACAGTTACAAAAAATAATACAAATTTAAAAAAAAAATTATCATGGTTTATTTTTAACCTGATGCGGCCGCAGCTGTTACTAATTTTATATAGCCAAGCCAATGATATATCGATTTGCAAGGGGTTAAACTTAACATTAGTATTCGATGATAAAAAACATTTCTCGTTTGTCCAGACAAAACTATGTTTCTACTTTATTGAACTCCACAAACAAAACAAAAAGTTTTTACCTTTAATAAATATTCGAAAGCACTGACGCTGTGAATCTTATAAGATAAATGACTACTAGATTGGACAGTACCAGTCATTGGAAAGAGTACAAAAACACAATATTTATTTGATGTTGCTTCCTGTTTTTAAAGAAAAACAGTCGTTTTTACCTTTAATAAATATTCGAAAGCACTGACGCTGTGAATCTTATAAGGTAAATGACTACTAGATTGGACAGTACCAGTCATTGGAAAGAGTACAAAAACACAATATTTATTTGATGTTGCTTCCTGTTTTTAAAGAAAAACAGTCGTTTTTACCTTTAATAAATATTCGAAAGCACTGACGCTGTGAATCTTATAAGGTAAATGACTACTAGATTGGACAGTATCAGTCATTGGAAAGAGTACAAAAACACAATATTTATTTGATGTTGCTTCCTGTTTTTAAAGAAAAACAGTCACTTTTTAAAGCAACATTAATAAATATGGTGTTTTTGTGCTTTTTCCAATGACTAGTACTGTCCAATCTATTAGTCATTTACCCTATCTTATACTTTAATACTTCAGTCGGAATTTCCAGGAATTGCTATTGTATTCTATTGTTGTCGCGATCACCGGTGCTCGCGCGGGGCCTGAAGGATTAAACGAGCAATTCTTGTATATATAAAATATATAATTGGAATCTCGGAATCGGCTCCAACGATTTTCATGAAATTTAGTATATAGGGGGTTTCGGGGGCGATAAATCGATCTAGCTAGGAATCATTTTTAGAAAATGTCATTTTATTCGTGTTTTATCGAATACCGAGCAAAGCTCGGTCAAATAGCTAGTATTTTATAAAAGGTATGAGAATGGAATTCATTTTTAATGATAAACTTACCCAACCTAACACATATTGAAATCTCATACCTATCTCAGAAAACCTGTCAAAACATCAAATCAAATACAACGTAATATAACGATAAGCCACATTGCTTGTATGCGTTGCGGTACGTCGCTGCAGTGGCGCGGCGCCGCAAGACGTTCGCAACCCGCGAATGTTTTGTGAATAAGTAATATAAGTATCAAAAACAAATGACAATGTTTTCTAATATTGCCAGTAGTTATCGCCCCTTAAGAACGTAGCTGTTTGTATCATTTTCTAATAATAACTTATATCCCCTGACCGCTCATTAATATTGGGCTTCTAGAATTAATACAAGTATGAGGCCTGCGGCCCGCCTTTGCCTGCCAAAAGGTTGCCAACTGCGTCTTAGGGTCAATTCGGACCGCAACGCGACGAGGCGAGGCGAGGTGCGGTGGCGGATTTATTTGGCTGGAAATTGGAATGTCGACCCCAGATCAAGACCAATATTGACATGACATCATAGAATTAATATGGGTCCGTCATCGGCCTATGAATCAGTTTCTCTGATAGTTCAATGCGATTTTCGTTTCAAGACGCAACGCATCGGAGCTATGTGGCCCTACTCGCAGCTATACAACGTTAAAAATCTGACAGCGGCTGTCACTTACAATAGACACCAGTCTGGTTTAACATTATTGCGGTTCGGTAAATTAAATTTCCTAGCATTAGAACGTGTCATTAACATAATGTTTTTGTTAGGTCAACAAAGGCAAGCCAGGTTAACACATTAAAATGTTATTTTTATGACACGTCACTAAATCTCAGTGTATTTAATAATAAAAAATTACAAATTATACAAACATTTTGTTAATATAAAAAATAATATATATTTTACATAAAGTACGGATAGTACGCCTATCTGTAAATATTATGTCTTGTGAAGGTAGGTTTTCTATAGTTACACACAAGTATTATACTTGTTAGTATGTCTAGTCATTACTTAAACACAACAAAGTAAAACTAATTTATTGCGACTTACATTAAATCCACAGTGTTACTATTACGATCGAAACAACTCAAAATATCACCAAGAACTGAAAAATACAAACATAAGCACGAAAAACATAACCTTTCCAGCGATGTCGAGTACTACAGACGCAGTGCATAGAATGATGTAGATATCGGTTGGGGAAGTCTGGGGTTTACGCGGGAATATCAATGTGGTTATTCATATTTTGTCATCCCCCGCGGCAGTGGGCGAGGTGAAGTGTGTCGCTGACAGTGCCGACGACTTTCATGAAAAATATCTCTGATTTATTACATTCTGCTTCGGAACAAAACAAAGTAAGACTTCCTTATTCAAGTAGGAAGTTTACAACGTCTTTGAAGATGTAGGCTTCGTTATGAGTGTGGCCTGTCCACATCTCCACGTCACGACGTCGTCAACGTGGTACGGTGCGGTAACGTGGCACGTTACGTTGTCGCGACGTGCAAATTTACGTCAACATAACGGGAAGATGCACGTCACGACGACGCAACGTTGCACGTCACCGTGCCTTGTAAAATTCTACCTATTGTGCATGTAAAACCTGAGCAAGCGCAACAGATCGAGCCACGTCAGCCGACGTGACGTGCAATTTTATGGGAACGTTGCCGTACCGTACACTTTTTCTATTCGAATAATATGCCCTAGTTAATGCACAATAAGTAGAATTTTACAAGACACGGCGACGTGCAACGTTGCGTTGTCGTGACGTATATTTTCACGTTACGCTGACGTAAATTTGCACGTCGCGACAACGTAACGTTCCACGTTACCGCACCGTTCCACGTTGACGACGTCGTGACTCGTGACGTGAGATGTGGACAGGCCGTTACTCATAGGCGTAATACTTTTAGCAGAATCAAAATAAGGCTCATTCATTATCTGGAATTTTATCATTCGCATTCAGTATGTGCAAGTGGCCTGTAAATTAAATATGCGCATAAGGATTTGTATTTGAGACTGACCTATTCTCGTATTGCCAAAATATCCTCTCCGTAGCGGTCATTGGCCCTCTGTCAAACACTTGTCATATTTAATCGCTTTCTACATTTTTTCCATAAATCTATACTGCAATATCGTATTTTGCATTCTCTACGATAAAAAGTTGAGATTATCTAAGAGTTACCAAGCGGTTATCCGGTGAATCTATAATAGTTTATGTCTTTATAAGAGTTCAATTTTTTTCTTAAGTTAACTGAATACGTGCGAGCATTTTCCATATAGCTCCTAGACTAAAAAGGTCAATGATCGGTGCGAGCTGTCGCAACCACCTCAGTGGAGGCGAAAACTATAACTCTGCTGCATCCACCTGTGTGAGCACATATGACAATTTCGCCTATGCGGCTAGTCCGCACTAGACTATGGCATTCTATATCGTGATGGCCTAGCAGGTCAATGACCACGTAGGCTGCCAACTAAACTATACACACGTGTCCATCTGGTAATCACCACATAAACGATGAACACGGTTTCTATACTGTGCAGTCGCATGGCTGCCAACTACCCCTTACAGCGACCCCTTACCACACGGCTCAACCGAGCATTCTATAGCTAAGGTCTAAATCAAACCCACTCAACAGTAGGCAGTAAACACTAGAATGTGACCAACCGGCCACAAACGACTACAACACCTTGTATAACCGAGCATTCTATAGCTAAGGTCTTATCAACAGCTAATTAAACTTTAACATTCCACTATAACAATGGAGTGTTATAAAATTAAATTCACCTAAAATAAAGTTTAGTAGCATAGTAGTTGACATAATATTAAATAACAGCTTTTATATTTTGTAATCAAGGTTACGTATTTTTGCTACAACTTCCAAAAGACTATGGCAAGATTGTTATTCACGTTGTGACAGAGTAGTTAATTTTAGTAACTATATTGTTTTTTTAGATGCAATGAGGCTGAACATGACCTCTAATGGATCCAAATCTTAAAAATAACTCGATAACGGCTAAACTGATTTGGCTGATTTTAGTCTCAAAATATTCCTGGAAGTCCAGGGAAGATTTACAAGTGACAAGAAGTTAACCGGGACATCTAAGTTCCGAGTATAGAATTTCTTGAATATAATTTAGCACATAAAGACCTTTGGATAAATATAAAAACTTGATAGGTATCAAAGGACACCCAAATGAAACGAAGTTATTTCTTATGTTCAAAAAACCTGTATACATATGTACACAAAAAATTATAATATATACAAAAAAAAAACATCAATAAACGCCCTCTGCCCCTACCATGCAGGTACTAATAAAAAGTGTCGAGGTCAAATATCGTTCTGCCTAGCCTCTTTACGCTGAAAGCGCGATAAGGAACTTCGTTCCAATATAAGAATTTTCGATAAATATATTAATAAAACTACTGGGAAATTTTGGGAGCTTTTAACGTTTGAAGAGCTTAAAAGTTTTTGGGACTGGTGAACTATGTAGGTAAATGAATCACTAGCTTAGCAACATGGATTGAATTTATAAAGCTAAAGCCCAGTAAAACTTCTTGTATATATTATTAGCTTGTCTGCCAAGCGCCCAAAATGGGCGTCTTACTCTGGAACTATTCAAGGGTGGCTATTTCTGCTTTGACCACCAGTTTAGTATTTTGTTTTGATTTTGTTTCAAATATAAAACTGTGTGTTTACGCCACTAATGGCTTATTTATTGAAGATTCGAATTATATAAAAGTTGTATATTATGGTTTTAATGGTAGTTTGTTCAGATTAATAATATTATATTCAGTTTAATGAGAGTGATGGAAGGTTGGAAAATTTTCGAAAATGATTTGACAGCTGTGCGTGCAACGTGACAGACGAACGGATATACGCATGACATGCTTTTGGCGTGGAGATCAAGCCGACGCATAGTGTCTGAATAGTTAATACGTACTGGTATTCAAAATAAGAGGTTGCTTAGACTATGGATGCCACTTGAGTGGCAGACACACTGAAGGAAATGTTTTCCATAGTTAGGGATACCAGTGGGTAAAACAGCTGACAATGGTCCGAGGTTTGTGGGTGTTTATGGTTTGTAAATTTTTGTAAAGATTTTAGTATTCAGTTATTCCATAGTATGCCTTGTGGGCCACAACAAGGTGGCAAGGCTGAAATACAAAATCGCTAAATTAAAAAAAATTGTATCAGTCAAACTGAGACTACTATAATATTTAAATATCTGAATACTATAATATTTAAAATTATTTCATTTTAAATATTATAGTATTGTGCTGTCAAAGCAAATCCCCCTGAAACACCATTATGAAATAAAAGCAAATAAAAGCTTCTACACAATGCGACACGATATCTGACGTAGCTCGGACAGAATATAATTTACGACTCGCGTCAGCATATTAGAACGCGACTGAATTTTCGCACATTGTTAGCGGCCGTTGCCTTGGCCGTACAATGGAAATAATATCCATACAACTTTCACCGGCTCGATTAATATACGCCTATTCCTAACACACCTGTAATATTAGAACCCATTATTCATTACTATTAATGATGATATTACAATAACTATGTAGTCTAATTTACTCGTAAATATTGTTGTTTGCGTGCAATGAAACGTAATGTGTTTCAAAATATGTTATAACTTATAAGATTTGGTAGGAAATTTCTAAGTCAGAATAATAATAATTAATCAAAAATCAAATTTTGTATTATACTTTATCTTTTCACCAAAACTTAAAAAAACTACTAGGCTTTTCAATCCCAAAAATGCAATAATCTATATTACCTATGTCATACAAAACAGTATAAAAGAGCTTAGGACCGTCGCGCGTCGGCAACTCATTTTAATTTATTAGAAAACAATCAAGCACGAAAATTAAAAACGAAAACAAAGAGGTTTAATTTGAATTCAGAAACCTTTTACAAAAAATATATTTTATGTTTTCTCACTCTTGTATCGGCACAATAATAGAATTTCCTTAGCCCAGGGGTTCCCAATCTTTTTCAGGCTGCGGCACAGGTACATGAAATATTTTGTCACGGCGTCCTACTCTACTTTATATTTAATCATCTACCTGCTTTACAGATAAAATAAATTATAATATTATTATTTAATTTAATAATATTTGTGGTTTCGGATAATGATGGAGGATCGACTCACGGCGTCCCTCTTGCCTTTACACGGCGCCCCAGGGGCGCACACTCTGGGGACCCCTGGCTTAGCCTATTCAATATCAGTTTATTGTTTAGCTGAGACCTTCAAATTATTATTCTGACAAAAGATCGGAAACCGTTGTTGTAACAAAGCCGAGAAAATTCAATATCTTAATTAATTATTTTTACCAATTACAAATGTTTGTTATAATAGCTATTGTAGCCTTTTTATCGAAGCCTAAAAAACAAGCCTTTTTTCAGCATACTATTATATTATTATTAATTTTAAAAGCAACGCTTAGATAAAATAAGTTTTGACTCTTCGGGTTAGAAACATCTTCGTTAACCTTTTGGGAAAAGAAAAATTGACACTTTAAACCTAACCTCCCTTTTTTTGATATTCGGCTAAAAACTATGTTTTAGCAACTACTAGTAAATCTACATAATATTTCGTAGAGAACCTGAGAACCTCAGCGGAGATCTCATATTTGAACCGTTTTAGGTGGAAATTCTAGGCGCATGGGGTCCAGGGGCACATAAGCTTTTTAGAGAAATATCTAAGAAGCTTGCTGAAGCCACCCGAGACCCCAGAGATGAGAGCTACCTGGCACAGCGGATAGCAATCGCCATCCAACGTGGCAATGCTGTCAGCTTGCTGGGCAATCTGCCAGTGCCAGTGTGTTTTTATAGTTTTATATTTAAAGTGTATATATATTATATCTGTATATTTTAGATTGTATTTTTAGTGCTTAGATTTTTATCCTAAATATTCATAACATTTATTACTCATTAATTATTTTGTTCTCCAGTAAAATACTAAAAATCTCGTATTTCGTATCAAAGTATAATTTTTGGCATTACACGACTATCGGTTTTCCCATTGAGTCTAAATTTTATTTCGATGTTCCCCACGCAAGATGTGTGCAGGGGCCCGAGTCTCAAGGCTTGAAAATCGTCGCAGTGAATTTCACTCGCACGTGGAACACGTGCGCACACGAGACATCTTGCTCGATCGCCTGCGATTGAAACGACATTCGACGCTTAATAATCGGGCCCCAGGTGTAAATAAGTTATTCAGCAATTTCGCTTTCACAGCGCGTTTAGTCCACACGGAATATTGTGAGATAATATTTTTCGTGCACGTTTACTATTTGTGTTTTTAAACAAATGTGTACAGATTTTTATAGCGAATTCGTCCACCTGAAATAACAAAATATCGTCTAGCCTGAAATAACAGAGCAGAGTGAAAAAGTTTTAATTTCATCTGAGCTGAAATATTTCACAAACAAAATGTTGAGTCAATACCAACATTGCAGATAACAAAAGCATTGTAAAGTGCTTATAAATATTTAAACTGAAAACCGCTGAATACTCATTCTGAAAGGTAAAAGGCCTGCTAGTAATTGGTCGGTTGATTGGTTCATAATTAAACGGAATTAGGCGAAATCTTCAAAAGTAAAATAATTATTTGAATCCAAATAATTTACAGTGTTATTAATCATAAGTAAAATAATATTATTTTATTAATTTAAGCCGGTCAAAACATTAACTATGTACCAATTGCATTTCCTACCAACCTTTAAGAATGAATATTATAGTGTTTAATTTAAACAAACACTCCTCGCTGTTAGTTCTTAAATTTCTAAATTTATTTTTAATACTTTTGAATCACTTAATTATCCGATACTTATACCTAAGTTTGTTACATTACTTTGGAGGAAAATCGTCGATCAAGGGTGAGCGACGGGCGACGGGCGTCGATCCCGCCGTGACGGATAATCTCATCAGATTCGTTCAGCTGTATTGTTTGAACTTGCCTTACAGAATACAAATTTACTTTCCTCCAATTTTATTAATACTCGACTAAATTTTATGAGCAATTTGCAAATATTACGGTTTCCGTAGCCAAAATGGCAAAAAACGGAACCCTTATAGGTTCGTCATGTCTGTCTGTCTGTCCGTCCGTATGTCACAGCCACTTTTCTCCGAAACTATAAGAGCCATACTATTGAAACTTGGTAAGTAGGTATAGTCTGTGAACCGCATTAAGATTTTGATACAAAAATGGAAAAAATATTAAAAATTTTAGGGGTTCCCATAGGAACAACTAAAACAAAAAAAAAATTTCGTCTAATCTATGGATAGGTCTTCAAAAATCATATCGAGGTTTCTAATATCATTTTTTTCTAATCTGAATAGTTTGCGAGAGAGACGTGGTCTTCCAAAGTGGTAAAATGTGTCCCCCCCCTCCTCTAACTTCTAAAGTAAAGAGCCTTCTAAAGGGCCATGATAATTCTAAAAAAAATATATGATATACATTATTATAAAAACTACCAACTAAAATTGGTTTGAACGAGATCTAACAAGTAGTTTTTTTATACGTCATAAATAGTAAACATTCATTTTACTTTCATTAAATAAACTAAAATATAAAAATAAATCAAAAACCTTTTAATTTTATAGAAATAAACCTTATTGCTGCTGCGGAACCCTTCATGGGCGAGTCCAACTCGCACTTGGCCGTTTTTTTCAATATTTTTTTTATTCATTAAACGCAGAGGTGTCATGAGTATGCTTTTGAAATCACAAAAGTTTCATCCACTTTAGCCTGTCATAAGTGAAATTTTAATTTTAATTACATATGAGTAAGTACTTTACGTATTATACACTTGTACTCGCTACGCACTCACAGCGAGTACAAACTGAAGTACTCTTCAACTTGAAACTTAAAATCTCGGACTCAAACAGTAACAATAGTCAATAAGTAAAGAAAGTTCTTTTCAATTTTTCAATAACTAACATTAGAATTAGAGGAACGCGTTGATTATCATTAAATTATATATTATCTTAAATTATTTATTAGCGTGTATTATACTTTAACATCTATTGGAAATTCATTATCAGATTAAATTAAATTTTTAAAAAGTTTTGGGACTCCCAAAATAAAATTTCATTTAACACTACGTCTATAATAATAAGTTTACATAGACATTAATCAAAGTCCCGAAATTATAAACCCTCCTGCCCATATACAACAATTTTGTTTGTATTAATATATTTTACTTACATCAATTTTTACTACGCCGAGTAGTTAAGATATGATTAAATCAAAAATGGAGGAAGTTTAGTGCTAAATTTTACGAGAGGACGAAGTTTTCCAAAACGTTGGCGAGCTGCATGTGATTTATGATTCAAAAGCCTGAAGTTATAAGTATTGTTTTATATATTTTATATTAAGCCTGCTTTTATGTGGCAAAAGTAAGAAGGAGACTACTGTAAAGTCTAGTGTCTATGATCAAAGTTTGGTTTTTGGTTTGGTTACATTCATTATATACTTTAACTAGCTGTCACGGCAAACGTTGTTTTGCCATTTAAAATATTTCTACTTCATCACTTGATACAAAAAGAGGGGGTCCTCTTTTGTCCCCTTAGAGGAGTGGGGCGAAAAATTGCATACACCAGATGCTAAGTTGGAAAAAACAGTTAATAATATGTCAAAGTAAGTCCATTAAAGAAAAAAGTTTGGTACAAAATCTGACCCTCTCTTTGGTTCCCTTAGAGGTGGCGTGGGGGGATTTTGAGTCACCAAATGTTGAGTCGGAAGAAGACAAATATATCTGTGAAAACCGTATGCAAATCGGATCAGTAGTTTTCGTGTTAAAGCAAAAGTCTTATACAAAATCTGACCCCCTCTTTCGTCCCTTTAGAGGTGTGGGGGGAAATTTTTTTATACACCAGATGTTAAGTTGGAAGAAGGCAAATATATCTGCGCAAACCGCATTCAAAACGGATCAGTAGTTTTCGTGTGATAGTGGAACAAACATATAGACAGACAGACAGACAAAAAACTAACTACATTTTTGGCTTCTATAGCGATGTAGTGACACCCCCCGCTTATTATTTTTTTAATATCTTAAATGTACAGAATTTTCATTTCTACAGTTTTATTATAATGTATAGATAGCGGTCGATCGCGGCCCGGCCTCGCCCGCGTGGATGTCGGTTACCGCTGCAAAAAGCCTACCCAGGAAAGACACGGTCAGCAAAATGATTTCCAGGTCAATTCACAGAAACATCGACGACGCAGTCATTTTCCGCAGGCTGCACAGATTGTCTTTCTGTGGATGTTAAAGTTGTTAATGATGAGAATATTTAAATGTAATTAATAATAAGTTTTTACTTCTGACGGTAGTCCCGGAGTGCAACCTGTTGTTTTAGGATAAATAGCTAAAGCGATTATTGTAGAGCTATAAACAACTTTAATTATTTAAAATTTTTTAAAATTTATAAATTATTTAAAATTTAATTATTTAAAATTTATAAATTTTCACGTCATGACAACGTACCGTGCCACGTTACCGCACCGATCCACTTTGACGACGTCGTGACGTGGAGATATGGAGAGGACATTACTTATAGTACAGGTTCCCTACATTTTTTTCATTTGATTACTATCAAGCTAATTTTTTCTGACTAAGCTACTCAGCGTCAACGCAGACAGAGAGGAATAATCCTCGCGCGGTGTCGGGCATTTTCTTTATTCCGCGTATCCTCTAGGATGCGCGAGCATTTCTTGTAAGGTTCGAGCATTTATGCACTTTAGTTTATTAATTGACCGACTTCCAAAAAGGAGGAGGTAATACTTTCGGCTGTATCTTTATTTTTTTGTATGTTCCTCGATTACTCATTCGTTTGTAGTCCGATTTTCAAAATTGTTTTTGTGTTGTATAGGGTTTAACTTGAATTTGGTACCATGTTCACAAAAGTGATGATCTGATGATGGAATCTTTGAGAAATCGAGGGGACTCCTTGAAATTTGTATGGAAACATATAGTGATTTCGATTTTTTCTGAAGCATTCGAGGTAAATGCTACCAAAAAGTAAGACTTCGCACCATGTTATACCCTGGATCCGAAGTTACCGTAAACAGAACTTTTGAATGCTTATAGGTACAGATTCGAGGATTTCGGCGTTGTTTAAACAACTGAAAGCATAAGCCAACACATCAATTAGATTAATCATCATCATCACAACTATAATTATACCATGGTCATCACACTATGACCCAATTATTGGTACATTTTCTGATATTTTGCATCGAAGCAGATGTTTTTGACGATGATTTCACTGTTTGTGGACCGATTTTCGAAAATTTCGTGTTGTATAGGATATAATCTTAATTTTGTATAACAATTACGAAAGTGGTGAGCTGATGATGGGATCTATGAGCAATCAAGGGAAATCCTTGAAATTTATCAAAACGTTCATAGTGGTTAAAATGTTGTTTCTAGTAAGTTAAACATATATTACGAATAAGAGAAATTTCATACAAAGGTGTCTCTTGGTCCAAAGGTACTGAACAGAACTCCTGAACCTTTAAAGATAAAAGTTTGGAAATTGCAGCATCGCTTAGATAACTGCAAGCATTTGCCACAATTTTGCTTATAGTAACATAATGTACTGAATAGTTAACATTCGTATTGGTTATTTACGCATAAAGCCTTATTTTGTAGACAACACTAAAAAGAGTGAAATTATTATTTTTAACAAAAAAATGAAAACCGACTTCCAATGTAAAAACAATCGTAATATGAACTAAAAAGTATTAAATAACTCTTACTCTTTAATAGTGCCTTTTTCAGAATTTGTCTAAATCTCAACTATTTCTGTACATATTACAGTCTTCATTACTTTGAAGTCGGTACCAGTCCCAAAAGTTTCAGATATTCTGACATTACTGAACTCACGATTAAATTAGCTGGTACCGACTTCAAAATAATGAAGACTGTAGTATGTACAGAAATAGTTGAGATTTAGACATATTCTGAAAAAGGCACTATTAAAGAGTAAGAGTTATTTAATACTTTTTAGTTCATATTACGATTGTTTTTACATTGGAAGTCGGTTTTCATTGTTTTGTTAAAAATAATAATTTTAAAGTTTATTTTCGAGTGCGTGCCCGAGACCGCGCGAGGATTATTCCTCTCTGTCTGCGCTGACCCTTAGGGTTCCGTTTTAGGATTCTGTAGTCAACAATGTCCTTATAGATTACGGAACCCTAAAAAAATATTACTAACCAGCTGTTTTTTTGTACATTGATAGGTTACAATTATATGATACAAATAGATTTACAATTCAAATAACAATCCATATTAATTAAAGGATCATCAAATCGAAATATTTAATCCTTTCTATCTCTGTTAGCCACCACTTTCGAGAATTTTTGCAGAGAAAATTGTTGTAGAAATGTTTTATCAAAATGAAGCTACCCACGAAGCTTGATAGCTTGATAGTATTAATCAAATGAAAAAAATGTTCTAGGGAACCTGTACCATTAGTTATTATAATGCTTTTCTGTTACTTTTTTCAATTTTCAGGATTGATTTTTTTTTTGTAAAGTTTCCTAATAAACTTAGGTACTTCTATATTTGTAAAATGTAAAGTTCAAGTAAATGATACAGCGCACAAGTTTGTAGCTAAAGCTATAGATAGCGTATTGATTATTGGCTATTACAAGGTATATTGAATTTAAATAATATGATTGAATATACCTAATATAACTACTAATATAATAATATCAATAAGAATGTATGATAGAAAATCAAGAAATATAGTATACCATTGGCGTTGAAAACCCTTACGATCTTACTTTGATTTTATTTATTAAATATATAAATAAAATATTTATCATTTTGTATACAAACATTTACTTTAGTCCAAGAGCATTTTCTCAATAGTTAACGTCTCCATTTTCTAGAAAATAAATATACTTTGTCATAGAGCTAATAGGAGCTAATAAAATGCCGGCCGACGGTTTCTGCACTTTAATATCAAGGATTTAATGACGCTTTTCTTACTTAGTAAACTGAGCTAACGTACAAGATATATGCGAAGAGAAAAATTCGTGGCACTACTGATGCAGCAATAAAATCTTTTCAGAGATTTCTTACAATTTTTGATTTTTAATGCTATATGACAGTAAGAATTTTTTTTGTGATTATTTGCTTTAAATGCATAAAATGATAATTTTTTATGTGATTTACGTGAGTTGTAATAAAAATAATAACAACTAATATATCCAATAACACAAAAATATGTTTGGCTTTTTGTTTCTCGCGCCACTTATTCGAAAACTATCCGGATTGGCTAATGTCATGATGACGTCGTAGGCGAGTAATGTCGTTTACACAAGAGATTGAAATATACATTGGTTAACGTTAACACGATAGTGACGTCACTTACAAAGCGCGACGGCTAGCGTTTCGGCGGCTTATTCGAATTTTGAATTTTTATTTACATGTTTCTTACGAAATACGTAAGTACTTATTTTAAAATAAAAAAAAATACTTTTGATGAACTTCCCAAGTAATTCAAGAGAAATAAAAAATCTGTCAAATACCCTATTACGTAACGGTTGACATATTATTAAACAGAAGGATTCCTATTATAGGAAGGATACAATATTCGTCGGCTGCGCGAATGTCGCGAGCCTCGGAAGAGGTGCCATACATTTTCATATTATATTGTCGCAAGCGACCGACGACGACAGTCGTAGGCCGCGATCGATCGTGATGCACGGAGTTGTTCCTTTAGGTTGGAAACTAAGTAATTGCGGATTTTACTCATAGACGGCTTCAGTTGAATTTTAAGGTTTGCAGACGTTGTACAAATGTAATACATTTTATTTGATAGTTGAGTTGATATATATAGATAGACAACAAAAAAGTTTTTTATTGGTTGCGTAGTTTTCGTTGAAAAATGGAAAATAAAAAAAAGACGGGTTGCACTCCGGGAGTGCCGGCAGAAGTGAAAACTTGATTATTAACGTTGTGCATTTTTTTATGAAAACCGGTTTTTAAAAAATCGATTTTTTTAATTAATCGAAACCCTTACAATCGATTAAACTTTTAACCCATTTTTTTGTAAATCGATTTTTAAAAAATCGATTTTTTTAATTAATCGAAACCCTTACAATTTTTTTAACCCATTTTTTATGAAAATCGATTTTTTAAAAATCGATTTGTTTAATTAATCGAAACCCTTACAATCGATTAAATTTTTAACCCATTTTTATGAAAATCGATTTTTTTAATTAATCGAGACCCTTACAAATTACAATCGATTAAAAAATATCGACAATCGAAAAAAAACAATCGATTGTTCGATTAATCGATTTTGATGTTACAACACTACTCTCCAACCGTCTTATGGTTTTTCGATCAGCACGAGAATTTGACGCGAGTTTCACAGTTTTTACCCATCCCACAAAAGTGCTCAACGCCGCTAAAGAAGTTTTCACTTCAAAAACGTTTTCGTCCTATTTCAATAGATCAAATCGTAACTGATTCAATTTTTTCAAAATGGTAAATACATTACAGAATAACGTTATTTAGTTCCATGAAAAACTTTCTAAAAAAATCGGCAATTGCTTAGTTTCGCATCCCGTATATCAAAATGTTATTAATTTATAACACAATCTAAAGAACCGGTGTCAACCCTTCGTAGCCGGAGTACGTAGCGCTACGAGCTACGTGTGCTACGGCGCTACGTCATCGCTACGTGACGGAGGCCGTGACGTGGGCGGCTGACGCGTGGGCGGACAGAGATCATGGAACTTGTTCGAGCCGCCGTCATAATGTGCTAATGTGCCCTCATTAGCATGCTAGCCGTGCTTCTAGATATTCGTCATCCATCAACTACATAACAGACTAAATTTTACTACTTTTTAGAAAATTATACTAATGATAACTGTAGAATGTGTCATAAGAGAAATTGATTATAGGGCAATACCAGACCTACATTATTTGGTCGGTTGTCGTAAGTCAATGACAATCGTTATCTTTTGTCTTGGCTTGGCATAACCAGACTAAAATTACATAGCTCAGCACTCCTATGCCAGTATATTGTCTATGAATCTAGTTCTCTAATAATATTATACTCCGACGTACTAAGTTAGAATAAAAGAAGTTAAATCTATTAACTACCAACAAAATAATTGTAATGTATAACTGCTTTAATAAATAATTTCGCGGTCAAAATTGTTACTACAATGAAACATTCTGTCGGATTCTTATTTTAAAATGAAATAAGTTATAATATATTTCAACATCTGGGGCAGACACGAGCTACGTGATAAATATGAGAGCAGCAGGAAGATAAAATGCAGATGACATCTTTACGACGAAGGCTAATGTAGGTGCATGCGGTACTTAATAACTCAGCGTAGAAGTTCTTTTGCATTATTCTGAAGTGGAAAATCCATACTAATATGAAAGTGTGTCTGACTGTCTATCTCTACCTCTTCACGCCCAAACCGCTGAATCCATTTTGCTGAAATTTGGTATGGAGATACTTTGAAACTCGGGAAAAGACATACTTTTTATCCCGGAAAATGTAGGGTTTTAAACGTATAATTTTTATAACGCAATAAACTAAAATTAAACCATAAACGCAGTTGCGGTTGTCATATCTAGTGATAAGCATTTTTTTTTCTATATAATGTAAAGAATTATTTAGCTTAATCGGATTTCGATCAAAATTGATTTTACGAGAAAAGCCAATGAGTTCTAATTTTAGGTATAATTGCGCCACATATTATATCCAGGACGCATTACACGCGCGCACGCGGTATTTTGTTACTTTTCAGGTCTTACTCAACTACGGCAGAAGGAACGTCATCCATACTTCCATACTATTTACTAATATTATAAATGCGAAAGTGTGTCTGTCTGTCTGTCTGTTACCTCTTCACGCCCAAACCGCTGAATCGATTTTTCTGAAATTTGGCATGGAGATACTTCGAGTCCCGGGAAAGGACATAGGATACTTTTTGTCCCGGAAAAATTTACGGTACCCGCGCGATAAAAAAGTTTTAGCGCAACGAAGTTGCGGGCGTCATCTAGTGTGTTTATATTCTTAGCAAGTTTCTACCGCCTCAACAGCTTGTCGATTTGAGTATGGAAGTTCCATGTTTTAAAATATTTTCAGTTATTTGTTTTGTTAAGTTAAGTTTATGGTTGCCTGGAAGAGACTGCTTCTAGCAGTGAGGCCGCCATTTTAAACTGTTTTTTTTTCTCTTTTTTTGTAACCTTTGTCAACTGATTTGTTTCATAAATAGTTTGAATAGAGTTTTTTATTTATTTATTTATTTATTTATGGAAGATAAAGATCTTGAATACAAAACTTTAAACTAAAAACTAACTTTTTTAACAATTTCACGTAAATAAATATTTAATTGTTAACTTGAACCCATTTCGAAGTGCAGTCACGAAGTTTTCTAGGAAAATTAATAATCCACCATATCAAAGTAAGTACTCATAATTTATCACACGATAAAAGTATTGATCACGAGATTGGAAACTTTCGGCCACCATATAAATATTTATAGTACCTACATCAATTCACATGTCATTTTAAATTCGGTATAAATCAGCCAAGTGCGAGATGGATTCGCGCACAAAGGGTCCCGTGCACAAATAGGAAAAAAATGTCACACACACATGTCTATAAGCGTAAGTTTCTTACCTTATCGACTATAGACGAAAATTATATAAATTAACAAAAAACAATTTTTCAAATTGAAATATGGAATCATATCAAAATATGTATATTGTCATCGGTCCTCGATAAATCTACAAAGTTTGAACGAAATCTGGCTGTTTAAAGTGGGTCAAAATCGCGCCCAAAGAAGTCGATTACAAACAAACATACAAATTGAAAAATGGAATAATTATATCAAATAAGTGTATTGTCATCAGTCCTCGATAAATCTACAAAGTTTGAACGAAATCTGGCCGTTTAAAGTGGGTCAAAATCGCGCCCGAAGAAGTCGGTTACAAACAAACATACAAATTGAAAAATGGAATAATTATATCAAATAAGTGTATTGTCATCGGTCCTCGATAAATCTACAAAGTTTGAACGAAATCTGGCCGTTTAAAGTGGGTCAAAATCGCGCCTAAAGAAGTCGGTTACAAACAAACATACAAATTGAAAAATGGAATAATTATATCAAATAAGTGTATTGTCATCAGTCCTCGATAAATCTACAAAGTTTGAACGAAATCTGGCCGTTTAAAGTGGGTCAAAATCGCGCCCAAAGAAGTCGGTTACAAACAAACATACAAATTGAAAAATGGAATAATTATATCAAATAAGTGCATTGTCATCAGTCCTCGATAAATCTACAAAGTTTGAACGAAATCTGGCCGTTTAAAGTGGGTCAAAATCGCGCCCAAAGAAGTCGGTTACAAACAAACATACAAATTGAAAAATGGAATAATTATATCAAATAAGTGTATTGTCATCAGTCCTCGATAAATCTACAAAGTTTGAACGAAATCTGGCCATTTAAAGTGGGTCAAAATCGCGCCCAAAGAAGTCGGTTACAAACATACAGGTGAAGCTAATAAAAAGCGTATAATATTTTTAATATGTCGGTATAGTAAATAAAATAAATATTATAATTATTATTGACTTATGTCTCCAGAATGTTATGAAAATATTCAATGTAGTCTACAAATAATAAATAAGATGCTACATTTCAAACTAGCGGGCCCAACGGACACTGTCCCGCCCCCGTATCACGTATCTCGCGAGAGCAATGCGATAGCAATTATTACGCGATAATTGCTCCAAAATCGCAAATTCGTATCACGTATCAGCCAAAACAATACGATTGCAATCGATCTCTATACATGACACCATTGTTTATATACCCAGCAATCGCTCGCCCGATTATTGCTAGTGGATTGTTGATCGCTATATTTACGTGATAGCCCTGCCGATATAACATGAAGTTTATAAGCGATACGGTTAATAAGACATTTGAAATAATTCTATACGCTGGTAGAATATAACCAGGTATAACCCCCTTATTTTTTTCTTGCTTATGAACCTTTCCAATATTAGCAAACTGAACTAATCATTGAAAAAAAAAAACAAAATCAATCACAAAAATAATTGTGAATTCGCTTCAACATATTTACTTGAATTACTGACGTGGAACTCATAAATGGAAAAACATAAGATTCACACAAAAGATGAAACAAAACGGCATACGGAATGAAAGCCTCGGCTCGGAACGCCGTCGGCCAAACAATGGCCATTAATTAAAACATGCAGGCCGTGTGTATGACAATGTATGGCAATTAGACGCTATTACTCCTCTCTTTAATGCAGCGGCTATTTAGATTTTAGTGGGTGAAATCGTATATTTCTCATGACAAGAAGTACATAATATAGAGAACGTGCAGGAAGTATACAACGTGTAACAAAACTAATTAGTGATAAAACCTTAGGGTGGGTATGAGTCTCCTGTGAAATAAGCAACGCTTTTTTTAGGGTTCCGTACCCAAAGGGTAAAAACGGGACCCTATTACTAAGACTTCGTTGTCTGTCCGTCTGTCCGTCTGTCCGTCTGTCCGTCCGTCCGTCCGTCCGTCCGTCCGTCCGTCCGTCCGTCCGTCCGTCCCTCCGTCTGTGTGTCTCCAGGCTTTATCTCAAGAACCGCTTTAGCTTTAGCTAGACTTCTGAAATTTTCACAGATTATGTTACATATCTGTTGCCGCTATAACAATTATACTAAAAACAAAATAAAGTTAATGTTTAAGGGGGGGCTTCCATACAACAAATTTTTGTGATTTTTATGGGCATGCGCACCAGCATCATGAATTTGCCCATACAAAAGTTTAAAAAAGTTACTCTTTCAGAGCTACTATTTTCACAGCGGACTCTATATGGGGGACCCATACACACCCTAAAGTTAAATCACTTAGTTTTGTTAACATCCTGTATTATTTAAATAAAAATAATAAAAAAACTACTTTGCACATACGTTGCGCACGTTTTCAATAATTATGTAGTCAAAACTTTGACGAGGTTTATTGTATCTGGACAACAAAAGTCACTAATATGGATTCTGTTCAATGAAAACTAAAAAAAAAACTCATAATGAGTAAACTGATTAAGGGGAAGACAGCTGCCAATTCGACATCTTTGTGCAGTTTTCTAGACGTATGTATTTCATTGATTGGCACAAAAAAAATATATGTGATTTTTGATTATATTTGGAAAAGCTTGTCGAATTTAAATAATAAAGTAATGTTCTCCTACTGGATGAAAAAAAATATCAATGTCACATTTTTCAGGAACTTTAAATAGTTCTAACTAAAGTAATAATACAATCTATGCTTTAAAAATTTGATTATTTGATACCTTTTACAAAAATCCAAAGATTGCCGGATTTAATTTTCGGTTCTGACATCTAGATTTCCCATAATATTTATTGTTTGAGAGTAGTAAAAGTCTTGAATTATACATTGAGTGGTATTTATTCGAGCAGAGTTTCACCTTACACGTCACAAAGTTAATTACAGAATGCCTCCATCAATGCAATATGGCTGGCTTTTATACCATTTTACACAAAAGAAACGAACTTCCGTTGATAATTCAAATATAGTAAAATCATTAAAGAAAACATTAAAAGCAGGTATATAATTCTAAATATTAATTAATGTTCTTCTCATATTTAAGATAATTATTTACTTAAATATGAGAAGAGGAAATTATAACGGAAGTAAATAATCCTCCCGTCCATTTACCTATTTGTCAAAATCAATTACCTTACTTATTAATAAAATAAATATAATATTATGTAGCTTGTCCCAATGGACGTCAATACATCCGCTAACATTATTTTTTCCTCTAACAAACGAAAAATGTATCCACGCTAACGAGTGAACAATTCACTTCTCTCTGGCATGAAAATCGACACAGGTGCAAGAGTGATGCGAGATTAAGGTCATTGGCAGTTGTCAGCGTCTTAACTGATTTTCAGAGGAGGTATTATACAGGCCTTATATGTTTAGAAACCTTAAAGGGGGTTTGTCTGTTAGGTCCTGGCTTTAGGTTTTTGTATTGCGTGAAACAATAAACAGGCACTGAAAAGAAGTATTTAAAGTAATAAGTATAAAAATTAAAAAGTATATATATAATCACGATTAAATTGACTGGATCAATATTTCGGGTTACAAAATATGTTCAACAAGCACGGATATAATGTTGAATGTTAATTAACTTGGAAGCAACACTGAAGCTCAAACTCTAAAAAGCCTCCTTTCTCCACAAACAAAGTTTGACTTTCATTAAAATGTTGAGCATCACTGCACAATTTTGACTTTACAAGCACTTTAAAATGCTTGCCGTATGAAATTCAAAAGCAATTAAAAACAAAGATAATTTTATCTAAATTACAAACAGTGGATTAAAATGGATTTTAAAATCATTGCCTTTTTGTGTGTAATTATGCCAAATGATTGGCTGTAAAATTATTATTGGACACAAGCAAACTGTTCACCTGATGATATGAAGTTGGCGCCTATGGATATAGCTCAGTTAACTAAAGCTGGCACGTTCACAGTGCTCACACTTATGCAATTTCACTATACAGTCAATTTCACTATACAGTATGTTTAAAAATATAATATGTTTGCATCATGATAAAAATTATGGTATAACCTGCGTACGATAATGCGTATGCTATCGTACATCGGTACGTACGCACAAAATTATCGTATGTGTACGATAATTATCGTACGGTTCCGAACGCTGGCCGCGCGCCGATCACACGTTACTGATTTGTAACATCACGCTGTATTTATAAACAGTAGCATAAGAAAAACAATAAAGACAATAATTTTACAGCCAATCGTTCATAAGATAGACCGCGCGCGATACAGACGGGCAGACTTTTTATGATGCGTATGCAGTACGACGTCACGCCACGCGCTTATTCACAGACACTACACAAGCGCAATGTTTAAATGTCAACATCGTGCCAGCTCTTGTTAACTGACACCTGCAACACCTGTAAGGGCGCGTTCAAACGTGCGCGTTTTCTGCGCATACGCGGTTCGAAATGTATGAAAATAAGCTTTGTGGAAGCGCCATTGGAACTTGGAGCGCTTTATTAAAACAAAATATTTTTGTGCAGGAACCTAGATAATTACTATTTTAAGCTGAAAAATAACTCAAACACGTTAAATATTTTCGTATGAGAAAATGATTTTAGTATTACATACTCGTATGTAATGTAAGAATTTCGATTCCACCCAGCCTCTTAATCCGCCCGCGTAGAAAACGCACCCTAACACAAGCGTTGTGAATCGCGTTAAAATCCCACTTTTACACTTCCGGATATCTCCATAGAGAAAAACCATTATTACCAACGATGGCAATACGTTCTAGTTCTATGCTGAATACTGGATGCTGACAGCCCCGACCGCAGTAAAATGAAACCTACACTTTAAACATAAAGTTTTTCTTAATAAAGCCGGGCTTCCGTTTTAATATCAAGTAAAACCTCATTAAAATTAATAATACCAATATAATGTAAAAATAAACCGCTTGTACAACCCCAGTAAAACGAAACGACACTGGACGCGGTCTACTGCCTACTATAAATAAGTTATTGTTTTAGGTGAGCTGCTTTTTATCTTCTAATTAATTACTATTTTACGAGATAATGCTGGCCTTGTGGTTTTTTTCATTGTCAGTCTTCTTTTGTTTTCCCGGGTGTAATTTTGATTGTAATTGAAATGTCTCAAAACGTTCTCTTTCTATCGCGACATTTTCGTATGAAACGAAAACACTAATATTATTTATATTTCTTGATTTATTACAAGCTTAAATTTTCGGAATATTCCTGACGATATAATTAATGATAACTACTTCGGCGTTATTCTTAGGCGGCCTTTTTAACCGACTTCCAAAAAACGAGGAGGTTATATGTTCGGCTGTGGTTTTTTTTTTTTTTTTTTGTATGTTCAACGATTACTCCGCCGTTTGTGAACCGATTTTCAAAATTTTTGTTGTGTTGTATTAGGTTTCACTCCAATTTGGTACCATGTTCACAAAAGTGGTGACCTGATGATGGGATCCATGAGTAATCGAGGGAACTCCTCGAAATTTATATGGAAACATATGGTGATTTTGGTTTTATGAGAAGCATCCTAAGCATATGCTACCAAAACGCAAGATTTTGCACCGAGGTATACTATGGTTCCGAAGCTACTAAGAGAACTCCGGATTCCTTATAGATACAAGTTTGGGAGTTTAGGCGCTGTTTTAAGAACTGAAATCATATGCTACTATGCAAATTACATTCATCATCATCATAATCATCATTACCACGTCAGGGTCACCAATGTCACCAAATTCAACCTTATCTCCAGAGCATAAGGCACACATTTGACATTACTCCTGAGAAGTTAAAGTTGCTTCGATAATGTAACATTCTGTTCCACTTCGCCGAGATATTCTGGAAAACAACCTAATTTCAACCTTTTGCATTGCGTTTAGCGTTCATAGTATAATAACGCATCGCATCGCATATCTGCCAGGGCTGTCAAGCAAGCGCGCGGCGGCGCGGGCGCGGGCCGGGTACTATGCACAGAATACAAATTACTCACGGAGGTACGGAGAAACGGAAACTAGTCCGGTGACTGGCTACTTAGCACGTCACACGTGTTCACTTCGATTTTTTAAAATGATTGTTGAAAATTATCTGCAGGCTGCAGCTGATATTATAATATTTTGTAAGTGTGACTGTAATAAGATACGTAGAATAATATACACGTGTATTATTCTACGTATAGTACGCGTTTGCTTACTAGGTAACTAAAAAGAGTGAAATTATTATTTTTAACAAAAAATTAAAACCGACTTCCAAGGTAAAACAATAATAACATCCTTATAATATGAACTAAAAAGTATTAAATAATTATTCCTATCTAATAGTGCCTTTTTACGAATTCGGCTAAAACTCAACTATTTCTGTACTCAATCTTCATAATTTTGAAGTCGGTGCCAGTTCCAAAAGTTTCAAATATTCTGTCAGAGAACAGAAGATTCATCTGGTACCGACTTCAAAATGATGAAGATTGAGTACAGAAATAGTTGAGTTTTAGCCGAATTCGTAAAAAGGCACTATTAGATAGGAATAATTATTTAATACTTTTTAGTTCATATTATAAGGATGTTATTATTGTTTTACCTTGGAAGTCGGTTTTAATTTTTTGTTAAAAATAATAATTATATTAAACGCTTTTTAAACCTTTTCTCCGTTTTTTCTGAGCGATATTAAATTTGTTTTTTGCTGTGATACGATGACTCCTGATCGAAAAAAGTCGCGGTAACGAGCTAATCTGAATGAAACAAAAATCCTATTACTATTTAGTATTAACTTACCGCAATAGCCGGCTCAGCTAATTTAAATTAACCACTCTAATTAGCTGTGAGCTAGCTCTTCGGGTGAGCTACTTTATTAAATTAATTCGCCAAGATAACTCAGATGGTCTTCTTCTAATGTAGATTAAGAATAAGGAATAATATCCTCTCTCAAAAGATGGTCGATAAGTACATTCACTGAATATGATTCATTTTTAACTTTGCATTAAATTAATTCTGGCAATCTAATGGGCTCTCAAACTATCGGTATCTTCGTAGTTAACTTTACAGTTAACTTTTATTCAGTTACACAGTTAATATATTTATTTTATTTATTTATTTATGAGAGATTACTCTCTCAGTTAAAAAGCCAGTAGCCAGCTAATAAAGTGAGATATTTCAGGCGGGCATAAAAGGCTCATATTATTTAGTAATTGTTGGCGTTATAGACTCGTGGCGTCGTAAAGACGCGCACGTTCTCTGCCAGTTTATTAATCTGTGTTATTCTGTAGGTTGTGACGTGACGGATTTTACATATTTTTGGCCTTATTATAAAGTTTGTGAGGAATTTTTGGATACATTCTTACAAACTTTTTAATACTCTAGCAACTTTACTCTTTTACGCAGGAACTCATTTTGTATAAATGCGTACACGATGTGATCGACTCATAAATAGGCCCGCTAAAAATCAACAGCGGAAATATAGGGTACTTTCGAATAAGGCCTTCTTGAACGGAAATTATCCAGAGTTCCAAAACGCTGGATAGCAATTGGGATTTTATAATTACATAGGCGCTCTTTCCTTATTAAATAGTAAATACATTATACCCAAGTAAGGGCCTGACCGCACTGACGTAGAGCACTGCGAATTCGCCGCCTGCTCGCCGCGATTAAAATGTATGGGCGTCAATCGCCCCGCCTGCTAACCGCCAGTGTGATAACCAACTGATAAGACTCTATCGGTTGACGAGACTCGTGTCCTCTATCAATGTCGGCGTGACAGAGCTAATTACGAAAGTGCTGATGCTTCCGATTGCCAACTTTACTGACAAACTGAGTAGCAAATATCGACCATATTACTATGTTAGTAAAGTTCACAGATCGGCTAGTCAATAGTCATACAACCGTACCTATTTTTGTTTCATATATAATACTGGATGATGCCCGCAACTCCGTTGCGCCAAAATTAGTTTATCGCGCGGGAACCGTACATTCTTCCGGGATAAAAAGTATCCAATGTCCTTTCCCGGGAGTTAAGGTATCTCCATGCCAAATTTCAGCAAAATCGGTTCAGCGGTTTGGGCGTGAAGAGGTAACAGACAGACAGATGACCGTGGTGGAATGTTAACTGAGAGTATTTCAAAGTTGTAAAAAAAATAGTTGCGAAAAGTGATTTTATACCGAATGAAACTTTGATGGATGATTATTGAGGTCATGTTTAACCAAAAAATTACCGTCAGCCGTATTGCAGACGGGGGATTCAACGTCAGTCGCGTTACTGAACATGTAAATTTTTTTTGAATATAAAGTCATTTTATACCGTACAAAATTTATACAGGTGAATGTTTCTACTTTGTAAATAATAAAGAAATCCGTCAGTCGCTAATACGATGGTGGAAAAACCGTCAGCCAGCGATATAAGTTATGATATTTGTAAAGAAGAATTATATACATTTTACTTTAAAAGCGCCATCTGTTGTTATATACTAAAACTAAAGTAAACGTGTATAATCTAGATATGAACCTTTAATAGGTGCGAATTGGGATCTTTTTAATAATAATAATAATAATAATATTTATTTTCTCACCACAAAATTACACATTATTAAAGATTCTACATAAAACACAGGTTTCGTGGGAGACTGGTGCCTAAACTAGGCGTTGCCTGTATTTCAGGACACCAGAGACTCCGGACCATCTTGCAATACAGTAGAACACTAATTATTGCGACATTCATATTATTTTATAGTGAAGTCCAGATTTCATGTTAGTATTTTGAGTGTTTGTGAGGGTGTTAGTTGGTGCGTGTGTGCGTGTGCGCGCGTGTGTGTGTGTGTGTGTATGTGTTTGTGTTTTTTGTTCTTAATAATTATTTAGTCAGGGACCATTATTAAGTTTTTCTGTCTCTTCATAATTTAAAGTTTGCAGCCATTCATTTAGTTTAATTTTACATACTGATTTTGTTGCAGGATAAATATTTATAATTTCATTAACCTTTTTATAGATGTAGCCTCCAATAAAACTAAAGAATCGATTAGCAAAACAGGTGTGGAATATATGACTAGATGTGTTGGGATTGATGCGTCTTTTGCACAGGATGGATGGTGGAGTGTAAGTCAGAATTTCATGGTGTTTTAGGATTGCTTGTGATATAAATAACTGACGTACGGTCAGGAATTTATGTTTCCTAAAGAGGTCTTGGGTTGGGAATCGAAATGGAAGGTTATTAGATACTTTTAATATAGCTCGCTGTGCACGCTCTAGTGGCAGCATAATGTTTTTGTAAGTGTCTCCCCACGTTGTAATACAGTAGGTGAGCACTGATTGACACAACGATAAGTATACAGCTTCACTGGCCACTTTTCTTAGATTCTTGAAGATGGGTATTAGCTTCCTTATTCGTGCAGTAAGTGTTTTAACGTGTGGGCGGAAACTGAGAGAAGAGTCTAAAATGACGCTTAAGTATTTAGTTTTTGTGATACGTTCCAGTGACTCACACGTACATGGGACAGCGTAGGGATTGGGACAAGTATGGGCGTAGATGTTGTATGTGGATATTGTATGGGGGGAATTCCGTCCGGGAATTTTTAATGTCAATTCAATACGATTCCCAACAACAACTTTGAGATGCTCTCAATTTTTATTCCACCCATTATGAAGTGGCTGACGATCAAAGCTGTTATGTATTAATGGAATACTATTATTGTAACGATTTTCGCTCGGTATGAAATGACTTTTTAAACTGAGCGCGACCTCCCCTACTAGAAGTGATGAAACTGAAATTCACAGCGCTGTCGTTTTAAAGTTTAGTTAACTCACTATTTATCTAAGTTTTCATCTAAATTTAAATAACGCAAAGGGTAAATTGTAACAATAGAGAAACTAAATTAAACTGTTTTAATACACCGAAGCTCGGAGCTTTTATTCTTGATCCGAAAATGAAAATGGAAGATGGGTATTAGCTTCCTTATTCGTGCAGTAAGTGTTTCAACGTGTGGGCGGAAACTGAGGGAAGAGTCTAAAATGACGCTTAAGATTAGTTTTTGTGATACGTTCCAGTGACTCACACGTACATGGGACAGCGTAGGGATTGGGACAAGTATGGGCGTAGATGTTGTATGTGGATATTGTATGGGGGGAATTCCGTCCGGGAATTTTTAATGTCAATTCAATACGATTCCCAACAACAACTTTGAGATGCTCTCAATTTTTATTCCACCCATTATGAAGTGGCTGACGATCAAAGCTATTATGTATTAATGGAATACTATTATTGTAACGATTTTCGCTCGGTATGAAATTACTTTTTAAACTGAGCGCGACCTCCCCTACTAGAAGTGATGAAACTGAAATTCACAGCGCTGTCGTTTTAAAGTTTAGTTAACTCACTATTTATCTAAGTTTTCATCTAAATTTAAATAACGCAAAGGGTAAATTGTAACAATAGAGAAACTAAATTAAACTGTTTTAATACACCGAAGCTCGGAGCTTTTATTCTTGATCCGAAAGTAGATACTGAGTTGTGTAAGATAAGAGTGACAAGGTGTAATTAGATCCCAGCACTTACAGTGAGGTGAAATACCAGCTTTATTATGTTAGCTGCACCGCTTAATAGCTTTTTAACTTTTCTAAGAAGAAATTCGAATTTAAACATTACATTACAATTTAAACATTGTAGTAGAACTAAAATGGTTTAGTGTTAATATAAATTTCAAAGAATATAAAAAGTTCACGTCTTGTGCATTAAATTTTTGTTTCATACTTTCTTGTACTAAGTATTTTGTACCATTATAATAATATATAGGACAGGTACAGTATATAGACGATACTGCAAGACCCTCGGTGTGTGCAGTATCATGATATAAATGACATCGAACTAATAATATTATAGTAATCTTAGGTACATTTTCAACCAATAATTCCCTTATACTGTGTGACTGGTGAAACATGATCAATACTCGACGACGTGATATTTTGGCTATATTAGATGGAAAAAATAATTTAAAAAAATTATATCAATTGATCACTGAGTAAATGTAGCTTAAGAGCCCGGGTTACACTCGAAATTCTCATACATACGTAATACCAAAATCATTTACTCATACGAAAATATTTAACATGTTTAATTGAGTTATTTTTCAGCTTTAAATAGTAATAACCTAGGTTCCTGTACAAAAATTAACTTCAAAATATTTGAACACTAAAAAAAATTTTTTTGTGTAAAATTTTTTTTTTGCTAAATTTACTACTAAATATTTAAACACTAAAAAATAGAGTAAAACACTAAAAAATATATAAATAAATATTAAATTTACTACAAAATATTTCAACTCTAAAAAATATTTTGTAGTAAATTTACTATTTATTTATATATTTTTTAGTGTTTTACTCTATTTTTTAGTGTTTAAATATTTAGTAGTAAATTTAGTAAAAAAAAAATTATACCCAAAAAAATTTTTTTACTGTTTAAATATTTTGAAGTTAATTTTTGTACAGGAACCTAGGTAATTACTATTTAAAGCTGAAAAATAACTCAAACATGTGAAATATTTTCGTATGACAAAATGATTTTGGTATTACGTATGTATGAGAATTTCGAGGGTAACCCGGGCTCTTAAGGTTAAATAATAATTATTTACCCAACGCATGAACATCGCGTGCGGGAAGAGTAGCGGCGTGGTGTTTCTTTGGTGGCGCACGCGCCCGCGCCGGCCGCATAGTATGCCTACTTGCCTAGCCACATAATATAGTAGTGTCCATGATTCATTTATTTAAAGGAAAATTCGGAAAACATTAAGTACCTAATTTTATTACATACCTAATTATAATGAGAATCGAGTACAGAGTAGTATTGAACATGTATCACCAGTCATGTTGTAGATCGATGTCAAAACTATAAATCAATATTTGCTTGTAGTAATATGCAAATGAAACCCAAACCTATTCGACCTTCGTGGACACGAGGTGGGTAACGGAATTCCACCAACCCTTGCGATCCCAGAAATAATTACACCATCAAATTGCTTAAACCCTCGATATGTTTCAATTTGTACCCTTTGATAGTAGATTAAACTATTCAGTAACTATAATATACTATCGTGTTACCACATAGATGAGGGCTTGCCAACTACGTAAAGTACCTGGGCTTCATTTATTGCGATTCTGCTGTTGTCAGTAGAAAGGTGCTACGATGGAATAAAATAAATATAGTTAAAATGGTTTAGGGTGATTGACCTTTCTAGTCTAGGAGTTATATTGTGATATTTAGTCGACCTAAGTAAAAAAATTAACGTCTTATAAAGATACAGACTATTATAGAGTCGCCGGAAAACCTTTTGGTAACTTCCTTGTTAATGATAATCTCCAACTGTTTGTGAGTTTGAAGTGATACACTTCATACTCAGTTCATAACGTATATATATTATGCACAATATGATTTCGCCGAGAGACTATAAACATGAGCTTAAAAGGATATTTCATAATCAACCCTTATCCATTGCACACGAATGGGAACCGCAACCAGCACAACCGAACACCGCAACCAACACAACCGAACACCGCAACCAACACAACCGAGCACCGCAACCAACACAACCGAACACCGGAACCAACACAACCGAGCACCGCAACCAACACAACCGAGCACCGCAACCAAAACCGAACACCGCAACCAACACAACCGAACACCGCAACGTACGGCTAATGAACCGTTAATCTTATCTGGCCTAAAATGAAAAAAGTTGACGCGCATTATCTCAACTTTTTTCCGCAGAGAGTTTAAGATTTGGCGGAAAGTTTTAAACATATTCAGTAAATAAAGCGAGTTAAGCTGTTGTCGGAGCGGCTGAAGTGGGTTAAACTTTTGTTGGACTTTCATTGCTTTCATATCCAGATAGACGAAACAAAATTTAACGAGCTCCGACCAAGTTTCGCTCTTGAGAGTGCTCTCAATGGCGGACTATCATCAGAATAGGAATGTAAATATTTTAAACTGGATATTGCAAGTGACTTGTGCAGAAATTCTTTCATCGTGCAGGATGCATATTGCATAATAAATTATTCCATAATAAAACAGACTTATCTTTAGTCTTCCCTGAAGTATATCAGCAGTAAAATTTGATGTAACAGACAGATCTTCACGACATTACGAGTTTCTTTAAATAAAAAAAAAAATTGCTTTATTAAATCATCTTCTTAACTAAAACTACTTTAAATAAATATCTTAACAAGAGGAAGGAAATAATATTATCCTACTTTTATTGAGGCAAAACTTAATTTTTAGAATTGGAAATAAGTTTTTCCTCAACACAAAATATATAAATACTTATCGACCATAATGTCGCAATAAAAAGTAATTATCAGACATTACGTATAGTAATAAATGCACAGCAATAATTATTACTATTTTACTATAGCTTCAAACAAAAGCTTTATTAATTTTTTTAATTTGCTGAATACAAAATATATTTAGCTACGTTATTAATAACTTCAGCGAAGCAATGGCAGATCTACAATAATACTCAACCAGTAGGCTCACCAGAGAATAAATGTATTGTCTGGTGAGCCGACACCTACGTCAAATATCCCTTGACAGAGGATTATATTGTTCACTTCACTACTATAACATGTTCGTATTGTGCTCTATTCAAATCACCTCACCGGAGTCCCTCGTACCGGAGTAACGTTCATGCCTCTAAATCAGTGGTCCCCAACCTTTTTTTCATGTGGGCCACAAACATGTTTTGGTCTTGGTGTCGCGGGCCGCAACAAAAAATGTTTAGGGTTAAAAAGTAACATTCTTCAAAATTAACGATTTAAAAGTGGAAAAAATTTAACGACTATCACGTAGACTTTACGTTATTTTGCCGGTGGGCGTGAATTTCAAAATGGTTGAACATCACGCGGGCCACAAATATAGTCCCGGCGGGCCGCATGCGGCCCGCGGGCCGCGGGTTGGGGATAGCGGCTCTAAATGATCTTCATGACATAAGACTCACAATAATCGAGGTAAAATAGTTCTGAACAGGCAATACAGGTCGCTCAAAAGCGGGATTACTTTCAGTCTATGAGAAGCGCGTCGACTTGTGAATGTAACTTGTAAGATTAGTAAGTGTGCAATTATTTTTACTATTATATGTATAACTAGCGACCCGCCCCGGCGTCGCACGGGTATAAAATTTACACTTAGCTACTGAAAAAAAGACGGGTTGCACTCCGGGAGTGCCGGCAGAAGTGAAAACTTGATTATTAACGTTGTGCATTATTTTTGAACCCATTTCTTATGAAAATCGATTTAAAAATAATAATATAAAAACCATCGTTTTAATTAATAAATCGAAACCCCAATCGATTAAAAAATATCGACAATCGAAAAAAAAAGCTGCTGTAAGACAGTCTGTCAGACACTTCTCGCGACAGTTGTCTTGCAGGTGGAAACACGGCCTTAATCAGCGCGTCTGCTAAAGAACTCATTTTTCCGACTGTACATTTCTGCTAAACAACTCATTTCCCCGACTGTACATTTCTGCTAAAAAAACTCATTTCCCCGACTTTACATTTCGTTAGAGTTCGAGTTCGACACAAAACACTCTCCAACCGTCTCGCGTTTTCTATGGTTTTTCGATCAACACGAAAATCTGACGCGTGTTTCACAGTTTTTACCCATCCCACAAAAGTGCTCAACGCCGCTAAAGAAGTTTTCACTTCAAAAATGATTAAAATCGATAGCCTATGATCCTTCTCGTGGTCTACTTCTTATCTGTGCCAAATAACATAAAAATTGCTCCAGTAGTTCGCGAGATAAGCCCTTTCAAATAATTTCCCCCGTTTTTCCCACATTCTCCTATTAGTCTTAGCGTGATAAAATATAGCCTATAGCCTTCCTCAATAAATGGGCTATCTAACACTGAAAGAATTTTTCAAATCGGACCAGTAGTTCCTGGGATTAGCGCGTTCAAGTTGGCCCTTTCAAATAATTTTCCCCGTTTTTTCCACATTTTCCTCTATTTCTTCGCTCCTATTAGTCTTAACGTGATAAAATATAGCCTATAACCATCCTCGATAAATAGGCTATCTAACACTGAAAGAATCATCAAAATCCGTTGCGTAGTTTTAAAGATTAAAGGGAACAAAGGGACATAAGGGAAAAAAAGTGACTTTGTTTTATAATAAGTATAGATATTGTGAGTTGTGGTTATGTTCGCGAAGAAGCAATTTTACGCAATAATTAATGTGAAAAATCGTTTTTGTTAATTTGTAACCATTAATTTATTACATTTTGTTACAATAAAACATATTTTTGCCAAGACGTTCTGTCGATAGCTGATCATTAAAACTGTATGTTTTCTAAATATTATAATAACCTTTTATTAAAATTCTCCAAATAAATATAGATGAGTAGATATTTTTTATTATATTTTTTATTGAAATGGTTTTCTCTACGTCTGGCGACAGGTAGTTCAGGCGACAATATTTAGTAAATACGTAAGCTTCAAAGCTTAGTTTTATTAGATCAGTGTTCAACCTGCATGCATGGTGTCAATACCATGCATGCAGGTTGAACACTGATCTAATAGGTCTATCCACTTTGTATGTTTACCCCATGCACGGAGCCTTTGTATTCCACGTCAGCCACGGGCCGCGGTCGCGGTCGTGTCGCATTGATTCTCCTCATCCCATTTACTAGCGCTCGCTACGCTAAATTGTACAATTTGTACTAGTAGTGTTGAATAACTGACTTTATTTATTATATCGAATGATTTATTGGAGGACCTACGTTTGGTCGGGTTATATCGAGTCAGTGCTAGGCACAGACCTAAGAAACCATATTTCTTAGACGTCTGTGGTATTAGGCTTCTTACAGAAGAACTGCACTAGTGCTGAAGTGCCGTTCGTCTGTACCTGCGCTTGACAGAACCCGACCGAATTGCGTAGGTGCCTCATTCTCTGGTGTTCTGGTGGTTCTTTTTTGGTTCACACCAGTCATTGTGTGAACCAAAAATTGATTCATAGGGTGATAGTCATATCATTAATGACTTGACATCACTGACATCTATAATACACTGGACTGGCTATGCCGTACAAAATGACAGCTATTTTTTGTGCCGATTTGAAGCGCCACTGGTGAGCGTACCTACATGTGAATTAATTACATAGAAAATTGCAACCGCCATTTGCAAAATGGTAGTTCCAAGTACACTCACTAATGCTTTCACATAGCAATCAGCGCCAATATGTCGGCTTCAAATAGGAACATTTTATTGATAGCGATCGCCGGTCCAGTGTATTATAGAGGTCAGCGCTTGACATAAACACGTCCAAATGGCATAGGTCCGCCGACTGCCTGCCGTGTATGAATCAATTGCTCTAATGGTACTTTCTGGATCTTAATTTTGTATACGAATATCGCTCTTCGGTCGAAATCATAAGACTAGTCACACATACTTAAACATCCATACTAATATTATAAATGCGAAAGTGTGTCTGTCTGTTACCTCTTCACGCCCAAACAGCTGAACCGATTTTGCTGGGTATGGTGATATTTCGAGTCCCGGGGAAAGGACATAGGAAACTTTTTATCCCGGAAAAATGGTCAGTACCCGCGCGAATCGCGATAAACGAATATTTGAGCAACGGAGTTGCGGGTGTCATTTAGTTTAATATTAATTTTTGTTTCTAGTCTCGTGGTTTCCATCATAGCCATAAAACACCGTGTTATACAAACAAATTGCAAACCAATTGATTTCCTGTGTACTGTGTAGCCTCGTCGCTACTCGCTAGTAGCCGACTGACACGCCGGTCAACAATGCTTAGGAAACTCGGAAATATTGCCAGCATTTTCAATGACCCGACCAAATAACGTAGGTTCACCAATCGATTCGTTATAAATCAATCTCTTTTCACACCTTAACATTAGTATCACTACTAAGTACTTAGCACAAACATAAAAGCGTGAAAGGGCTTGATTCTAAGCTACTGCATAGTTTAGGATTTATTGTGTTTTCAGCTTAGGATATATTATCTTACTTTAGTCGCAGACATTATTATAGATAGAACATTCTCACATTTCTCAGATGGCGAAATTAGTAAAGTTGAAACTGTTGGCCTTTAATCATTGCGGGATTTAATAACTTTCAATCAGCACTAGCAGAAAATTGAAATCATTTACAGTTGAACCAAATATTCTGATGGGATTATTAATTTAGTTCAATTAAAGCGAAGACTAAAACAGCGGGAGGTACAATTGAGTCAATAACAGACTCGATACTAATAGAAAATTGCTTTAGCCTTCTGTATATTGCCTTTCATGGTTCTATTTATTAGATAAGATGTTTCTCATGGTTTTGCACGTGCTGTTTTGTTGGAGTTTTATCTTTACTTTCTTATTATCTCAAGAATTATTGTTTTGCATGATTCTCGTTACTATAACTCTTTACTTTATCATTCAAGCCCCATAAGAGCACCGGTGATCCCGACAACAATAGAATACAATAGTATTTCCAAGAATCCGCGATCGAAGGATTAAAAAACAAACTACGAAAAAAAAATCCCAAATAAACACATTTTTATGGTCACACACAAAAAATGTATTGCTTCCGATGACAAGATATATTATAATCCAGCGAAATGAGCAATTAAAAACGATGACCCTACACATGCACATTGCACACACTACCGGTTCATAATCGATTATATTATCCATCATTCTACGTAAAAATGCCAACATAAATCATAATAATATGTACATTGTACAGTATGATTGCGAAACCCACGAGTCCGGCTGTTTTGTAGGGATTAACGCTCAACGAGCACAGCTGAACAGTAATATGCCCCGCATTTCACTGGAAATCACTCGCAGCGCCATTGCTCGCGAATGCAACATCGAAATCACTGAATTGAAAAAACATTGGTATTACGATTCCGTGAAATTTTCATTTGCAAAAAGTTTATGAAGCCCTGCTTGTCACTGATTTTAAATAAAAAATTAAGAATATTTATACAACGTTTGAATGCTAGGAGATTAAAGCAAAAAAATTAAATCTTATAATGATACAGACTATTAAAGATTCATCGGAAAACCTCTTGGAAATACTTAAAATGTTACCCTCCAACTGTTTATGAGTTCGAAGTATATATAAATATTTTATACTCAGTTCAAACTCAGACCAATAAAAAAAGAAAGACGGAGTATTTACAAGTAATGGGGTGAAGTCGCTGTCGATCAAGTCTGCTTACGGATCCCGTCCGATAAGCACGTGTTTCCCGCTCAAGTGCACGCTGCTAGGCGACTGTGGTGCTGTCTCTTTCTATAGACAGCGCGCTCTCGCTCGGCACACTTTGTGCTTGTTGCGATTTCGCGATCACGTCCGCGCCACGAGGTTTTTCGATTTTAGTGTGTCCGCGATCGAGCGAACTCTGCGCCGGCGCTTGTTTCGTCTCGCCCGAGTGCGGGCCCTCGCCCGCGCTTGCCGCCGTAGGTCGCGCCGCGCCTTGCTCGCCAGCGCCCGAGTGCTAGTGTTGTGAGTCTTGTGTGTGTTTCCCGACCGCCTGGAACACATCGTAAGTACGGCGACACGAAAACTAGGTACACTACACGAGGTTTATACCTCTTTACACACCTCCCCTCCCGGTTGCCGGGCGGGGTTGTACCCTCTCGGAAATTTTTCATTAAGAGCAGACTGACCGACCGACATCATGGCCGACATGATTGATAAATTTTTATCTTTCTTAAAAGTAGAATACCCTGACGCCGCGAAAAGGTGGGACAACTTCGTGCGAAATCACGATGCTGTTTCCCCCGCGTCTCCCGACTGTGACACCGCCGTGACTCCTGTAGAGTCCGTAGTCCCCCGACTTACATACTCGTCTCCTTCTGAGATGTCTTGCTCGGAGCAAGAGACTGACCCTGGTGAAGGCGACTTCACCACGGTCGTCAGTAAAAAGACCAAGAAGAGGAAGCGCGCTGAAGGCTCTTCCTCTCCAGTCTCGTCCTCCCCGACTAAACAGGCCGGAAAACCAAAGTCTAGAAAGACTAAACCGGCCCCTAGGCCCGAGCTACCCGCGATGTCCGTGCAGACTAGTACTGCCGCGTCCCCCGCTCGCCCCCCAATCGCCCCTCAGGCATCCCAGGCCTCGCAGGCCTCTCAAATAGTTCCGTCTCAGGCCCCTCTGACTTCCGAGACGGAACCCGCTTCCAAAATGCCTCCTCCTGTCATAGTACAGGAGAAGGAAAAATGGAACATCATCTCGGCCGCGATAAACGAGAAAAAGCTCCGTTACTCGTCGGCTACCACAACTCCGATCGGGATAAAGGTCCAGGTCCAAACGCCTCAGGACCATCGCCTCCTAACTGCGTTTCTCCGTGGAAAAAACATAGGTTACCACACCTATGCCTTAGAGGACGAACGTGTCCTCCGCGTCGTCATTGTAGGTGTCGACAAGTTCATCTCCGAAAGGGATGTACTTGAAGACCTAATAGCCCAAGGTTACCCCGCGACCGAGGTACACAGGATGTACCACCCTGTCAAAAAACACGTGTACAACATGGTACTAGTGATCCTCCCCCTTACCCCCGAGGGTAAGGAAATTTTTAACATACGCGCCGTATGTAATATAACCGGAATACGCGTGGAACCCCCCCGTAAAAGAGGCACTCCTGGCCAATGCCACAGGTGCCAACTTTACGGGCACTCCGCGCGAAACTGCCAAGCCCGACCGCGTTGCGTCAAGTGCCTAGGAGACCACGGCACCTCTGACTGCCCACGCAAAACACCAGCTGAGGAGTCCGAACCCCCCAGCTGTGTGCTATGCAAAACACAAGGCCATCCGGCTAATTACAGAGGGTGTGTAAAAGCACCCAAAGTAAAGAGACGAATTGCGCCTCAAACAAAGAAAAACAATAAGGAAAAAACAAAGCAGAGATTTATCCCTGCTCCGCTTCCCACTAAATCACCTTGGGTGAACAGCACTAGTGCCCCTAATAACTTCCCCGTGCTCCCCAACAGGGCCCAGCCCACCGCCGCGCAAAAACCCGCGCCCGCCGCGACAAAACCTGCGCCCCCAGCGGCAAAGCCCGCAACACCCGTGGCAAAACCCGCGCACCCCGCGAAAAAGCCCACTCCCCCCGCGAATATAACCTCCAATTACGGAGACGACCTGCGTGACGTGACCGACTTCCTAAGCCTCATAAACCCGTCAGAGGTAGCCGAATTCTCCTACGGACTACGGACGGCTAGGACTTTTTCACAATTATCCGCCTGTCTGTCGACTTACAACGATTTGATCCGCAGGATCAATTCTCTCAATTTATCACTATCGTTTAACTAATGGATTCAACCGGAAGAATAAAACCGCGCTCCCTACAGGTAGTTACGTTTAATACAAACGGCATACATAATAATATAGACGAAATCCGCGAATTCGTCATAAACCACAATGTCGATATTTTACTAATGCAGGAGACGTTCCTTAAGCCTAGTAGAAAAAGCCCAAAAATAGCTAACTATAAAATTGTTAGAAATGACAGAACCCGATCCCAACTCGGAGGCACAATGATTTATTACAAAAAATCATTGCACTGTGTTCCCCTAGAACCCCCATCCCTAACTAACTTAGAAACTTCTATTTGTCACATTAGCATGACAGACCATCAACCTATCATAATTGTATCTGCCTATTTAGCCAGCAAAATGCCCATAACTTCTAGCGAATTAAGATCGCTATTTAATTTAGGCAATGCCGTCATTATTGCCGGCGACCTAAACTGCAAACACACAGAGTGGGGCAATGTCATATCTAATACGAATGGCATTAGATTATCCGTCTTAAGCGACTCCTTAAATTTTGCAATTTTAGCCCCTAACGACCCCACTCGCTACGACACTGCTAGCCGTAGTAACAACCTTATTCATAACCCTAGTGTTATTGATATTGCGTTAGTTAAAAACATTAACCTCAACATCTCTTTGGAAACAATCCACGAGCTTAACTCGGACCACAGACCAGTTAAAATTGCGCTTGGCAATTCTAACCAACTCGCTGCTAGTACTAAAAAGATAATTGATTATAAATTACTAGCAGATAACCTAGAAAACCTTCAATAGAGTCACCTCGATCTCATTCCCGATTTCATCGAAAACTCTAAAGTGGCGCTTGAGGCCTCTCTCCACTTGACTGATCATCTGGTAGAGAACATCGAAAAATCTTCTAGGGAAATGCCAACGATTCATGAGAATCGCTGGCCTCTCCCAGATGATATAAAAGAGTCCATCAGACTCCGTAACGCGGCTAAACGCACATACGATCGCTACCCATCGGAAGACTGGAGGAGGGCCCTCCGTCACTACGAGAGGGAAGTTAAATATAAAATCAAACAACACAAAGCCGAGAGGTGGGATCGACTTCTTAGCGAACTCGAACCGTCTCACACGGCCTACTGGCCGCTCGCGAAGTCCCTCAAAAAAGATACGGAGAGCGACATGCCTCCACTAAACAGACCAAATCGTCCTCCTGCACTGGAGGATATCGACAAAGCCGAATGCTTGGCCGACACCATAGAAAATCAGTGCCGACCTAGTACTCTCCCGACCGACCCTGATCATGATAATCTAGTCAATACCGAGGTAGAAAGCCGACTCATGGCCCCACCATCAGAGCCTCTCAGGCCGGTGGATATGGAGGAAATCAAAGATATTATTAAAGATTTGAATTCCAGAAAGGCCCCAGGCCTGGACGGTATCTCAAATAAAACCCTTAAATTACTACCTGCCACTATAATTGAATTGCTCGTGAACATCTTTAACGCCCTTTTACTAGGATGTTCATTCCCAGATATATGGAAAGTAGCTATAATAATAGGTATCCACAAACCGGGTAAACTCCGGACGGAACCAAGTAGTTACAGACCAATTAGCTTAATTAGTTGCCTCGGTAAAATTTACGAAAGAGTTATACTAAGACGCCTAAAAGACGTCATAGTTGATAAAAAACTCTTACCTGACGAACAATTCGCATTCCGCGAATTCCACAGCTGTCCCGCTCAGGTACACCGCCTAACGGAGTACATATTAGAACAAAAGAACAATAGGAGACCGACTTGCGCTGTTTTCTTTGATGTCGCAAAAGCATTCGACAAAATTTGGCACAATGGGCTAATTTATAAACTTTTTAAACTCGGCATTCCCGATAGTCTTGTTATAATAATAAGTAACTACCTCAAAAACCGTAAATTTCGTTTCAGAGTCGAAGGCATTATGTCTTCACTTAGAGATCTAGAGGCTGGAGTACCGCAGGGCTCGGTTCTCTCCCCGACCCTCTACAATCTCTACACGTCCGATTTGCCCACCCACCCTCGAGTACAAAAAGCGCTATTCGCAGACGACACGGCCCTGTTCTTTGCTCATCGCCAAATAGCTTTCGCGTCCAAAAAACTCCAAGAAGCAGTTACCGAACTCGGTAAATGGTTCGCAAAATGGAGAATCGAACTAAACCCCGACAAAAGTCACGCTATATTATTTAACGGACTAAAACGTAAGAAAATGCAACCTATTAGTCTGCACGGAAAATTAATTCCCGAAGTCACGGCTGTCAAATACTTAGGAGTAGTACTAAACAAGTCGATGTCATTCACGAACCATATATCGAATACCGTACGTAAAGCGAAATTTGTATTATACAAATTATATCCTTTACTCAACGCGAGTAGCAAAATGTCCTTAAGACATAAGCTCACCTTATACAAAACATGTATAAGAACGATACTCACTTATGCGTGCGTCTCTTTCGCACACATAAGTGACAATCAGATGAACCAATTGCAACGAGTTCAAAACCGTTTTTTGCGCATGGCAACAGGTGCCCCCCGTTACATGCGAAACATCGACTTGCATAGAGACTGCGAGCTTATCACTATCAAAGCCTATATCAAAGAACTCTCGGAGAGATTCTTTGAGAAAGGAAAAGTACATCCCAACCCGCTCATTCGTAAGGCTGTGGACTACGAACATGACGCACCGACATTCCGATACCCCTTCAGGCGGCCTAAGCATATCTTAGCCGACCCTGTAGATCCCATCACAGAATACGTAACGTACTGTGTACAGTTACGCAAACACAAATCACACTCACCCGCGTGGTTAGTACTGCACCGGGGACGACGCCGGCGCCTTCCCCGAGGACTTAACACGACCCGAACGACAAACAGACAGACCGACCGAAATCCGGTGCCGAGCTCGATCCCGGGTTCGAGTTCGCATGCGGATAGCATAGGAACACACCTAAATCATGACCGCGACCGCGACATTGTCGTAGAGAGCTCTACCAATTACTTTGACATTAGAACATACACGCGTATGTCACCCCAACCGGACTCGGAAGGGGAGAGGGACGGCCCTCTTTTATGCAATAACATTAATAACTTGAGCTCATCTACCGCGATAACTCGTACGCAGCTAGTTTGTGCTACCGCGCGCGAGCAGCCTCACTCGTCAGAGAGTGAGTAAGGGGTCGGACCCCTTAAGAGCAGGGGGGGATCCGTGTCCCCACGTCAGATGAAAATAGCTTATTTTCGTAGCTCTCCCCAATATTGCCCGATTAGAATGTCACACGTGTGACTTTAGGGGAGGGGGCCAGGCCCCTCATTGTTTATCTCCAAACCAACTAGCAACAGACTAGTTATAGCCACGATTAAACTACCACGGTCTTAACCAGACCAGTAGCTTAGACCCTTTCGAAAAAAAAAAAAAAAAAAAAAAACGCTGTCGATCAATGTGTGCGTCACGCCTAGCATAAATACGCTAGGCGTGCACTTGTGTGCAAAAGAATAATGTTGCCAACTCAGGGTTTCAGATTGTCAAACTCCCATCCTGTTGCAGTCTTATTGATCCTTCAGGCCCCGCGCGAGCACCGGTGATCGCGACAACAATAGAATACAATAGCAATTCCTGGAAATTCCAACTGAAGTATTAAACTACTAAAAAGTTGCTATCAAACTAGATCGTTAATCATCATTCATTAGTAATTGCTGAAAAAAGTAAATACTTAAATATCTATATCTAATAAATTATGTGTTTCAACTAAGAACAGACAGACAGACAGACATACATACAGACAAAAATTATAAATAATGTTGTTTGGTGTATGCAGTATGTATCGTATACAGATTAATATGCAAATAGTAAAAAAAATCTTTTAATACTACAAACAGACACTCCAATTTTATTTATATTAATAGATTTTAAATGAATAACGAATTTTAGGTTAAAAATAAACATTTGTCAGGATAATACAGCACGTAATAATATTTTTCCCCTATTATGGGGAAAAATATTTTGCGACCAGCATGCAGCACTGGTTGAAGTTCTGTGTTCCGAGACTCCCGAGACAATTTTTAAAATTAATAAATTAAGTTCGTTATTTCGGTGGTAATACATAAATATTCAACTAATTACTTGTGAAACGTAATCCCACAAGGTTTCTTTTGAGCACAAGAATTGTTTTTGCACCATTTAACGATGCAGGACGGCATATTTTGATATTTCTTGACACAGATGAAAACGACATGCGCCGTCACTCGTTGAAACCGGAATGGCGGGCGGCCGGCTTCCTATGGCCGTATCGGCTTCCTATTGCCTGCCTCACCGCGTAGCATGGATGGCTCTGTCTATCTTTTTTTATTGGTCTGAGAGTTCAAATTGCAAAATACGATATCGCCCTTAGACTACAAACATCTGTCACTTCATTATCAATCGCGTTTTGTATAAAAAACAATAAAATATGCCAATTTTCTTGACAGGGGTTAATGATAGTACAGGCGTTCGATTTTCGGGACCTGTTCATAAATTGGGAAGCGCCGCCGCCGCGCCGCTCCCGCCCCGCTGCCCGCTAGTTTGAGAGTTGAGACTAAAGCCTTAGTCCATTCAAGTTTTATGACCAAGTACCGAGTACGCGGTGGATCACAAAACTTGTATGAAGAATGCAGCCCACCTCATACCGCTCCAACACAATGTGCGCGTAGTTAAAATGGACTGAACAATTCTTGCCGCTAGTTCTAATTTGTATGGAAAGTACGGAATTCCAGCAGGGAATTCCGCAGTATATTATTCCGTGCAGCGCCGTGCGTCCCAACTCCCAGGTGATCGTCGCTGTGATTAGGTGCAATTTCCATACTATTGTCTCGAGCGTTTGTCATTCTATTAAGGTGACGCCGCGTTAAAGTAAGAAACCGTGTTGGATATGTTTTAGATTGCTTGTTTTCTATGAGAGGCCGGGCCGGCCTCTCATAGAAAACAAGCAATGGAACAGCAAAAAATGGAAAGAGCGTAAGCGATAAAATGGTTTTTATCGCGTAATTTAAAAACCATAAATACATTTCATATAAGCTATGCACATATTAAAGTGTATGCTTCAACCAATTTATGTACAAATTTTGGAACCTTAAATCACTCTCCTCTGTTGGAAAAATAGGAATCCCTTTTTTTACAGAGGTCTTTTCGATTGATAATTCTGTGTTATAAAAGTTGTCCAATCGTGTTATGCTATGGGCAATTCAAAGACAAAGACATGATGAATACTGACAATGAACTTTAGTTTCTTAGCTTTAGTCATTGCTGAGAAAAATCGGCATCGCTATAGCCAAATTATCAAGGCGTCGCCTTAAATACTAGCTGTTGCCCGCGACTTCGTCCGCGTCAACATAGTATAATAACAAAGACCAGTCCGCTAACATATATGAAAAAAAAAAATATATAACCACCTCCTTTTTGGAAGTCGGTTAAAAAGTAGCCTAAGTTACACCTTACTACGTCAGCTATCTACCAAAAAAAGTCCCGGCAAAATAGCTCCAGCCGTTTTAGATATTACCCGGAACAAACCGACATACAAACAAAAATTGTAAAAAATGTTGTTTTGGTGTCTGTATCGTATATGTATAGATTCAATATTCATATGCATGTAGTAAAAAACGGTTCTTTCAATATTACAAACAGACACTCCAATTTTATTTATAGGGTATAGTTATTGAGACCTAGACTGAATACACCTGATACTGATACCAACTGATAGTATGTGAAACGGTCAAAGACCTAAGTGCTTCCAGACAAATGACCCCTGATTTTATGAGGCATTTGAAGGCGCAGAGTTCGTTTTTTTTCGAGGGTTCATAACAGATGGGTTTGGTAGATCTTGATAAAAGAGGTTGACAGGAACATTATTGCTAGCTATTTTAGCTAGCTACGTTATCAGTAGGTATTGTACATTACACTCCAGTTTCGCCGAGCGATCGAGTTTTGCGCGGGTCATATCATCTGTCGCGACATAAAAATTTTCGAGCGGTGATTGTGTGTCCGGTAATGGTCACGTTAAGCTTATCAGGAAACCTACAGGTCAAACCAACTCCTAGGAAATACCTACTATGAATTGTTACGATAGGTCAGTCATCTATATCTATATACTTACTAGTTGTCCCGGCAAACGTTGCTTTGCCATAATATATTTGCCATATTATTTTATTGAAGTGACTAAATATGTCACCATGGCAACGTCTCAGGTTGTAATAATTTACTATTATTTATTCAACAAATGCACTTATCAATATATAAAGTACCGAGTAGCCGATTCTCAGACCTACTGAATATGGATATAAAATTTGGTAAAAATCAGTAAAGCCGTTTCGGAGGAGTTCGTGGACTAACATTGTGACACGAGAATTTTATATATAAGACTAGCTGTCTCGGCAAACGTTGCTTTGCCATAATATATTTTCCATTATTTTATTGAAGTGACTAAATAAGTATGTCACCATGGCAACGTCCATCGCTATCCCGTCGCACAAACAATGGTCGCCGTCAGTCTCAGGTTGCAATAATTTACTATTATTTATTCAACAAATGCACTTATCAATATATAAAGTACCGAGTAGCCGATTCTCAGACCTAGTGAATATGCATATAAAATTTGGTAAAAATCAGTAAAGCCGTTTCGGAGGAGTTCGTGGACTAACATTGTGACACGAGAATTTTATATATAAGACTAGCTGTCTCGGCAAACGTTGCTTTGCCATAATATATTTTCCATTATTTTATTGAAGTGACTAAATAAGTATGTCACCATGGCAACGTCCATCGCTATCCCGTCGCACAAACAATGGTCGCCGTCAGTCTCAGGTTGCAATAATTTACTATTATTTATTCAACAAATGCACTTATCAATATATAAAGTACCGAGTAGCCGATTCTCAGACCTAGTGAATATGCATATAAAATTTGGTAAAAATCAGTAAAGCCGTTTCGGAGGAGTTCGTGGACTAACACTGTGACACGAGAATTTTATATATAAGACGAGATTTATATATATTAAGATAATAAAATCGTAGAGGTAAAATTTTTGTACATTGAAAATAAACTCGAAAAAACGAGTCAGGGGCATGTTAGAAGAGTAGTAGGACACATTTTAACTGTTTTTGAAATTTCTGTTTCTCTGTCTGTTTGTCTGTTTCTCTGTCTGTTTGTACAGGCTAATCTCTGAATCCGCTAGACCGATTTCAATGAAATTTGGCATGGTGATACCTTACATCCCTGGTCAACATCTTAGGTACTTTTTTTTAACCGACTTCCAAAAAAGGAGGAGTTAATGGTTACTTTTCTGTTTGTGGTCAGATTCTCAAAATTCTCTTTTTGTCGTATAGGGGCGAGGCCGCCAATTTTTGCTGATTTTGCAATTATTTTTCTCCGCCCTTTGTATTTTAAAAAGTGTTGTGTTTATCTTATGCTCGAAAACTGATTCTAACGAAGAAAACAAAGTGCTCAAGCATGCACTAGAATTATTTGAGTTCCAACAATAGTCTAAAAATATATTTACAATTAAACATTAAAAAAGGTAAGAAAATAGCTTAAAATATACAATCCGCCGTGGAAGAGGTGCAATTTAACTGTCGCTGTAGCAGTAAGTATGACAGATTTGAAGATAAATCTGATATGTTATGAATACTTATGGCTATTACCTCATCTAATTCTTATAGTATTTTAAGATAACTTTCTTTATAAACTTTTTCAAATCAAATGAATCGTTCGAAACATCAATTCTACCCCACATTTTAAACGTCATCAGTAATACCGATTTATTGTTATCGTTGGGTGTTAGGGAAGGTAAAATCGGGAAGTGGCAACGCTGAGTTTTTACGTATTCTATGGAAAATCTCGTAATATTCGCCATTTCTCGACAGTTCACATTTGAACCTCAGTCGGGCTGTGTACACAGTTTTTTCAAAGGAAGTTTTTTTGTGACACAAAATATGTAAGTATTACTGTTTCACATAAAATGATCAATGCATCATGTGAGTAGTCAAAAGGGTCATGTTTGGAGCTATAATACAAACCGCATTGTGTATTATTTACAGAGATAAGTTTGATTTTCTCTACGCTATGATAGCCTCTACGCTATCATTTTGGTGCTCCAACGGCATATTTCTCAACGCTATGAATGCGTAGAGAAATAAATTCCCTACAATTTAGGTGCTCCAACGTCACAAGTAGCGTGGATTTTCTTTCTCTCGCAAAATTTTTCTGCGTCATATCAGCAAAAATTGGCGGCCTCACCCATAGATCGTTAACCCGAATTTGATACCATGTTTTCAAAAACGGTAACTTGATAATGATTTTCTCGGGATCGGGAGGTATCGACGGAACTCCTACAGCAAAAACATTACAGTAAAAATTTTCACTTTTTTAAAGTAAAATTAAATAAATCATAAAAGTATATTGTGCGGTAACCGTACATTTTTCTGAGACAAAATGTATCCTATGTCCTTTTCCGGGACTCAAAGTATATCTACTTATACCAAATTTCAGCAAAACCGGTCCAGCTGTTTACGCGTGATGTCGTAACCAAGGGAAATATGGATTCATTTTTACTATTTATAGACGTTCCGCGCAGTTTCGCCCGCGTAAATTAGATATTTCACAGACAAATTAGTCCACAATTATTATTATTTTTAACAAAAAATTAAAACCGACTTCCAAGGTAAAAACAATAATAACATTAATATGAACTAAAAAGTATTAAATAATTTTTACTATCTAATGGTGCCTTTTTCCGAATTCGGCTAAAACTCAACTATTTCTGTATTCAATCTTCATTATTTTGAAGTCGGTACCAGATAGCTGAATCTTCAGTCCTCTGACAGATTTGAAACTTTTGGAACTGGCACCGACTTCAAAATTATGAAGATTGAATACAGAAATAGTTGAGTTTTAGCCGAATTCGGAAAAAGGCACCATTAGATAGTAAAAATTATTTAATACTTTTTAGTTCATATTAATGTTATTATTGTTTTTACCTTGGAAGTCGGTTTTAATTTTTTGTTAAAAATAATAATAATTTCACTCTTTTTAGTTACACTAGTAGGTAAACCTTCGCGTATATTTTACGTATCTTATTACAATTTGTCAAGAGTCACAACTCACACTCACAAAATCATATATTATCAGTGAAGTGAACATATTGTGTTAAGTAATTTAACAATTTTAATGCTTCAAGCCCCAAGCGGTCACCGGCGATTGAGATAACAATAGAAAGGCTATTGTGTCTCGTTTTTCCACGATCGAAGGATCTATCAGATAAAAAATTGTATAAACTTGCATAGGATGTAGCGTAGCTACTCATAATATTTAATATTATCATAATTATTGACAGCTCTGTTCTTGTAAAGCGCTTATTCCACTTATCCTAGCTAGGAAGTCCTAGCTAGGATCCTAGCTTTCTAAATGTCATTCCACTTGACTAAATTTTTTCCGATTTAGGATCCTAGCTGGGATCCTAGCTTCTAAATGTTATTCCACTTGACTAAATTTTTTAGGACCCTAGCTAGGACTTCCTAGCTAGGATAAGTGGAATAAGCGCTTAATCAAGAATTCAAATCGATACTTAGTGCGCCATCTATCGATTAATAAGTATAACTGATTAAAAAGACACTTAATGACTTTGTTTTGTGTAAATGCTCTTTTTAAAATAACTTTATTTTAATTCTATTTGTCTATTTAAATTTTATAAAGTAATTAGTAAAGTATTCGATCTGTTGTCTGCCGCCACGCGCCACGCGGCGCGGCGGCGCGGCGACGCCGTCGCCTCTGCGGCGCCGACCGCCATGTATTAAACAAACAGGTGTTGTTATACAGTACATAATTATTATTATTAGTATATCCATACCTATGCCTTGTACTATTATTAATTCTGTGCCATGAGATATTGGTGACCTTAATGATGATGATGACGATGATGATGATGATGATGATTATGATGATGAATATGAATTGCATAGTAGCATATGCTTTCTGTTCTTAAAACAACGCCGAAACTCCCGAACGTGTATCTATAAGGAGTCAGGAGTTCTCTCAGCATCTTCGAAACCATGGTATACTTTGACCCAATATTTGACTTTTTGGTAGCATATTCTTAGTACACTTCACATAAAAACAAAATCACCATATGTTTCCATATAAATTTCGAGGAGTTCCCTCGATTACTCATGGATCCCATCATCAGGTCACCACTTTTGTGAACATGGTACCAAATTGGAGTGAAACCTAATACAACAAAACAAAAATTTCGAAAATCGGTTCACAAACGGCGGAGTAATCGTTGAACATACAAAAAAAAAAAAAAAAAAAAAAAAAAAAATATCCACAGCCGAACATATAACCTCCTCGTTTTTTGGAAGTCGGTTAAAAAATAGCCTGTGATCCTTCACGTGCTCTACTTCCTATATGACCCAAATAACAGAAAAAAATCTCTAGTAGTTCGTGAGATTAGCCCTTTCAAATAATTTCCCCCGTTTTCCCACATGTTCCTCTATTTTTTCGCTTCTATAAGTCTTAGCGTAATAGAATATAGCCTATAGCCTTCCTCAATAAATGGGCTATCTAACACAGAAAGAACTTTTCAAATCGGACCAGTAGTTCCTGAGATTTGCGCGTTCAAATAAGCCCTTTCAAATAATTTCCCCCGTTTTTTCCCCATTTTCCTCTATTTCTTCGTCTTTATTAGTTTTAGCGTGATAAAATGAAACCTATAGCCTTCCTCGATAAATGGACTATCTAATACTGAAAGAATTTTTCAAATCGGACCAGTAGTTCCTGAGATTAGCGCGTTTAAATAAGCCCTTTCAAATAATTTCCCCTGTTTTTTCCACATTTTTCTCTATTCCTTCGCTTCTATAAGTCTTAGCGTGATAAAATATAATTTATAACCTTTCTCAATAAATGGGCTACCTAACTATGAAATAATTTTTCAAATCGGAATAGTAATTCCTGAGATTAGCGCGTTCAAATAAGCCATTTCAAATATTTTCCCCTGTTTTTTCCGCTTTTTCCTCTATTTCTTCGCTTCTATTAGTCTTAACGTAATAAAATATAGCTTATAGCCTTTCTCAATAAATGGGCTATCTAACACTGAAAGAATTTTTCAAATCGGACCAGTAGTTCCTGAGATTGGCGCGTTCAAATAAGCCCTTTCAAATAATTTTCTCCCGTTTTTCCACATTTTCCTCTATTTCTTCGCTCCTATAAGTCTTAGCGTGATAAAATATAGTCTATAGCCTTCCTCGATAAATGAACTATCTAACACTGAAAGAATTTTTCAAATCGGACTAGTAGTTCCTGAGATTAGCGCGTTCAAACAAACAAACAAACAATCAAACAAACAAACTAACAAACTCTTCCGCTTTATAATATTAGTATAGATGTAGAGGGTTCATCGTTGTTTAAAATACTGGAAGCACATGCCACTATGTTAGGGAAATATCATATTGCTATACTGTGACTATGTCAATTATCATTTTAATCATCATGATCACCACCATCATTACACCATCCATAACCACATTATGATGCTTTTATTGTTTTTTTGTTTTCTTTTACACTAAAAGGATCAGAATCGAAATTGATAATAATTATTTCGCCGTCTCTGTGCGATTTCTTTGTAAAATTAAAATTTTATTAATTTAAGGGCTAAGTATACTTTGTATTTGATGCTATGTTACGAAAGTGGAAAATTCATAATGGGATCCATGAGGTATTGAAGAAGCTCCTCGAATTTTAGAAAGTGTGACTTTTGCAGTTATGATCGCGAAGGTGGAATTTAATAATGGGAATTATGAGTACTGAAGGAACTCCTAGAGATTTACAAAGACAAACAATGTGATTTCCAATACTAGCAAAGGTCGATCTTTAAAACTTTTCTCTGATATTCGTAAACGATTATCCAAACAGTGGATGGATATAATAATAATAATAATAATAATATAATAATAATATCTATGGACGCTTCACACCACGTCAGTCTGGTCCCGTGCTAAGTACCTAAAGGACTTGTGTTACAGGTACCAGACAACGGAAATATATTTAATACACATACATACCCGGGAACATTGAAAACTTTTTAAACCCGCGACCCCCGGCTTGAGCTACCAACGCGCTCACCACTGAGCCACAGAGGTCGTCAATATTGACCACTGCGTATCTCAATTCGTCACTGGCAGCCATGGAAATTAGTCAAACTTTACGCATCTAAATTGCTAGCATCGGTCGAGCACATAGGTAAAATATGTGCTCGACCGAAGGCAGTATGTTTGAATAAACCACTCATCATGTTCTCTGGGAGAGTTTTTTCTACCAAGACGAAAGAACTACAATACTAGACAGCCTACAATGTAAATCTGATGTCGGATACTAAGGTGATATCGTGGACAGCGCTACAGGAACTTCCGTGCCTTCAAGCGTTTTTGTCATAATTATTATTGGCAACAGTCTAACACAACAAATTCCAATATTATTTTAGCTATAGCTCAGTAGTTACAATTATTATTATCATAGTTTATTTTCGAGGTGCTTCCCCTAAGTTATTTGACATATTTTGATCACTGCAACTTTTTGCTGTCTCCGCTTTGAATAGAAAGTGGAATTACAATTCTTCATACTTCTATTTTCTTCTGATTAATTTCGTTGTGGGTCCCAAGCCAGTTTGAGCATGTCCCTCGGGCTCCCTGAGATCATATCGTGGGTTTTCGTGGTTAGATACCGCTGTCGATCCTGGTGACACAGGAGATACAGTGGTGGGAATGTGTGATGGCCGCTGGGCGCTGGGCCAACGCCCATAAAGAAATTACCCTTTCGGTAAGTAAGTAAACAATTTCAAGCGTCATTTTATTCTGGTTTATTTGTAGGTTAAGGATCTGAGAGCAAGAGGTAGGTTAAAGAAGGATAGATGCCTACATTAAATCCCGTATTCTGTAGTCTTAGATCCTCTATCTCCGTCAAATGTTCCTTTCCCCTGTCCTGTGGCTCCCATCCCCTGTCCACACCAAGCGGTCTTCGAAGAAAGGATTTTTCAAAACGATAAATATCTGTGGTTCGAGTTTCCTGGGTCTTTGAATTTTGATGTAAATTAAAAATTTCGTGTGTAATATAGATCGAAATAAAATAGTCGTAGATGGGTGTTCAATTTTCTAAATCTCGATTATAAAAACATACATTCACGCGGACGAAGTTGCGGGCAACAGCTAGTAGAAAATAATATCATTACCTTATTTCATATCGTACATCCCACAAAGTTTATATAATTTGATACGCAAGATCATCCTCTCCGCTACATAAAATAGGCCCGTATTATGTCAAAATTAATTAGGTATACAGTTAATATCGCAAAGAGCTCATAAAACCACCGCTGCTAAATTTACTCAGCAGTAACGTTCTGGCTTACGTCTGCACTATTTGCGTCCTATACGAGCCCTTCTATCAAAACAGTGGAGAGTTTGAAAAACCTCCCAACTATTATGGCATAGCATGGAGTAGGTCTGACAATGCAATACTGGATTCGTCGCAAACAGTAAAATAGGATAGCGATGATAATTATTACTGACAATTATTTAATTATGCGTAGCTCAAGCAATTAGTATGATGAGTCGCCTTATACCCGAGGTTTTTTGACCGAAATTTATTTAATCAAAAAGGTTACTGATTGGTAAATGAGCATATATGTGTTATAATAAAATTATGTGTTATTATATTTTGACAGGAGTTCATCTACTTAGTAGATGTACTCTTGTCGAAACACCAGAAACCGAGTTAATGATTATAATATTAAGACATAGTACTATATTTATCGAGATCTTCATTCTTAAATCCATAAATCACAACACATTATTACCTACATAGTATGTATTACGACTCACAGATACCATAATGGGTTAATCGGGATTGCAGTCCGCGTAAAAGTTTATCGCCCTATAGAGGACCGGTGGTCCCCGAACCACATTAGAAAACTGGGGGAAAGTGACATCGAGAGGCTCCTGCAGTCTACACCCGTAAACCGCCAAAACTTTATATCATAGGCTGGTTTAAGGTTTTCTATTTATGCGTCCGTGAGAACGAGCGGTTTGGCCGCTACACCGCGAGATCACAAGCGCACGCTACATACAATAAACAGTTGCTTGTGATTTCGCGGTATGGCGGCTAAATGTTTGGCACATAAAAATCGAGCCATTTTTTTTTGTAAATATAAATAATCTAGTTTTAAAATGATTTGTTATTAAATCGCAGAGCTACCATGTAACTTCTTCTTTATCTGTGGCCGTCTAATAGGTATCTAATATCTATTGTACCTCCCTGTCAAGGTACGGTAGATAATATTCCATGCTTTTTAATATTGTTGTTATATTATTTTCATAAAGAAAGTAGGTAGTAAAATGTTAATATTTGTATGTAGTACCTAATGGTATATTAGTTTTCCTGATTGCTTTAATTTTCATTAGTATAGTGAAGTATTTTATTTTCGGAACCTATACCTAATTCTAATAAGATACGTTTTAACTTTTAAATAAGTTATTCATTTCACAAAAAATCTGCATAACTCGTTTATCCTTTTCAAGTAAATTTGAATAATTTTCCTTAAAACCTTAATCCGAAAAAGTTGAATCCCTTTATTCGTTCGGCTAATAATGACCCTTTTCAGTACATTACCGGGATCTCGGATCGGTAATAGAGTTGTTAAAGTTATAATACAACTAAGTTATTTAATAAATACAGGCACTGTTCAACACTGCCCTCCCCTAGGACTACTGATATTAGCAAGAATCCCTAAATTGTAATTTATGTTGTACATCGGCGAAATTCCTGCTCGATCTGTTTTGAAACTGGGACGCCTCAAAATTATAACACTAAATTATCGCATCTTCTACAGATGCGAACTACATTATATTATTACTATATAGGTACCATCAAGGAAATTGATTCCTAGGCAGTTGACAGATATTTGGCCGAATCATGTCAATTCAGCATGTGATCTGTTTGTTGATTCCTATGCAGAAGGGGGAGCTACGTAGTTTGGTCGCGTTATGTCAGACCCAGCCGATAGATCACAAATAACATTGAATTGACATGATCCGACCAAAATATGACGTTGGCCTATTAACTGCCTAGCAATCAATTTCCTCGGATATACAAATGTACAATAATATGCGAGTATGCACGACCGATTGAACGGCGATATTAAGATTTTTGCAAGTCTATTAGCAGGTCTAACGGCTTTGTCTGTATCATCCGTTATTTATAGGCAGATGGTGAACTAATGAACTTACTTTATTTGGTCAGATTATACACGACTGAAACGCAGCCCACATCAGGACTAACATTGACTTAAAATTTCATCTGCCTTAGATGAATCAATTTCTCTGATTGTACCTTGTTATTGTAATGATTAGCTGCGATTGATTTCCTAGTGCAAACTTAGATTTAGAGTGGGAGTGGGCGTGGACTAGGTTGTGGGCTTGAGAGAGCTCACGGTTTGCTTTCTGGCCTATCCCTAATAATGGAACTTAGTGGTAACCGCCTGTCTCGCATTCTATCGACGCTAATAATATTATGAATGTGAAAATTAGTAGGTAAGTTAAGTTAGAAATAATCGGCCAGATGCGAGTCGGACTCGCGCACGAGTGTATGCAGGTACCGTTATAGAGGGAAAATAGGCCAAAGTTTATGTTTTTTGTATGGGAGTCCCCCTTAAATATTTATTTTATTTTAATTTTACTATCAATTATTAAAGTACAAATATAATGAGGATTTTGTGAAAATTTCAAGTGCCTACTTATTAAAATTGTTGATATCAAGCAAAAAAGGCCAAAAAATCACATTTGTTGTATGGAAGCCAACCTTAAATAAATATTAATTTTAAGTTTTTAGTAATTTTTTTTATAGCGCAAACAGAAATACACAATCTGTGTCAGAAGTCTAGCTACAGCGGTTCTTAAGATACAGCCTGGTGACAAACAGACAGACAGACGGACAATCAACCAAGTCTTAGTAATAGGATCCTTTTTTTACCCTTTGGATATGGACTATGGAACCTTAAAGATTATTAGGTATATGTCTATAATGGCGGCACTTCACATGGCTATTTGTATTTGCGTATTTGATGTATTCGCCAAACAATCACCATGAGTCGGCAGTATGTTTGACAAAGTATTGGCCTTATTTGCCTATTTGACAAATATGACCAATACCAAATACACATATCCGTACCTTTGTCGGTTTTGATGCACATCAAAAGAGTCAAATAGGCAAGTAAACAAAATCAAGTAAAAGTTTGGTATTTAACGTCCATGTGTGGAAGGCCATATTTGCCTTTATTTGCTTGTTTTTGTATACGTCAATAATTTTTCCAAATGCGACAAATAGCCAATAGCAAATACAAATAGCCATGTGAATTGCCTCCATAACATTGCTTCCACTAAAAGGTTATTTATATATTTGTAAATAGGTCTCGTAACAAAGGTCTTATCTGACAAAAGCGACCACCTACGCAATAAAACTAGCAGATTACGTTCTGTAGGAGTAATTTTATTGTGTCCAGCGTAAGAATCATTAACGATCAGCACTTACTTGAAACAGTGCAGAGTCCTAAGTCAGATTATTATTATTATTTATTACTAATTAAAATATTTGTTTGTGTGTTCATGTGTTTCCTATTCTATAATCTGTTATAGAAAAACCGTGTGTATTGGATCGTAAATTTTTAACATAAGCACAATAAAAATTACTCCCAATATTGGCTTAGTTTCAACGAAACCTACACTGAAATATGTATCAATAGCTACTATAATTCTATTATTATTAGTAGACGTAAGCATTTTATATTTTTATTTTTATTGGTAAGGAAGACATTGTTACAGTTCATCGAAAGTTAAAATAATAGTAATTAGTAAGATAAGTTTACAATTTAGAACCAATTACAAGTCTTCACAAGTGAATTACAATTTTGAGAATGAAATATGCTCACTTAAAACTACTAGTTAATCTAAAGATTATGCGAACAATAATACACAAAACAACACATCAATTCGGAAAGGATTAAAAGAAAATATTCGCTGTTGTCCTATGCTTTTATGCTTTTAAAGCTGGTGCAAAAGATGTCTATATATCTTTAATCGTTATTGTTTTTAATTGAAACATTGAGGGACGCACAAGATCTGGGAAAGAAAGAGTTAGCTCGGACGTTTTGATGATTTAATACTAAAGAAAAAGTTTAATCTAAAAATCCTTTGCGGATTTCAGTAAAATGATATTCTTGTTCAAATACAATTACAGAGGACTGAATCAGAAATAAGTGAACGTTTTATTTTTCATCATTAAAATGATTACACAACGGTTCGCCCCGTCAATTTGTCTCGGTCACGCAACTTTGCCCTTTACATCTTTATTAATACTGGTCTATGTTATAATCTGGTTCTTTTTATCCCACCGAGAACACTAATTCGAATCTGTCTGTCTATCTGTGGATGTGTCTGTCCGTAGCTCACAAACGTACCATAGCTGTGTTTGCCCATTTCCGAAATGCGCTGAAGCTTTTTTTTGGGCTGAAAAATTCGTGTAAAAATCACAAAAAAGTAAGCTTTGTTTATTTATAGATAAGCTACACTCTTATAATATGTGTACTTATAGTTTTAAAATACAATTTTAATATCATTAAAAGTAAGTCCATTTGCGTACTTTCTAATTTAGACTGTAGACAAAAACGTTAATTACAATTTTATTAAAATCTTAGATTGTGATTTTATTCGGTAATTACATTATCAAAAAAAAAATAATTACTAAAGAAAATTAACGGCCCACTTAACTTGAAATGTTATTGTTCTTGTGAGAACGTTATTAGATAATTAATTAATGGTCCGGGAGCTAACAATCTCAAAAGTGCCCTCATAGCATGCATGGATTTTTTTGATGAAAATAGATAGTTTAGAACTATAGAAACACGAAACGCTCGGTATGCGTGGATTTGCAAAACAGGAAGTACGTAAAAAAAATTTAAGAAAAAAAAAGAATAAATGTTTTGCCCTCTCATAGTGTATTCATGGCTAAAGTGTGTACGGTCTCTTTCCTTCGGTACGCAAACGACTCGCTATGCATTGGATAGAAATCGATCACTGCGTTGCACAATTCCTAACCGGTCACGGCAATTTTAAAGCTAGACTTTATGGATACAAGTTAGTTCTATCTTCCCTTTGCGAGTGCTCGACCGAAGGCAGCCCGCAAGAACAAACTGCTCATCACATACTCTGGGTACCTATATGATCTGGCATGAGGAAAGAACCGATATGTTAAACAGCCTCCAATGTGTTTCTAGAGTCGTATATTACGATGATCTCGTAGGCAGCGCAAGGAATTTCCGTGCGTTCAAACGTTTTTGTCATAATTACGATTGGAAACAATCCAACACAAGCTTGTCAGTTTAAGTAAAGATCATTTTTATTAAGTAGGCTTAATACAATTTAATTATTTTCCCGTGATGCTTCCCCTTTGTTCGGACATTAATGTCACGAAAATTTGGCTGTCTCCCGCTTTGCTTGGGAAGGGAAATTGGATTTCTCCTTCTCCTCCTACCTTTCTTCTGATTAATTTCGTTGCGGGTCCCAATATATATTTAGCTTGTCCCTCGGGCATCCCTGAGATCATATCAAAGGGTTTTCGTGGTTGGTTACCACTGTTGATCCTGGCGACACAGGAGTTGCAGTGGTGGGAATGTGTGGTGGGCCATTTGCCCGTTTAAAAATAAAGTGTATTCGATAGAACATTTCTTTACCTTTCAGGAAAAAATTACGCAAACCAAGTTTTTTGGCCGGAAGAGAGTCAGGCAAGCCTTTTTAAGTGTGTGATGAGGGCACTTTTGAGATTGACAGCTCCCGGACCATAGTGACATTTCGGTCCCTCCAAAGATTTTCGCGTCAACGTCGACGAATTGTAAGGGATTTTGAATTAATGAGTAATTAGTAATTACTTTCTATTATGTTTCGTAAAATAAACTTTCATTATAATCTTTATACTTTATAGTAAATTAGATGTCGCCCGGAACTCCGTTGCGCCAGAATTTGTTCGCGCGGGAACTGTACAGTGTACATTTTTCCGGTATAAAATGTATCCTATGTGCTTTCCCGGGACTCAAAATATACCAAATTTTTGCAAAATCGATTCAGCGGTTTGAGTATGAAGAGGTAACAAACAGACAGAATGATACACTTTCACATTTATAATATTAGTTTGGATTAATTATTACAGTTCTAGATCCTTCGTGAGATTTTTGTCGCATAAATTCCGAAGCCTCCTTGAGGTCTGGAAGGTTTTTCGGAATCGGGTTCGTGTGAATTCCCAGTAGACCCCATAATTAATTTATTGTGTTAATGTAAGTTTACTTCCCTTAAGTTTGTTTTATTTTGAAACAATTTACGATACGGATGAGTATAATATTTGGGAATTATTTCTGCTCTTACCGAAGATAATATTCCTAACTAGCTGTACCGGTGAACTTCGTGTCACTTAAAAATCTTCCCTGGACTTCTACGAATATTTTAAGACCAAAATCAGCCCAATCCGTTCGGCCGTTTTCGACTAACACATTTGAAAATCCATTTTTATATATAATATAGATTCTTGATCCTTATATTATATGTATCATGATGATGAAATTGATTAAACATAATTTGATTGTTAAGCTGAACAGCTGCAGCAGATGTATTATAATATTATTAGTTGCATACCTTAAATATTGCGGCTTGGAATCTAAATTAAAATGGTAAAACAAAAACAGCAAAAAAAAAACAATAAGTACTAAACGATTTAGATTTTAGAGTCCTTATATGCCTTAGCGTTGTGAGAGAATTGTCAGTAGTAAATGGCCCAACCCCATAATATTTAAATGAGAAGTAATTAATTGCGTATGCCATTTAAAAATTTGGTTTGCAAGAAATAGCCGCTAATAAATCATTTTGTCAGCATAGAAAGATTTTGTTAGCAATAATTAAAATCAGGCTCAATTCATGTTCTGTAAATAATCATGACAATAGTCGGCAATTTAAACACAAACCGGCAGCGAGTTTTATTATGTATCTGCAAAATAATTAAAAATCAAAAAACCCGACTGCAAAAAATTTTAACTAAAAAGAACGAAACAAGACCTAATTCTGCCGGAGGCATCGAATCCATGTTTTAATTGATACGACTCTTGCTTACGAGTTTCATGCCAGGATAAATAGAAGGTTACATAGAAAAATGTAGAAGAAGAAAGTGGATAATAAAATGCAGTCGGAGGCATTTCGCACCAAGTTTAACATTAATTCATAAATCATAAAATATTATGCCTCCGACTATTATGCATGCCAGGATAAATAGAAATTTATCCTCCGACACCATCGACGACGCAGTCATTATACGCAGGCTGCACCCTGCAATTGTCTTCCTCCCGCACGCGGGCGCACCCGCCTTGGTGACGCCAACTATCGTAATATTTTAAATTCGTCATAATTTCAAAACCAAATGTCCAATTTTATTCATTCAAAGACCAAATATTATCTACATAAACTTTACTTAGTAATGGAATAATTAATTTTGATAAGGATTAAAAGAATGAGTAAAATAAACGCGTTTAAATGTAGTCCAAAAAAAATTCAAGATTTTTAAATAAAAAAATGGTTATTGTGCCTCACTCGATATAGATAGGTATAGTGTGTCGTGGACTTTTTTGTAGATATTTGTAAGTTCTACAATTACTTAGAATTTTATGGTTCTATCTTTTATAGTTTAGGCAGCGTACGTAAAATAAGTAACTTTTCTGGTTGATTTTTTACACCTTGCGTCCGAAGAACCCAAATATCTTACGGAACCTTATTTTTTCCAAAATAAAATTCAGCCTATGTTCAGCAAAAATAATGTAGAATTCCAATGGTAAAAGAATTTTTCAAATCGGTTCACTAGTTTCCGAGCCCAACAAACAAAAAATCAAATCTTTCCTCTTTGTACTATTAGTGGAGATTTATCGTTCGATTTAATATTAAAACTGCAAGTTATATACATATTTAGAATCAGTGTTTAAAATTCTTTATTTTGATACCCCACTCGATATGCTTGGTAAATTTTTATTTTTGTTTACCTCACGATATGGCGTCAAACATCCGCCATTTTGGTTTTTTCTTAATGTCACCTATTTAAGAACACTCGGGCTATTAAGACAAATCTAACGATACCTCAAATGTGATTGCAAGTTGTATACATATTTAGAATCAGTGTTTAAAATTCTTTATTTTGATACCCCACTCGATATGCTTGGTAAATTTTTATTTTTGTTTACCTCACGATATAGCGTCAAACATCCGCCATTTTGGATTTTTCTTAATGTCACCTATCTAAGAACACTCGGGCTATTAAGACAAATCTAACGATACCTCAAATGTGAAAATCCGTTTAGCCGTTCTGAAGATACGAGGTAATAAAGAATATTACATACATAGAAGATACGCGCTAAACACATAACCCTCCTGGCAGTCGGGTAATAAACAATCACTGGGCAGAATAATTACTTGGTCAGCAAGGTTATACATTCGGTCAGCAGAGAAAACGTTTCAGTATTTTATTTCATTTCATTATTAATGAAAATACTTAACAGAAGGCCTACTTACCACGGATACCGAAGCGGGGTTGTCGGGGGCCGCCAAAACAAAAAGAAACACAATCCGGAAAGTCCAAAAGTAGGTTAGATTAGGTTAGAACTTAGACTACAACACAGAGGGAGCCGAGCAAGCGCAGCGAGCGTGCTGCGGCAGCAGCCGGCGACCGTTACAAAATAAAAGGGGGGCTCGGGGGGCTGGGCCCCGCCAAAACAAAAACAAATACAATCCAATTTTAGCGTCACTAAAATGATTTTTTGCCTATTCTCTGAGTGCTTATCAAAATTTAATTAGGTATAAGCCAGTCATTGCAGCTTGGATAAATACTCGGCTGTCAAAAAAAAATTACTGCTGTTCAGAACGATATGTATATTGCAGACTGATTTATAAATATTTGCTGAACACAAGTTGCTGCCCAACTATTAATTTTAGCTTACCAATTACATATTTCTGCTCACAAAATAATATACCAATACTTTGCTAACCGTTTAAATAACACCCTATTTAAATAATACATTCTGTACTTACATATTATTTTGTTAAGATATAATTTGCTTATAAACAATTATTACTGTCATCCATACTTCCATACTAATAATATAAATGCGAAAGTGTGTTTGTCTCTCTGTTACCTCCTGACGCCAAAACCGCTGAACCAATTTTGCTGAAAATTGGTATACAGATACATTTGAGCCCCAGGGAAGGGAAGGGATATTGTTTATCCCGGAAAAATGAAGGTTCCCGCGAAATAAACCAATTTTAGCGCAACGGAGTTGTGGGCATTATCCAGCATTTTATTTTAATATTTTTATTCTTTAGTACGAATAAAATACGAATAAAATATAAGCTGTAGCCTGTATTCTTCAGACATGACTTATTTCTGCAGGTAGTTAAATAAAGTTTAATTAATTTTATATTGAGCACATTTCTTCTAAAGATGTCAATAGCCATTAACCCAATCTATATCATATTATATCCATACTTCATATTATAAATGCGAATGTCTGTCTGTATGTCTGTCTGTTACCTCTTCACGCCCCAACCGCTGAACCGAATTTGCTGAAATTAGTTTTAGTGATACATTGAATCTCGAGAATTGAATCACGGATATGTGTACGGCTCCCGCGCGATAAACGAATTTTGGCACAACGGAGTTGCGGGCGTCATCTAGTAATAAATAAATAATTTAAATGCCTGCCACAACCGGATCACTAGAATTTGCTAAAATATTTTGAGGTAATAAAGTTTCACGGTAACTTGTATTCTATAATATAATGATTGCCTAGTTCCAACCTCCACTTGAGTAGTCATGTAGGAAATGAAAAGAAAATTACGTAAAATCAACTACAATCTTAATACAACTAGTAGAGATATATGAATTTAAAATTGATAACAGAATATTCAGTCCACTTAAGTTAATATTCTAAGCACCCAACCGAACTTCAGTCTCCAAGTAGTCAAACGTGCAACAGGTAGAAACAATTGAGTGTTGACTTTCAAAACTTACCTTCAATGGAAATATCACTTCCGATATCACACTACTCTTGCATTCGACGACTCGTTATACACAAATACTTGTTTTATTTATATTTTTATGGGCGAGAATCGCGCGACGTGCGGTCCTCCCGAGGGCCGCGACTGTACTGAATTTCAGAGGATATCGTGGGATGTAGGGGCAAGAATCCTTTCCCCCATACTCGCTGCAAAAATTCAAATTCCACGCCTCTGCCAATAGTTATAGGAGTCAGAATCGCATACTGAGAACGCTCCTCAAAATCAAGTATTTTACTAATTTTTATTTGGTTTGAGAGAAATACAAATATTATAGGTTTACATCTTCGTTTGTAGATATATTATGGTTAAATTGCATTGATAGAAATATGGTTAAATTGCAGGAATGTAGGTACTCGACGACAAGTATTTTACGAACTTTTCAAAGAGTATTTTCAAGGATAAAAATAATTATTGTCTTAACACTATACTATGGCAATAAGTACCTAGTTAAAATTAAAGACTGTCACATATTTTTTATTATTCGTAGCTAGGTATAGAAAGTTGAAAGTGAACATATCAGTAGATAGCAAATGTTTAACGATTTGTAAAACTTGACATTAAAATAAATTTAAATTTTAAAAAGCTTTCAGAAACTAATTTGCTTTATTTAATGACCAATTGTTGTGTATGATAATTTTTAGATTTTGTAAACATAATTTTTATTACACGAATACAAATTAGCTCTCAAACTTGCATTAACATTTTATTGCAAACTAAAAGTAAAAATATGTACTTATAAGAGAAATAAACAATCAACTCACTATTTTCCCAGCATTTCGTTGCACACAATCACTTTATTACTAGAATTTGTTTTTTAAATTCATAACGAGAGTTAAAAAATAAAATATTCTTACATACCTTTTTCATGTTATTGATATTTGATGAGTACATAATAATATCTAAGTAAGTAATAATAATATAACAATTATACAACATTTCATATAAAAAATTATAAACAAAAACTTTTTGAAAAGAAGCTTTAATTTAAAATAGTCTAAAAAGAAAAAATATATACTTAATAAATTTAATAATAATAATAAATAATAATAAATTTCTACAATACTTAATTATTAGCTTTTAATATGATGCAAATTAAAATTATATATTGAGGATTATAACTTAATACTTACTTAAAATTTTTAAGGAGAAATTTATTTTTTTCTTTTTAGACTATTTAAATAAAAGCATTTGTTTATAATTATTTTTTTGTTTTTTGGTTATCTCTGGCGTCTCTGGCTAGATTTCTTTATTCTTAGTGACTTGGATGAGCCGCCATATTGGATGTAGATTGACATCACATATTCGTTTTCGAGTTACTTTCAATGAGCTCTTTCATTTGATACCCATATTGCTGAAGTGCATTAAAAATAACTATTCCCCTATCTTGGATGAGCCGCCATGTTGGATATAGAAAGATACGAAAGATACGAATTACATTCGTTTTCGAGTTACTCTCAAAAAGCCCTTTCATTTATTATCCATATTGTAGGACTGCATAGAAAATAATTATTTCCCCATCTTGGATGGTCGGCCATATTGGATTTAGAGTGATATCATATACCATATCGTGCATTGTCATGCAAACTAAACGCGTATGCAAAATTTTAGCTCAATCGGTTAAATATATCTACTTCAAAATTAAGTTCCAAAACTCCACCGCAACATACAAACTTACATACATATAAGTTAAATAAAAGCTTTTAAGTACAGAATTCGGTGCCTTATCTTGATTGTAGAGGTAGAATAGATGGTTTTTGCTCTGATTGGATACCTACAAAACGTTTTATACGTACAAAAACAAGATCAATTTTAAGTCATCTGCTATGGAAGTTCTTTCCATTATGAAGACGCTAGACAAATAAATTTGGAAATAACAAGATTACTTGCAAATTCAGCCGCAAACAAAAGTTATACGGGTGCTTTTAATAATATTCCTATTAGAGTGAACGGTGAGGCGTAAAAGCACTCAGAATATAATAAAGTATCGGAGTAGGTTAAACAAATGTTTGGTAAGAACTCGAAAACCACGAGAAACCTCCTGATACTTTCATAAATTGAATTGAGTGTATTTTTCGTATACTTTCATGAAACATTCGTACGTAGCAGGTTTATTCAATATATTATTAAGATCCACGATAATTTTTTTATTTGTATGAATTGTAACACACTGTGAATTCCACACAAATATACACGAAAGTACATTCAGCAATGTACTATCAGAGAAATTTATTTGGTCGGGTAATATCAAGCCCGCTTGATGGTCGATGGATCACGATTCATGACTACCTGTACATTTTGTGGTACACTTTACGGAAAAACTATATTTTGATGTGTGCTTTAACATAGTAATCTTTATATATATGCAGATTACGTGTTATCATCAGTCAGTCAAGTGTGACCCTCGTGAGCTTTGTGAGAGCCCTCACAAAGCTCGGCTTTTAGTTATATTTAAATAGAATATTATATTTAAATTAATTCGTTGCGCCAAAAACCCGGGAATAAAAAGTATCATAATATATTATATCCTTTCTCGGGGCTAAAATCGGTTCAGCGGTTTGGGCGTGAACAGGTAACAGACAGACAGACAGATAGTCACACTTTCGCATTTATGATATTAAGATTAGTGTGGATTTGCAATTCCTCTAGTTACGTTCCATTAAATCTTTGCAAAATATATCTTAAATTAAATTACCTGCCGCATCTAATATATAAAATTCTCGTGTCACAGTTTTCGTTGCCATACTCCTGCGAAACGGCTTGACCGATTCTCATGAAATTTTGTGAGCATATTGAGTAGATCTGAGAATCGGCCAACATCTATTTTTCATACCAAAAATTATTTATATGGCAAAACAACGTTTGCCGGGACAGTTAGTAATTTATAACATATATTGACAAAGTCGCTTTCTTCCCTTATGTCCCTTTGTTCCCTTTAATCTTTAAAACTACGCAACGGATTTTGATGATTCTTTCAGATAGCTCATTTATCGAGGAAAGCTATAGGCTATATTTTATCACGCTAAGACTAATAGGAGCGAAGAAATAGAGGCAAATGTGGAAAAAAACGGAGAAAACTATTTGAAAGGGCTAACTTGAACGCGCTAATCTCAGGAACTACTGGTCCGATTTGAAAAATTATTTCAGTCTTAGATAGCCCATTTATTGAGGAAGGTTATAGGCTATATTTTATCACGCTAAGACTAATAGGAGAATGTTGAAGAAACGGGGGAAATTATTTGAAAGGGCTTATCTCGCGAACTACTGGAGTTCGCGAGATAAGGAGTAATTTTTATGTTATTTGGCACAGATAAGAAGAAGACCACGTGAAGGATCATAGGTTTATAGGCTATCGATTTAATCATTTTTTCAGTGGCTATATATATTTTATACCCGTGCGACGCCGGGGCGGGTCGCTAGTGTGGGATATATGCGTGGAGGCCAAAGGAAGATCTTCCGACCGAGCGAAGTGGTATGCTCGGTCAGGCCGAAGCCCACGTGATACATCTCAGCTGCCTTATATATACCGCCGCGCTTAGAAAACTTCGATAGCGCGATGCAGGAATGTTAGGCGAATTGTGGGTACCGCCACATCACTCCCCCCCGAAGACCGGAGGTCGAATCTTGAAGTCTTGTCGCTTGAGTCGCCAGTGCCAGAGAGTTCCAGTGAGTCGGAACTGTTGCAGTGAGTCCCAGTGAGTCGGAACTATAAGCTGCTGCACGGGATCCAGTGAGTCGGATAAGCTGCCCCGTGCGGGGCCGATGCTACGTGCTGACCAGGAGAGATGTGCTCTGCTTGCTGACCGGTCGGTGTAGTGAGAAAGCCCGATGATGCCGATGCGGAGTCGCCCAGGCTGCGGTACATTGCGGCTAGTGGACGAGGTACCCGATGAGGCGATGCTGGCTGGCGCGGTGCGGAGGGGTGATGATGATGAAGGAGGCGTGTTCTGTCGAGGGTCACCAATGTGGGATATATGCGTGGAGGCCAAAGAAAGATCTTCCGACCGAGCGAGGTGGTATGCTCGGTCAGGCCGAAGCCCACGTGATACATTTCAGCTGCCTTATATATACCGCCGCGCTTAGAAAACTTCGATAGCGCGATGCAGGAATGTTAGGCGAATTGTGGGTACCGCCACACTAGTATTATTATATTATTGACCTTTCATTTGTACTCATTTATGACAATAATTAATTAGACAAAATGAGCACCCCTCCTTACATTATTACAGTTTACCACATGAATATTACAAGCTGCGGTTATTACAACACACTACGTGGATAATATTATTAATGTGAACGTGAAAGTTTGTATGTGTATATAGGTTACTAAAGGTTGGAACCGAGCAACACGCGACAACTGCAGACGACGTGTAGTCGCGACGGACTGCGGCGTAGAAATACATGAAAACCAATAAGCACTTAGTGTCGCGACGACACGTCGTCTGCTGCCGCTTCATGTAGCGGGCTTCCAACTTGTACCTTAATTCTTCACGCAAAAACTACTGAACAGAGTTTGACGACTTTAATAATTTCATCGCGAGTAGTGTGTTCACAGAATAAAAAAATGGGGTTAAAAGTATTTTTTGCGGAGAGTAACAAACGAAAATATTTGACGATGGATGTATAATGTACTAGATAACAAGTGCAAATTCGGAATTTTCATCGCCACTTGACCTTTTAGTTCACGCACGAAAATGTATAGCTATGTCATACTTTCTGAGACGCCGAATCAGAATATAAATATTCTCGCGTGAACTAAAGACAGTTGCGAGAAGAACAGCAAATCCTACGTGTTTGTTAATAGCGCTAATAGCTACACAAAATAAATTTTGTAACAACCAAGATTTTTTGTGAATTCAGAACAACATAAAATGAAGAGAAGATGTGCATGTCGTCCATAATTAAAATATAGCTAATCAAACTCCGGAACATATCGATGACTTATTTAAAAAGTACTATCAGAGAAGTTGATTCATATGCAGATTGCGGTGCTGCGTAATTTCGTCGCGTTTGATATCAAACGGCAAACCCAGCCGACAGATCGCGACTATTATAATGTTGAATTGACATTTATATGTTTATACCAACCAAATGACGTAGGTGCGTCAACAGCTACGAATAATAAAAACTAAGGAAGAGTAACTCCGTAAAAAAACATGCTCCAAAATACTTGTCAAAAAAGTGTACCTTAGGTTCACTTTTCATACATTTGCAATATTTAGGTGACCTTGAGCGGTATAAATAAAGGCTGACGTTACATGACAGTTCGAATGGAACCAAATTTAAAACGGTAATAGTATGGGAGTTACGTTTCCTTAGTTTATATTATTCGTAGGTCAACAGCCTATGAATCAATTTTTTCGATGGTACATTTTTCATTTTACTCAGACTTTTTGCACCTTAGGGCCGGGACACAAAAACACGGCATGACGTCGTACGGCGCCGTGTCGTAGGAATCCACGACGCGCGTCGTAAAAAACCACGACACGGCGTCGTACGGCGTCGTAGAAACTCATCTTTGATTTCTATGTGAGTTTCTACGACACGAGGTCGTGCCGTGCTTTTGTGTCCCGGCCCTTATTGAGTTGAAAGGTAGCCAAATGGTATGCCGTATTCGTCTTTGAATTTACATGGCTGGCAAATATCTTCTATTACTTATATCTAATTAAGTAACTTAAAGAGTCAGTTTCAACGTAAAAGATAAAGCAAGATTGATACGTCCAAATCTGAACGCCACGAAGGACAGCCCCACAAAGAACTAACGGATTGTCTGCCGCGCGATAAGATAAGGACAAAAAAAACTTTGTGTTGTATGACGTATCGGACCTGTACCATAAAGCCCTCTGTTCACGTTGGTCTTCACCAATGAAAAATCTACGTCAATCAGAGCAATTAAAGACGAAGGGTTCGTTTGTTGCAACACTACAATAATATAATATTATTACCCATGCTTACTAATATTTTAAACGCAAAAGTGTAGTCTGTCCTTGAACCGATTTTTTTTGGGTTGGAGATAATCTGAGTCGCAGAAGAGAAAGGACGTAGGATACTTTTTATCTTAGAAAAATTATCGGTTCCCGCGCGATGAACTAATTTTGGAACAACGGAGTTGTGGGCGTAGCGATGTCTGGTTATTTTTAAACAATAATACCTACACATGCCTAACTACATAATATATTTCAATAATTTTAGTAACAATTCAAAAATATTGCGAGCGATTTGTATTATAATAGCGACCCGCCCCGGCGTCGCACGGGTATAAAATATATAGCCACTGAAAAAATGATTAAAACCGATAGCCTATGATCCTTCACGTGATCTACTTCCTATCTGTGCCTTGTTATGTATCTTATATATAAAATTCTCGTATTACTTGCATAAAATTTTTTCCGGTAGTTCGCGAGATAAGCCCTTTCAAATAATTTCCCCTGTTTTTTTCACATTCTCCTATTAGCCTTCCTCAATAAATGGGCTATCTAACACTGAAAGAATTTTTGAAATCGGACCAGTGGTCCCTGAGATTAGCGCGTTCATGTTAGTAAGTAATTTTCCCCGTTTTTTCCACATTTTCCTCCATTTCTTCGCTCCTATTAGTCTTAGCGTGATAAAATATAGCTTATTAGCCTTCCTCGAAAAATGGGATATCAAAATCCGTTGCGTAGTTTTAAAGATTAAAGGGAACAAAGGGACATGAGGGAAAAAAGCTGTGTGACTGTGTTTTATAATATGTATAGATATAGATGAAAACGAATATCGAAATAAAATAATATGCTTGACTATTGAAACAAGAATAAAAATAAAATCTCAGGTCATAGCCGCAGCTGTAGTAAATTACTGAAGCTGCGGCAAGGATCTAGGTCTAGAATACTAGGCAAATCAAAGATGTACTTACAGTAGACACGGCAAGTCGAGGCGAAAAAAGTCACTTTGGAGTTTGGAGGCATTATTACTCTCAAAGTGTGCCACTGACGTAGACGACGTTCCTGTGTGTAATGCTGGCTTCTCACGGCGCGTAATATCACGCGCCGCACCGCGCCGAGCCGATTTGTTGGAGCTAGCACGAGCCAACAGGCGAGTCCGCGCCACCCGTTCTCACGTAATGAGGGATTTTCTTAACTTTTTAATTTGATTATCAAACAGTTTCCATTTTAGTAACTAGATGGCGTATGGGTAGACAACTATCGGTAATACCAGGGAATACCATCAAAAATTGCTTCAAAACTGGGCAAAAGAATGTAAAAACTTGATACATTTCAATTTGAAAAAGACGCCATAATATTCCAATGACTAGGATAACAAAGTTATTACAACGATGTTTTAGTTAAAACTCACGGAAGAAATAGCCCTATTTACCGATATTCACACCAAATGTTACAGGAATTATACATTTTGGTTTTGACAACATCTTACCTGCACTTGTGCAAGATAACGAGTATTTCATGGCTAATATTTTACTAATAATGAACACCAAAGACCCAAATAACACAATTTGGGAAAAAATAATAAAAACCACACCAACAATAAAAAGTAGAAGAAGTTTGAAAGTGACATGCCCATGACATGCCCGCCAAAACTCTTTCAGTTGTCAGTTTTCAGTTTGACAATTTGCATATTCCTAAACTGCTACCAGTATACTGGCCTAATCGCTTAGGCCAATGATCGCTTAGGTTTAAGATATTTTGATTTATGCCACACTTGACAGTACACTGATATTTTTTAGAAACGCAACCAATATGTATCCATGATGCCAACCTGCAGATAATTTCAGATCGGTGGGCAACCAATAGAAAATCTAGAAGTGTCTACCGTCGCGCCGTCTGGTGGAGATTAAAAAATAAGAAAACCTCTCATAAGCTGAGCTACTCCTTTGAAGTTATCGAATTCAATCGGAACGGACGCGCCACCTCGAGCCACGGCGGCACCTTCACACACCGCGTGGCTTGAGGTGGCGCGGCGCGGCTCGTGATATTACGCTCCGTTAGAAACCAGCATTACTTTAAATTGTAACATACCACTCGTCAGAATATAACGCATACCAAACTCTTAAGTTTATTATCTTTAAAACAGTCCCCTGACGTACCCAGTATGTTTCGAACACTATATTAGCAGTGCCGAGTTTATATTTTTTATGAGAATAGGCTCCCCTTTTTTTCGTCGCTCCAATATGTACGTAATATGTAGGGCTTCTATAGACGCTGCCCTGGGACAGTTCCGCCATTAGGCCGTAGCCTGTAATGGCCTATTTATAAATCCGGGACTGTATACTAGCCAGTACGAATTGACGAGATATTTTGACTGTCGAGATGTTTACATTATTACACTTTTTCTTGTTTTTTTTTTCTGTGATATAATACAAACAATACATCGAGCCATGTCCTGAGTTTAAAAATCTTTAAGACAAATAGATGAACCCCGGCCGGGAGATAGCTTAGCAGATTTCATTTACAGTAAACGCCCTCATTCGCACAAATTGTAGAATATTACTTTAAAATGTCACCGCCGCGCTGGTCGAAAATTGAAAAGCACTCCGTAAACTTAACCAACCTCGACCATAACGCAATTTTATAGCAAGGGCTAGTACTCTGGTTAACAAGTGCCATTTTCGTCAAAACCTGATCTCATGCACCGAAAATTTACAAACTTTGTTTATCTCAAATAGTTTTCGAAATATTAATTATTATTAACAAAAAATTAAAACCGACTTTCAAGGTAAAAACAATAATAACATCCTTATAATATGAACTAAAAAGTATTAAATAATTTTTCCTATCTAATTTTCCGAATTCGGCTAAAACTCAACTATTTCTGTACTCAATCTTCATAATTTTGAAGTCGGTACCAGATATAGCTGAATCTTCAGTCTGTCAGAATATTTGTAACTTTTGTAACTGGCACCGACTTCAAAATTATGAAGATTGAGTACAGAAATAGTTGAGTTTTAGCCGAATTCGGAAAAAGGCACTATTAGATAGGAAAAATTATTTTATACTTTTTAGTTCATATTATAAGGATGTTATTATTGTTTTTACCTTGGAAGTCCGTTTTAATTTTTTGTTAAAAATAATAATTTCACTCTTTTTAGTTACCTAGTAAACCATCGCGTACTATACGTAGAATAATAGATACACCTGTATATTATTCTACGCATCTTATTAAAATTTGTTAACAGTCACACTTACAAAATATAATATTAGCTGCAGATAATTTTAAACAATACATTTTAAAAAATCGAAGTGAACACAGTGAAGGGCCGCGCCAAACCAGAATAGCAGCGGCGAGGCTTTCAGTGTCATATGATTTTAAACTTTATCTTTATTAATGTAATACATAGTATCGCTTGAGAAGTCTACGGCCGCCCGTAGCCGCTCGTGGCCGCGATTTGTAAGTGTGACAGTGCACAATTGCATGTTACTTGTATTATCGAAGCAACTTAATTCTCAGAAGTAATGTCAAATGTGTGCCTTACGCTCTGGAGATAAGGTTGAATATTTTTTTATGTTCAATTTTGGTGACATTGGTGACTCTGACGTGGTAATGATGATGATGATGAATGTAATTTGTATATTAGCATATGCATTATGCTTTCAGTTCTTAAAACAGCGCCTAAACCCCCAAACTTGTATGTATAAGGAATCCGGAGTTCTCTTAGTATCTTCGAAACCATAGTATACCTTGGTGCAAAATCTTGCGTTTTGGTAGCATATGCTTAGAATGCTTCTCATAAAACCAAAATCACCATATATTTCCATATAACTTTTGAGGAGTTCCCTCGATTACTCATGGATCCCATCATCAAATCACCATTTTTGTGAATATGGTACCAAATTGGAGTAAAACCTAATACAACAAAACAAAAATTTCGAAAATCGGTTCACAAACGGCGGAGTAATCGTTGAACATACAAAAAAAAATATCCACAGCCGAACATAATATTATTATAACCTCCTCGTTTTTTGGAAGTCTGTTAAAAAAAACCAAACCCTTCTTTTTATGTTAGCTTAATTTTTTATAACTTTTGCAAATTTTTTTTCAGCCCCTCTTGGAATTTTGATAGAATGTTCTATAGATGGTATTCCGAATCGAATGAGGTCAAAATCATAATTTTCGGTGCATGAGATCAGGTTTTGACGAAAATGGCACTTGTTAACCAGAGTATAGTTGGGCTAGTTACGATTGGTTTCGTCGTTGCAACAACTTCGCCTTAAGCGGGGAGTGACTCCATATGTATGGTTTTCGTGGTACTCCCATATACCAGCAGATGTCCGCAATCCTCGCGCGTTTAAATAAACCGGATCTACTGCAAAGTGCAGTTTTTTTACCATTTTACTTTTATAACCTACCGACTAAATTTCTTAGATAAATAAGGTAAGTTAGGTACTGCGAAAGAATAATATTATTATGTTTTTTATCTATCGCTAATAATAATTTCCAACTGATTTTTTAAGGGTTGCCTTATATCCCTTGCGCGTGCGTAATCAAAATCGGAAAACAAGATGTATCACGTCATCTATATGCAAAAGAGCTTCAGGATTTAAGATTTCCCTAATGCTGTTGATGCTTTGGCTCTGTTTAATATTTAGTAGATTACTCGTGTAAACATTCGCGCATACATTGTAATTTTAGTCGGATTTGCTCAATTTACCCTTGTTTACTCGCAGTGTCAGAAGTAATTTGGCGTAAACAAGGCCGCGTCACTATTCCTTCAAGGAGGCGCGTCGCGTCGCGTTGGGTGATGGCGGGAAACGTCATTATAAATTATAACAGTATCGCATTTCAAACGCTTACGCAAAATACAAGGTACCATCAAAGAAATTGAATGAAATACAGTGGACGGACCCACGTCATTTGGTCAGATTATGTCAATTCAATAATGTGTGAGTACTGAGTATGTCGTGATCTGTCGGCTGGATTTGACATAACGCGACCAAATTAAGTAGGTCCACCATCTGCCCATGAATCAACTTCTCTGATAGTACATTCTCGGTTAATGTGATCAATTTTCAGGAATTTCAAATATAAATATCATAAAGATCCATTCAAACATATCGTAAGAATTCGTTCAAATGACAATTATTAAATATCGACAAGACGTACGAGTATATGCTCAGTGGAGTACACATATTATCAGAAAAGAATTATCACGGTATCGCCTTCTAGTCCGAGATGAGTCGTTACGATTCCGATTATTGCGCGTTCTCGGTTAATGTGATCAATTTTCAGGAATTTCAAATACAAATATCATAAAGATCCATTCAAACATATCGTAAGAATTCGTTCAAATGACAATTATTAACTATCGACAAGACGTACGAGTATATGCTCAGTGGAGTACACATATTATCAGAAAAGAATTATCACGGTATCGCCTTCTAGTCCGAGATGAGTCGTTACGATTCCGATTATTGCGCGTTCTCGGTTAATGTGATCAATTTTCAGGAATTTCAAATACAAATATCATAAAGATCCATTCAAACATATCGTAAGAATTCGTTCAAATGACAATTATTAACTATCGATAAGACGTACGAGTATATGCTCAGTGGAGTACACATATTATCAGAAAAGAATTATCACGGTATCGCCTTCTAGTCCGAGATGAGTCGTTACGATTCCCATTATTGCGCGTTGCAACGTAGGGCATTGCACATCAACAATACTAAGCAGCTCGAAGTGATACGTAACTATCCCTTTCCTAGTTGACAATTACAAGCTTGACCATAATCGGATGACGGATCATTTGAGTATGATTCAATATTGTGTAACTCATATTCGAGCAAAATGAACCTACTTATTATTTGTGAAGCATAATTAAACCACGGCTCGACCGCAGAAAAGTTTGAGTGAAGCGTTATCGCTTACGTTTATTATTCGAAAGGTCCGCTAGAGGTACCCACATAATCCTCTTAATATCGTAAAGGAGTACGATAAAATACAAGATGAATTTCATGAATAATTTAGCTCGGAGAGGAACATTTTTATAAAGATCAAATCCAATTTTACACTGTAGGAGACTATTCCTCGCGACTAAAAGCGGGAGAGAAGGAGGAAATGACATATCAAGTAGACTACTTGCAATCGGGAACTCCGTACTACTCTATTCGCTCCGCGTTCGTAAAATAGATTACTGGGAAAAGTTTCTCAAACATGTGGATTGCAAGCCATGTTTTGTGCTGGCTCCGTAGTAAAAGAAACATAGAGTTGAGTTTTAAACATTTCTTGTTAGTAAAGATGCAGTAAAGTTTTAAGAGTATTGATTATATTATTTCTTTTTAAGGGTTTTGGTGAACTTCATTACAGTTATCAAATATTTCACGATAACAACGTGTCTCTTCATATACTTCATGGTAATTAAATTTTGTAAATCTGTGATTATTCTAATTTATACCTATTTAACATAGTGCAGGTACAATAAGTATCGAAAGGCAAATCTTTTCTACCATTAAAAACTATATTTTCATATTATACTAGCTGACCCGGCAAACGTTGTTTTGCCATATAAATAATTTTTGGTATGAAAAATAGATGTTGTCCGATTCTCAGACCTACTCAACATGCTCACAAAATTTCATGAGAATCGGTCAAGCCGTTTCTGAGGAGTACGGGAACGAACATTGTGACACGAGAATTTTATATAGCTAGCTGACCCTAGCTGACCCGGCAAAAGTTGGTTTGCCATATAAATAATTTTTGGTATGAAAAATAGATGTTGGCCGATTCTCAGACCTACTTAACATGCTCACAAAATTTCATGAGAATCGGTCAAGCCGTTTCGGAGGAGTACGGGAACAAACATTGTGACACGAGAATTTTTTAAATAAGATACGTTTGGACCGCATTATGTAGTAGTTCAAATTTTCATGTTCGGAGAAAAGTAATATTAATACATTAGTAGCTGTACAAAAGGCTACATCATCGAGTATTACAAAACGTTCAGTCGCCCCCGTCTGTGTGCGTGTGTTTGTGCCAATCATTTTATCTCAGAGCCCGAGTAATATCGATAGTGGATCCCAGCATTTCAAAACTTAAGATGGGTCATGACGTTTGGACAGAATTTTTCATACAGGGACTTTGAAGTCACCCAATTCGACCTTTTAATGTTTTACGCACGACAAGAACGTAAGTACTTACTTTTACTTTATTGCTCACCGTTTTTTGCTCACCGTGAGAAAATTTAAAACCGTTGACGTCGATTGCGCATACTTTAGCCAACATATATACTATCATAGTGGTGATTATGACTATCCATAATAGGCCAACGTAAGAAGTAGCCTTGGAGCCATAGAGGAAAAAACTTAAAAAGTGTAAACTTGTCAAGAATAGCTGCAACAGCGACATAAAAAGGTTAAATAAATTATGTTCATAACATTTACACGTACTAAGGCAAAATAAATTACGTCTGAAGCTTATAATATTATAACGTACCGTAATTCTCTCTATCGTATTAAATCATTTTCAAATTACAGGGAGCGTCTTTAAAGGTTTAAAGGTAACGTAAGGTTGGCTCAAGTGAAGTTTGTATATCTGGCGCTGGAGCTAATAACACGTTGACATTTGAAAAGTTTAGCAACAGGTAAATATAAGACGCTCCGAAGGATTTAAGACTCTAACATCACTGGGCATAAGAGATAGTTTTGCTCACCGAGGGCAATAAATTAGGATGTAATACCTAAATTACTTGGTGATAAATAAGGATTTAAATCCCAGCTCGAATTTCGAATACAAAATTATTTTATCCCGTAATTCTGTTGCCAACCCAAAGTACTTGAAACACAAAAATGTCAGTGCCTTAATCCGTAGCTAGTAAAATAAATAAATAATATTTCCTTTTACTCGAATTAACGTATGTATAGGTATGTAATATTATGTTTTACTTATACTGGTTTAAGATACAAGTCTTAAAAGTTTATTGTTATAATTATTTCTACTCACAAAATAATCCATAAACACAAAATTTTGTGGTATTTTTGGTTCACTTATCATGAAAATATTTAATTGTGAAATAAAGCTTTTAACAATGAATCGAGTTGTTAGCGCCGAATATTTTCCGGGATTGTTATTTTCATTACATTGCATATTTTAAACTTTTATTTCATAAGTTTGCGAATATATGTGCTGAAAGATGATAGTTTCCATTGTGCAATTCCATTACGCGATGCCAGCCATTAAATAATATCGTTATTCGTTTGTTTCAATATCATACTTGAAGTAAAATAACGAAGAAGAGAATTTCATACAAAAATGAATTGGTAAAACTCAAAGTAAAATCTATTTATATAAAATTCTCGTGTTACGGTGAGCGTAATTGAACTCCTTTGAAACGGCTCGACTGATTTTCGTGAATCTTAGCAAGCATATCGGCTAGAGTTAAGAATCGGAAACATCTACTTTTTATGTTGATAAGTGCATTTGTTGAATTAATAATAGTAAATTATTACAACTCGAGACTGACGGCGACCATTGTTTGTGCGACGGGATAGCGATGGACGTTACCATGGTGACATACTTCTTTAGTCACTTCAATAAAATAATGTGGGCGAAATAATTTATAATATGGCACAAACAACTTTTGCCGGGACAGCTAGTATAAAATATATTATAGTGTATACTGTATGACGTTCTCTAAATCACTAATTAGGTAGCTACCCTCGATATCATCACTACGTCACACAATTAGGTAGTAGGTACCAATCTAGGAGTTAAATTTTTACAGGCATTAGACAAAGGGCTCGCTTATTAATATTTGATTAAAATTTTCCATTAAACCTAACAAAGGGCCGGATGGAGTAGGGGTCATTATTTTCGGCGGTGATACATTAATGTAGGTCGGTCCCTTCCCGGCCCTCACTGTCGCGACTTCGATATTTGTCGCCAAAATAAAACGAACAAGATCAATACTCCGCTCCGGGCCCTTTGTAATAAATAACCGCCCTTCGCAATAAATAATATTCGTAGCAGCCCTAATAAACGTCAGTGGACCGTGGGATCAATCTGGATTAATTAAATATGTACTCGAGATTTTGATAAACTTGGGACCAGCCGGGCTAGTACAGCCACCAGTAGAAATGCGAAAGTATCTAAGACAAACTGTGGATATAAACTTAAGGTGAAGTTCCGATCTTTTTTCGTTCCGAAAAATTCAATTAAAATGACACTTTATGACAGACAAAGTTTACCTCTTTATAATATTAGTATAGACTATAGTCCTAAAAATTCAAATAATATCCTACTTTATGACATATATAGTCTGTCATAAAGTGGCATTTTAATTGAATTTTTGTCGGTCGCAATTTGCCGCGGTAAAGATCGGAACGCACCTTAAGTTTATGTCCACAGTTTGTCCATACTTTCGCATTTCTACTGGTGGCCGTGCTGCCCGGCAGCTGCTCTAGACTGGGTTGGAGTTAACGTAAATATCATGGTATCTTTTAAACCATTCATTTTCAATTCTATAACAGATAATTATCTATTATTATAAGCCGACATCCAATGATGGAAAACAATTGTGCAAAAATATTAAAATGATCCAAAATAATTAAATAATAATAATATTTATAGAAGGCGTTTATTCAGTATTCACCTTAAATAAAATATTTTGGTACCTTCATGCAAATAGCGACGTTTACATCCCAGATATCAGCATTTTTGGGGATAGTACCTTATTTCTTACTTACTGAATCATACAGATGCAAATGGCCCTTAAAAGTATCTGAGACATACGAGCGGACAGACAGACAGACTGACAAACAGACGTAAAGAATATGTTATATAAGGGCTCCGTTGTTTGCCATTTGGATACGGAACCCTAAAAGAAGAAAATTGGTTTTTAAGTCAAAAGTGAATACAAAATCGTAAATTAATTTTTAATGTAAAATACTAAGGTCTAAAAAATTACAATATACGATTTATTCAGTGATAGTAAAGAGCTGGACTCAAAGTGCATTACGAAGAAAATTTCTTTTCACATTCCTCACTTCAAATCACGTTCGACGTATCCTATTTCTTTGTGAGGCAGAAAAGAAAAAAACTCGGTGTTCTGCCAATAAACGTACGACGAACCCCCAACACCAGACAGGTGTGTGGAACCTTTAAAGTGAGATTAATGATCCGTGCCGACTTAGTGCCAGGGCGGCGCAACCTTTTAACATGAACAATGCCATGTTGCCTCCTCAGGTGAAGAATAAAGCGTCTTAAAACTTGAATTTTGTGCGAAACTCCCGCGTGTAACTTTGGAAACCGATATTTTGCTTTTACCATAAAATTTATTAAACGTATTGATATAGTTTATTCAAAATTTAACACGAATGTAAAGAAGTTGCGACAGTACTGGATACTCGCAACTTCATTGAATTAGAAATTCGCTTCCCACGTGGTTGGAGATAGAAACTAACTTTAATGTCCTATTCTGAAACTTCTGGTCCATACCATATTATTTCACTAAATCGATACAGGCAGGCATAGTAGTATGTCTTCACGCTGCCGGCCATCGTTCGTGCGATGCTGGACAGCCAATACCTTTGGAGGGCAGTCGAGACATTCGCTGAAGCGGTGATGTCGTCGAAGGAGGAGGCGGAGCGCAGGCGAGAGGCGGAGGCGCACGATCCTCGGAGAATGCCGAGGCGGAGACCAAGGGCCAGACAGGTCACGACGTCCCACCTTAGCTGGGGAGCTCGGGGCGTCGGCATGGGGCTGCCGTCGCCCATGACATCGAGTCCCGGGTAGGCCACGATGCGCTAGGTGTTCCAGCGCATCGTCGCGGAGTGGTATGGAATGTGGTGTTTCCACGAGTGGAGCCCAAAGAGGCAGAGGTGGTGGGGCTGCGGTCGTGTATCACGCGTTTCCCACTTGAAGTGGTCCCATTGTACCCGTGGTCCCACCTTCAAGAACAGCGTTGGGGTTTTAGTGGGTAGTCCCGGGTGCGGATACTACGTCCGCCTCGAGGAGTCCCACATACCTCGGTGGTCCTCCCCAGGCCCCTTGGATACGTAAATGCATTCCCATAACGATAAAAAAGGCATAGTAGTATGTATGACGAAATAACTAAATTAAAAAATTTGTAAAAAGTGTGCACTGTGCAAAGGGATCCTAGGATACGTACAGCCGCGTAGCTTGGTGCTACGAAGTGCTACGAGATGCTACGAGGTGCTACGCATCTGTAAACAAGTTTATCTAGAAGCTACGCTCCATTTCCTACGTACAAAATAAGCCAACACACACGTACCACAACCACACGACATCGCAACGACAAAATATCGTCGAGCAGTGGTTACGTGTGAATGGTGTCGCTGCAGCTTTTTGTAGTTGCGTTGTGGTATCGACAAAATGACGACGTGGTTGCGATGTGGTTACGTACGTAAGTCAATGAAACGGAGGGGGGGGGGGGGGGGGGGGGAAAGAGCGCGGGCGGTGTGTGCGCACTGTCGTTGCATCGACGCAACGTTGTGGTTGCGATGTGGTCGGTATCACACAAGTGGTCGACAGCGACTGCAAAATGTAGTAGGTACGTGTGAATGGTCCAGTTCATTTACAATCTATACTAATATTATAAATGCGAAAGTATCTCTGTCTGTCTGTCTGTCTGTCTCGCTTTCACGCCAAAACTACTGAACCGATTGTAATGAAATTTTGTACATAAATAATCTAAAGCCTGAGAAAGGACATAGGCTACTTTTTAACTGGAAAAAGGGTTTGTAAGGGGGTGAAACTGCGTAAATTTGTTCAAATTAAGTTAGTTCCAAAAATTCATAACAGATGGCGCTAAGAGTCGCCTACATCTCGCTATCGCTTGCTCATAACCAATGATAAAAAGTTTATGAGTAAAGCTAAAGTTGCGTAATGGGGGGCTAAATAAGCTGTAAATTTGGTATTAATAAAGTTTTCTTAATTTAAAAAATATTATGCGCACACTGCACAGCTATTTCTGGCTTTTAAAGACACCAATTTTGTTGACACCGCGCGCTATAAACTGAAGTCCAGGCGGACGAAGTCGCGGGCAACAGCTAGTACGAAATATATGCCTGACCACGTGGTGACTGGTGTGGTTGTGGTGTGGTTGTGGTTGTCGTGTGGTTGTGGTACACGTGTAGGTTGGCCCTTATGCCTCCATTTAACTTCACAGCGTATGTGATTAATGATTATCTTCGCTTTGTGTTCGGTATTTTTTGGTCGTGTTTAGGAACTTTATGAAGTCTGGTCACTAAATAGGTAACAATCCTTTTAGTAGAACTTGTTGGGACAAGATGGCAAGCTATTCGAGCTCGAGTGTAAAAGGCAAAATATAGTGTCTGGTCAAAAGGCAAGTGTTTTCATCCGCGTCCCTACTTTACTGTATTTTTTAAACTAATCATATAGTCATATAAAAAACGAGTTGTAACGTTAATGGTTATAATATTATGCCTTATAATTTTATATCTAAAAATCAATATGTATCTAACTACTTACTTGTATCTAACTCCTACTTAATATGTATCTAACTCTTACTTTAAACAATCTTGTACATTTACAATATTAAATAGGGTGTAACAAAACTAAGCGGTAATACTTTAGGGTGTGTATGTGTGTCCTTATAAAGAGTTCACTGTGAAAGTAAGCAGCGCAGATAGATCATTTTTTTTGTGATTTTTTTTGGGCAAGCGCTTCAATGTCATGAATTTTCCCATACAAATCACAAAAAAATTGCTCTTTCAAGTTTCAGCTCTGCTACTTTCACAGTGAACTCTATACAACATGACTGGTGAGACATGTTCAATAAGGGGGCAAACGAGCAAACGGGTCACCTGATGGTAAGCAACTACCGTCGCCCATAGACACTCGCAACATCAGAAGAGCTGCAGGCGGGTTGCCGGCCTTTTAAGAAGGAATACGCTCTCTTCTTGAAGGTTTGCAGGTCGTATAGGTCCGGAAATACTGCTGGTGACAGTAACTTAAGGAGAGTTCTCTGTACTCGATTCTCATTATAATAATTAATAAAAGTAATAAAATTAGATAGGTACTTAATTTTTTTCGAATTTCCCTTTAAATAAATGAATCATAGACACTAAGTAAATTACGCGGCTAGGCATGCTATGCGGCCGGCGCGGGGGCGTGCACCACCAAAGAAACACCACGCCGCTACTCTTCCCGCGCGCGGTGTCCATGCGTTGGGTAAAATATAATTATATAATGATCAATTGATTTTTTCTAATTTTTGAAGTGAAACCTTCTTTAGCGGCGTTGAGCACTTTTGTGGGATGGGTAAAAACTATAAAACTCGCGTCAGATTCTCGTGCTGATCAAAAAACCGTAAGACGGTTGGAGAGTAACATCGAAATCGATTAATCGAACAATCAATTGTTTTTTTTTATTGTCAATATTTTTAATCGATTGTAAGGGTTTCGAATAATTAAAAAAATCGATTTTTTTAAATTTCGATTTTCATAAATAAATGGGTTAAAAATTTAATCGATTGTAACTTGTAAGGGTTTCGATTAATTAAAAAAATCGATTTTTTAAAAATCGATTTCCATAAAAAATGGGTTAAAAATTTAATCGATTGTAAGGGTTTCGATTAATTAAAAAAATCGATTTTTTCAAAATCGATTTTCATAAAAAAAGGGTTAAAAAATAATGCACAACGTTAATAATCAAGTTTTCACTTCCGCCGGCGCTCCCGGAGTGCAACCCGTCTTTTTTTTTTCGTCTAACATTATAACAGCCAAATATCACGTCCTCGAGTATTGAACATATCTCACTAGTCAGGCAGTATAAGGAATACATACCTACACAAACAAAATTAGTATCACTTAGTTTTGTCACACCTTGTATAAAATAATAATATTACTAGGCTAGTAATACTAAATATCTGAGCAAGGCTCGTTCGCCGATGTGTATGTACTAATAACAGCCGTTAGAGAAACCTATCTATCGGTTGACAGCTTCTCCAAAATTATGCATTAAAATTTATGCGTTGACTATCCACACTGATTTGCATCTAAACACCACCGTTTAAGGCGCTATATCGAAAGTAATTTTACCGCAAGGACAATTTTATACTTAATTTGTATGACTATAAAGTCGTGAATACGCTGCGGCCAGAAGCTATCGGCTCGCTCGGAAAACATGCGAAAAAACGTAATTATAATAATTTAAAAAATAACTAGGAGCATTTAAGCAAAATGCTTTTATACGATTTTGAGTTGCAAAGGTGTCTATCAATTAGACTAATTTCCTACAATACATATATTTTCGTTTTAAAATAATCTTCAAATTTCGTATTTTTAAGAGGTAATTTCGAAAATTAAATGTATCGAGGCAAAATACATTAATCGTGTTTCTAGTTCTTCTCAAACCTAGATAAGGCTATGAAGATATGTATATCTCCTTACCAGATTTGTAACATTTCTGAGGGTCCTATAGTATTACGTCAAAAAGGACAGTTTTTTCAATATAGCGCCTTAAGCGCCCCTGTTCTGCACTACAAAGGCATTCATGGTTAAATTAACTGCCGTTTATGACAAATTGCCTTAGAATTTGTTTAAAAGTTACCTTGCCCAGTAGATCCAGAAAGTCACTGCCCCGAAAAATTTTTACTCATTTTTGCGTGTTGAAAGCTATACTAGTTGGTACTTTTCCCAGGACTAAATTTCGCCTAAATCGCGCGGTTTTGCGGAGCAAGATTGATAAAGAAACATAGTCGCATTTATAATTTATAGTATAGATTTATGTATGTTAGTATTTATTTAATACACACTAGAAGACCCGGTGAACTTTGTTGCACTTCCCTCCTTATATAAACCTAAGACTTCCACGGATATTTCAAGACAAAAATTAGCCAAATCACTTCAACTATTATTGACTTTTAGTGATACCGACAAAATTGAAAAATAATTTTTATTTTAAACACAGATTAATTAAATAATAATTGTATATCCATACTAATATTATAAATGCAAAAGTGTCTGTCTGTCTATCTTCACGCCCAAGCCGCTGAACTGATACTATGGAGATACTTTAAGTCCTGGTAAAGGACATAGGATACTTTTCGATCCCTGAAAAATACACGGTTCCCGCGCGATAAACGAACTTTGGCGCAACGGAGTTGCGGGCGTCATCTTGTTATTCCTGTTAGTATATATTTTTAAATTTTAAACGTACATAATATGTATATTTGGAAAATTTCAGTCGCATGTAAACTACCGCCCGGTGCTCACACAAAAGTGATTAACTCAATTTGTAACGTTCCATGTTGTATTGTATTTGTTGCAGTCAAAACTCTTAACCAGTCAAAAGTACTATTGACTAACAAAATCAGTCAAAACTACTTTTGACTAAACAGGTTGGTCAAAAATGATTTTGACTGAATATTATTGGTTAATAGTACTTTTAACTGAAAATTTTCGGTCAAAAGTACTTTTGACTGACGTTCTTAGTCAAAAGTAGTTTTAACTGCAATAAAACATTAGTCAAAATCACTATTTGTAACATTAGTGTACTTTTTGGCATTTCATTCTTACACGAGTTGTTTGAAATGATCTCGGCCTAACATAATATTATATTGCTGTGTGGCTTACAAGCGTATAAATTGTGACATGTCCTATACACCATTCTTTCAGTAGCTAACGCCTTTTGTAAATTCCTTCGTTCGAAAAAATATATGAACAACCGTTTTATTCCGAAATTATTCCGTGGAAGAGCCATGCTTTGGCACTAATGAGCCAGCTCGACCAGAGAAATACCACGGACTTATAGAAAACCTGCCTGAAACAGCGCTTGCTCTTAGTTTTTCCGAGTGAGTGAGTTTACCAGAGGCCAAATTCCCTACCCCCTAGAAATTCCGCAGTTGAAAACCAATTTGTAATCCCCAGGAAAAAAAAAAGAATTTGGTTCCCAACTGCGTAAACATGGACTTCAGTAATAACAGGGGATTACAGTCCAATCTTGATCGAGCATTTCTTTCTGTCCAAAGCTAGAGTGTGTGTGTGTATATCATAGATGATAACAGCTCTCGCCACTTCAGCAATCCTTAAGTCAGGGACCTCTCAAAATTATGGCTCCGCATTGATTGTGACGAACACCCTCGCGTCTGTGCGTGTCCTCTACAAAGGGTCCATAGTGGTGACTGGTGACCCTGAGACGGGCCGACTCTTTGAACACCTGCAAGCTGCCTCAGATTTAGCACATGGCTTTATCATATTAGCATACTACTTTAATGCCCAAAACGCTGACTGGGTAAATGCCTCAACTGATCATGTGGGGAGATATGTCTGCGATTTTGCCCTTGCGAACGACCTAACACAATTAGTTGCTACGCCTACGCGAATTCCAGATGTAGACAGTCAGAATCCTTCCCTATTGGACCTTCTGCTGGCTTCCAATCCTTGCGTCTAGGTCCTTCAAGAGAGAGTTCACTCGGGAAAAGAAACAGCACTTAATAGAATTGGTGAGATTCGAGCGCCTAGAAAAATAGCTAATTACATTTGTTGTATGAGAGCCCCCCTTAACACCTTCACTGCGGATCAGGCCTAAATCGGCCCGCCACGGAACTTCAGCTAGTGCGGACGAAGAAAACTATGTTCTCTCACTCGGTGCGGAACGATTATCTCAGGTGTTTGTAAAGGTACGACAGAGACAAATATATATTTGAGATTGTCTTCAAAATTATAGGTCTTTTCTATAAAAACATAACGACAGGTCTTTATCGGCCTGCCACGCACGTCATTTCAAAAATCAACTCGGTGCGGCAGTGGGCCTATTGCGGCCCCCCGTCCAAGTAGGCGGTTGGCGACCCGATACCGCACTGAGCGCCCGTCTCGCCATTTAGTGTTGTGCAATTTATCGTAACTGACGTACGTGGCGTTTTTTAACCGACTTCAAAAAAATGAGGTTATCAATTCGGCCTGTATGAATGTATTATTTCCAGAACTGCCCAGTTTTGGTATGTTTTAGTCTATATCAGCATCTGAAAAAATGTGTCAAATTTCTTAAGTGTATGTGTACATGTATGTTTTTATATTTGTGTTCGCATATCTCCGGAACTACTAGTCCAATAATTGAAATAATTCTTTTTTTGTTGTCCTGGGTATTATTTAACTTAGGGAATACCGCAAGTTTCAACAAAATCGGTCCAGTAGTGTTTAAGACAGGGAATTTTGATTCTCAATTACGTGCAATTTTGAAGTCGGGTTTATTTTTTTTTTTAAACAATTATTCATTGCATTAAATTATCAACGCACGATAGCAGGAAACAAAAGATCATGTCTTTGAGATTAGTGTTAAAGGGCAAAATTGTGCAAGGTGCTATGAAATCTGCGGGAAGCCATAAGGAGTGTCGAACAAAGAAGAAATTAAAACAAAATTAAAACGTACTGCAAACAAAATCTTTGTGCTTTGTGTTTTAAAGAAAGATATTTAAATATATAAATAAAAAATATATTTTCGATATTCCCTTATTTTTGTCTTTCCCATCACTACTAAAATTACTTTCTAGTGCGGTTCAGGTCGATATCGACCCGCCACTTTCCCTGTCTTATTTCTCATTTCCTGTTTGGCAGATCCCGGGGTGAATCAAATCTAAGGAAGTTGGGTTCAAGGTTATTCCAACAGTCCAAAAACTGTACACCTACATTATGTTTTCGCAAAGTTATAGTAATTTAATCTAACCTTGTGCGGGTGGGTCGAGAAAGGCCTACCACGCACTGGCGGGAAAACCATTGGGGGCACACTTTGGCCCGCCGCCGCACCAGACGAAGGTTTAAGATTTTACTTGCCGCAGTGAAGGTATTAAATATTTAATTTATTTTGTTTTTAGTACCTGATGTTATAGCGACAATAAACATACACAAACTGTGAAACATTCAGAAATCTATCTATAGTGGTTCTTGACATACAGCCTGGAGACAGTCAGACGTACAAACAGACATTTTCCGACTAAAATCGAATCCACTCTTCGCTTCTCACTTTTTAGGAGTTTTGACTGATACAACCAGTCAAAACCACTTTTGACTGAATCACTTAGTCAAAAGTACTTTTGACCAGCTTCATTGGGCAAAAGTACTTTTGACTGTTATTTTAGTCAGAAGTAGTATTGACTGAAGGATACGGTCAAAAGTAGTTTTGACTGATTTTGCTAGTCAATAGTACTTTTGACTGATTAAGAGTTTTGACTGCAACATATTCAATGGGACGAGGCGTTATTATGCCGAGTGGGGACAAAAGGCGCGTAGCTGAGCGAACTAATAGAGCTTCAGTCCTAGCTTATCGGCTTACTGGTGTCGTCGAGCGAACTCAACGAACCACCTATCATATCTCAGTTTCCACTCAGATTAATACACACACCGGCATATTTAGCGGAACATAAAAAAAAGGTTTGATATAAGTATCATATAAGGTTGCTGGCTGGTTTATACGTCATTTAATTTAAAAAATAATAATTTCAAATTAGGAAAACAATTGAACATCACATTTTATGCAATTGTTTTAATTTTATTCGAATATACCTTACGTAGAGCGAACTTTGAGTATTTCTCCCTTCTGAATTTTATTTAAATTTTTCATTCAAATATTGTTTTTTTGTAAAAAAAAATTAATCTTGTATCTTTTTGGAGTTGAGGACTGAATTATGCCTGACTTAGCCCCAACGGAGATTGCCAGGGCACTCGAAATGCGAAGATTTGGTCTAACATACAGATTAATAGCCAGACATCTTCGTCGATCGATTTCAATGGTCCATCGCAGTGTCAAACGATTCAGGGAGACTGGCACTTATGTGAGAAGAGCAGGACAAGGCAGAAAAAGACGCACTTCGAGTAGGGATGATCGTTTCATTCGGCTTCGTGTACGTAGGGACCCCCGTTTGACGGCCGTCCAAGCCCGACATGAGTTAGAAGCAGTGCGGGGAGTAACCGTAAGTGAGCGTATGGCACGAAGAAGGTTAGAAGAATCTGATTTGGGTTCATTTGTGCCCGCCAAGGCTCCAAGGCTCGAGGTAAATCATCGTAGAAACAGGTTAACTTTTGCTCAGGAACATCGATTTTGGAATGCGGACCAATGGAGTAAGGTATTGTTTAGTGATGAGTGCAGAATTCTCTTAAATCAAATTGACGGCAGGTAAAGAATATACAGACGCAAAGGAGAACGTTACATTCAGACAAATTTTGAAACTACAGTTGCATACGGTGGTGGATCAATAATGGTTTGGGCGGGTATTTGTTTGGGAGCTCGCACAGACTTGGTAGTGATTGACAGAGGGAGTCTGACTGCGGACCGCTATATCAGAGAAGTTTTAGAAGAAAATGTCGTACCGTTTGCCCCATATATCGGTGACAATTTTGTTTTAATGCAGGATAATGCTCGGCCGCATACCGCTCGGGCAACTCAAGCTTCTCTTAATGATATGAATATCACTGTTATGGAGTGGCCGGCGAGATCACCGGATATGAACCCAATAGAGCACGTTTGGGCCTTGCTGAAAAGAAAAGTTCAGTCAAGAATTCCAGCTCCTGCCAACGTGGGTGAACTGCGAATCGCCGTAGTTGAGGAATGGCGGAGACTATCCCAGGAGACCATCGATAACATAATTCTCAGTATGCCTAGACGGTTAGAAACTTTAATAAGAGCACGTGGAGGAAATACGCGATATTAATCACCATTTTTTTTAATTTAATTAATTGTTATTTTAATAATAATTTTCACTTTTCCCGGTTACATGAAAAGTTCAAAAATGTACCATTTTTCACAAATAGCCTTTACTCGCAAATTTTGTTCATAATATGATCTAATTTTAAGTAAAACAAATGAAATTTTAAATAACAAAAGAAGTGTAGTAAGTAGATTTTAAAATAAAACCATATTTTTTAAATTATGGACCTTTTTTTTTTTGTGTTCCGCTAAATATGCCGGTGTGTATATTTGGCGATGATTGATAACAGATGATCGCATAACTCATACCATAAAATGATTCTAGATTCGTTGATTTAACGTATTGAATTTTATTTTACCATACAAATTAAGTACAGCAGAAGTTATAAGAGCTATGTGAAGAAGTAGCGAAAGCCTTATGGCTAATCTACGGGTTCAGTGGCTGCGCTATACACACCAAAGGCCCAATAATACTTATAGGGGAATCAGATCGAATCCGGTTAGACTGACCGCTGACCAGACTCATCAGTCTGTCTGTACTCTGTACTTAATACGAGGGCGGCACTGAAAATTTCGGGAATCAAAGTGACACAACAGTACTATTTAAAAATGTGTTTATTGCTTTTCGAAGTATTCTCCGCGAAATTTGACACATTTTTCCATACGATGGAACCAATCATTGAAGCAACCATTCCATTCGGAAGTTGGGGTCTCCAAAATGGCCGTTTTGTAGGCGTCCATAGCTTCTTCAGGTGATGAAAATCTCTGACCACGCAATTCATTCTTTATTTTAGGGAAAGTATAGAAATCATTAGGGCTTAAGTCGGGACTGTACGGCGGATGGTCTAATAATTCTATGTTTTCTTGCTCTAAAAACTCTTTTGTTCTGTGCGCGGTGTGAGAACTCGCATTGTCGTGATGGAGGATGATGCGGCGGTTGCAGTTCTCTTTACGGAGTTCAGATACGACCTGTGGCAAACAAATGCTAGCATACCATTCTGCATTAACCGTTCTTTGTCCCTCAAGAGGAATAGTCGTAAGCCGGTTTTGGAGACAAACGTGGCCACCATTTTTTGGGTTCCGTAACCAAAATGGCAAAAAACGGAACCCTTATAGTTTGTCTGTCTGTCTGTCTGTCTGTCTGTCTGTCTGTCCGTCCGTATGTCACAGCCACTTTTCTCCGAAACTATAAGAGCTATACTATTGAAACTTGGTAAGTAGATGTAGTCTGTGAACCGCATTAAGATTTTGATATAAAAATGGAAAAATTATTAAAAATTTTAGGGGTCCCCATAGGTACAAATGAAACAAAAAAAAATTTTTCATCTGGCCTATGCGTGTGGGGTATCAATGGATAGGTCTTCAAAAATCATTTTTTTTTTAACCTGAATAGTTTGCGAGAGAGACTCTTCCAAGTGGCAAAATGTGTGTCCCCCCGCTCTCTAATTTCTAAAGGGCATGATAATTCTAAAAAATATATGATGTACATTACTATAAAAACTACCAACGAAAATTGGTTTGAACGAGATCTAGCCAGTAATTTTTTTTATACGTCATAAAAGATAAACCTTAATTTAACTTTCCTTATATCAAAAATGAAATATTAAAATAAATCAAAATCCTTATAATTTCATAGACATAATTCTTATAGCTGCTGCGGAACCCTTCACGGGCGAGTGCAACAATTTTTGTTGGCTTTAACTCATTTTCGAACACCCAAACTCGGTTTTTAGTTTCGGGTTCGTACGCGTATATCCAGGATTCGTCACCTGATACGATGTTGTATACAGCATTTGAGGATCTTGCGTGGAATCTTTCGAGAGTTCTGACGCACCAAGTAACGCGAGCCGCATTTGCTCTTCACAGAGCAAATGCGGTGTCCATCGGGAAGACAACTTTTTTAAACCTAATTGTTCATGCAATATTATTTGTATTTGACTCATGCCAATGTCTAAAGTTGCCTGAATTTCGCGGTATGTCACATGTCGATCTTCCTCAACCAGCTTACGTACAGCATTAACGTTTTCTTGGGTGATGACACGTCCACGTTGAAATTCAGCAAACCAGCGATAAATTGTGGTTTTGGATGGGGCTTCATCACCAAATGCAGAAATCATCCGACCAACACACTGTTTTTGTGTTAAACCACTTCGAAAGTCATAATAAATCATCGCTCTAGAATTTTCTCGAGTCAATTCCATTTTCACAACGACTAAACAAGTTTGACAAGACCTTGTGACAAGACCGAGAATCTTTTTTTAAATAAATAAATGATATTCGATTTTTAAAACCAAGGAGTTTTCAATTAAAAATATTTTAATATGACTGGAATAGTGGAAGTATTTCATTCCCGATATTTTTAGTGCAGCCTATGTATGACGACGTTAAAAAATGTTAACTGTAGTCGAAGTTTTAGGTGTGCCTGGTGAAACCCCACCTACGAGTAAGTCGTGAGCTTTTAGTTTTGTTGGGAGATAATGGAGGGAATATTTGAGTAAAGTTCTTAAATATTTCCACTACCTAAAACCCTGACCCAGACATGAATAAGTCATTTTTGCCGCTCTGGGCAAATGCCCGGCTCACCCCCTTAGATCGGGCCCTGACTGTAGTTTAAGCCTATTGCCCTCTACAGTAACTGGTCATTTAAGGAGAAAGTATTCATTACTGATGATTTATGTTACTTATTTAACAACTAAACCCGATCCTCATTTGTAATAATGGGTTTACACTCTACAGACACTAGCAACTTAGGAATTGTATTTTGAGGGTCCTTTGCTAAGTTCACCGACCTTACAGGCTACAGTCACAATTTATAGCTCCGCACGCCGGTTTTAGTGATGTTAGCCGATTTTATGAATAACTGGTTATAAGCATGCCACTGCATGAGAGACACTTCCTTTGGGCCTTTCTAAGCGACATATTTTTTGCGCACTGACGACGTGCCGTTTCTGATCCGCTCGTCTTCTGCGTGTTTTCATCGCGCTTAGGCAGACATAAAGCTTAAATCGTGTCGGCTTCCTTCCGTTTGCTGAGCGTTCAACTTGCGTTTGTATCGATACAAACGAGCGTAAAATACCGTCGTGTGGAAGGGCCCTAAGAAGGGCAGGGATAGGACAGTTCCTAATTCAACTCGGAAACAAAAATTTTGAAGTTTTGACCCGGAAATCGAACTTGACGTAATCTCCGGGTCGAGAACTTTACTGAGCACCACTGAGGTTTTGACTGTTCTAAACATCTGTGGTCCAGTAATAAGTGATGTAAAAACTAATAGAGGCTTATTTTTTTTGTTTTTAGAGCGGCCATATACATAAGTTTTTCTGATTCGGGAACCGTATCACAAAAAAAAATCGTACGAAAACTGATCGAATGTGTGTGACATGCAATTACTTTTGTATGAATTTACTGCGTTCGGAGACCCGGTTTCGGAAAACGGATCAGGAAAACTGATGTATGTGGCCGCCCTTAATAATTGCCTGTTATATATTTTTTTTGTGTTTTAATTATGACGATAACCTGATTTATATTTTTATGTTACTGATGAGTTTCGTCGTCATCAAAATTTTAACATTTTAGAACTACCGACGTTAAAGGAGGGCAGCCACGTCGCACTTCAGAAAACATTAAAATATACCACTACCACACCGGTAACATGTCTCATTATTTGGGAAATGTAAGCCGCTTGGGGGACGATACAATTTACAAACAAAAGTAATAATGTGCTCCAGTGGCGAAGCGTCCATATAACCCGATTCCCATCGGCTTCCCTTAGGGCTTAGAAAAATCGAATATATGGGCCAACGACATATTTATCTAATAAATATTTTACATACCTACTTAAAAAACTTTGAATTCACAATGTTATATGCAATAAATTTTTCTCTCACTTGAAATACATAGTTTGAATTAATAACTATCGACTACAAATTTTAAAAGGCAATGCAATGTGCGGGCGCAGAGAATCAAATAAGCCGCAGGATTAGCGGCTTATTTCTCCATACAACGACAGTTCATAGTAAGCATCTGTCCTTTTCATTCCTGTGAACTGGTCGTCATGTTCTGTCTCGTTCTAGCACGCGCGATATATACTTGGAAATAACTCGATGCCCGACGAGTTATTACGGAGAAAGGTTAATTAGCAACGCACAAGTGCAAGCGAGATAGATGAGTCATGAAGTAAAATTGTTATGATTCGAATTTAAGAATGAATGTAGCGACATTATACTTTTGCTGGCGCGTAATACATTTTATTTTGGTAGGATTTTTTGTAATACGACTTTATTAAGAATGCCTTTAGCGGTACTAAATATGACAGGCGCGTAATACATTTTATTTTGCTGGTTTTTAGATTGACATATTAATATGGCGGATAGTGTGTTTATAAACAACATGTCGTTTGTTTTGTTTTGTCGAATTTAAATTTTGTTTTAGCGTTAGAACTTAGAAGAGTGTCGTGAATTAAATTAATTTATATTGTGACTTGTGAATTGTGAGTCGTACGACGTAATCGTGTAGTTCGGAAAATATGGCATTAATCCAGAAAGACTGTTGTCTGACAGATTATATTTTGCTGTCGAAGGAAACTTTGTTTTCCAAACTTAGTTTTGAAAATTAAAAGCATGTCATTCAATTATAAATTACCAAAATTGGTAAGTAGATTTTTTACTCCGGCTTCCCTTCTCAAAATATTCACCCCTCGCCACTGATGTGCTCTATAGTATGTGTAGTAATCAACAGCTGATAGGGAATTTTGAATCTCATCGCTAAAGAAACAAAATCTACTGGCAAGTATATCAATACTTAATGCCAATTGATATTTGTATGTAGAAACCTTACGGATCTTAAAGAATCCTTGGTTCTGAATGACACCGTGGTATTCCGTCTTAACCACTGATCGTATGGACTATCGTTTATGTGACTCCGCCTTCGATGAGAGATTGCCAAATTTCGTATCTTAATAGGGTGAAAAGGGGGTAAAAGCTTGAAAAATTGCGAAAAAAACTTATTTTTCTTACATTGTTGAAATGTGATTTATAATTTGTTAGGGCCGGGACACAAAAACATGGCACGACGTCGTACGGCGTCGTACGGCGCCGTGCGGACGCGCGTCGTAAAAAACCCACGGCACGGCGCTGTACGGCGTCGTACGACGTCGTGCCGTAGAAACTCACGTAAAAATTCAAGATAAGTTTCTACGGTACGACGTCGTACGACGCCGTACGGCGCCGTGCCGTGGGTTTTTTACGACGCGCGTACGACGTCGTGCCGTAGAAATTCACATAGAAATTCAAGATGAGTTTCTACGACGCGACGTCGTACGACGCCGTACGGCGCCGTGCAGTAGTTTTTTACGACGCTTGCCGTGAATTCTCACGGCGCGGCACCGTACGGCGCCGTACGACGCCGTAAGGCGCCGTGCCGTGTTTTTGTGTCCCGGCCCTTAGGTTTTATCCTTTCAAGAAGTTGAGGGACATTACTATTATTATAATGGGGTTATGTGCTGTGTTTCAAATATCAATACTTTTTTATTCTTTGTATAAAAATGTTTTTTGTCACATGTTCAAAAATTCAATTCGTTTCACAGTAGCTTCATACGATTCAATTTTTACAGTTTGTACAGTTACAGTACATTTGTACAGTTTTCGTAGACACTTGTACAGTTCTCGTAGGCACATAGCTACAGTTTTCGTAGGTACCTGTAAAGTTTTCATAGACACCTATACATTTTTCACTCGAACGAAGCCGCGGGAAAAAGCTGGTTATTTTATAAAATACTTAAGCATTTGTTAAGAAGGATTTTTACGAGATTCTACTTTGAGGATGAGAAATGGCACTTACATGAAGGTATCCTTTGAAGTTAAGAATATGAAAATTTGAAATTACTTTACAGAGTGACGCTGAATATATTATCAGAAATTTCACGCGAAGGAGAGACGAAATACACCGTACTCTGTATCTTTCAAGTTTTAAGTAAAGAAAATAAAAAGCCTTGTAAGTACCATATTATATTACAATACTAATTAAAACACAAATTATGAAAATATATTACATGCTCAGCGCTATCACAACATATTGTACCTGCAACTTTGTTTGCGCAGCAACATGTTATTTTTATTTTTAATGCAACGTTGTATTTCTAGTATTGACTACAGTTAGTCTGTATGATTGATTACATTGATTAGATTGTTTGATTGATATCCTTTAACTAGGCGGGATCATTTTCATACAAAATATTTAAATTATAGTCTTCACATTGAAACGAATAACATTATAAATCTTTGATTTCTGAACAGTTTATAACTTATACAGTTTTACTTAAAAGTAGCTTTTTCTGGAAAGTCTAAGTCGTAGACCGACGGACGGACGGTGTGATAGGCATCGTAGACTGTCATTAGCACATAATAATATTATGGTAAAACTCTGATAACCAGGGTCATTCTCTTCTGATCATGCAAGTCTCGAACAATGTCTTGACAGTATGTGTAAGTACATGTTATATATATCTTACTCATCCTTACTTCTTGTGCTAAAACAGATATCAATAGATTTTTTATTTACTAGGTGACGCCCGCAACTAGTAACTACGTTACGACACAATTCATTTATTACCGAACCGTATATTTTTTCGGAATGAAAAGTATCCTATGCGCTTTCCGGGACTTAAAGTATTAAACAAAATTTTAGTAAAAGCGGTTCAGTGGTTTGGACGTGAAGAGGTAACAGACAGATAGACAGACAGACAGACCGACAGACAGACACACTTTCACATTTATAATATTAGTATGGATATTATTAATATTTATAATATTAGTAATATGGATTATGGATTAGTTATTATTCTTTCGATTTACATTGAATGACAAGATCCTGTGAAGCCGACACGGCGACGACGAGATGAATATTCAACAATCGTTCACAGTTCAGTTACTGGGGCATTTGTCATTAAGGCTATTCAGCTAGCCGAGAGGCGAGTGTAGAAGAAAATGACCGATTATTGTATCCCCGTAATTTTATTTTTCGCTAAACTCAATTTTCGCTTATTAAGTATTCTTTATCATTAAATTTTCGAGTTCCAAGTATTTTTTGCCCAGTGTTGCAAAGTTGAATACATGAATGATCTCTTTATTTAGGTAATTAATGTAAACTTTTATTAATTATATTATTTATTGCCTTATAAACTTTAAAAATTCATATTTGTTACATTTAAAAGCATTAAGTATAGCTATATTGTAGGCAAATTCATTAAATCGAATCGTAGTAGAGAGTTATTTCAATTTGTTCTTATGTAGTTAAATCGAAGTATTTGCCTTTCATATCGATTTAAAGGAAACCTCTTTCCTAAAAAACACAAAAACGACCAAGAAATTACAAAAGTTCCAAGAAAGAGCAGCGACCCTTGAGTCACTCCCTGCCTTATTTGTGTACACAAAGCCAAGCGGAGGACCCTCGACTTTCGAATTCGTCGAGCAAGCGAAATATTGCTGTCTCCTTTTATTGCATCAGCAAAAATTTATTAGAACATTTGCCCCCCTGAACAACCGGTAAAACTCGTGTTAAGAGAGGGTTCCGTAGTCAACCAAGTTTGGTTGATTACAGAACCCTAAAACGGGACCCTAACGAGCAGATTTTTAGTATATAGATAGGTTAATAGTTATATAATTTAAGAACAACATTGTCCTACAAATAGAACAATCCATATTTTAGGACCATCAAATCAAATTATTAAATTCTTTCTGTTAGCTGTTAGCTACCACTTTCAAGATTTTTCGCAAATAAAATTGTTGTTCGTCTTCTCAAAATGAAGCTAGTACTCACAAAAAATTTGCTTAATAGTAGTCACAATAAAAGTTCTCCTGAACCCGGACTATAAACGCAAGGAAGCACGTGAGACAATATTATCACATGTTTAGGTACGTAGTAACTATATTTTAGTAATAATCAGTACTAATAATAGGTATATTCCTAATAATAATACAGAAGCTGCCAAGCTTAAATGGGACTGGGCAGGCCATACAAGTCGTATGCATCCTGACCGCTGGGCAAAGATCACCACCCTCCGTGGCCGGCCTCGAAAAAGATGGCGAATACGAGCCAGGTTGGCCTACGGCTGCGTTGGATCGAGAGAACTGGAAGACTTTGGGGGAGGGCTTTGCCCAGCAGTGGGACAGCATAGGCTCTTAAAAATATATAAACATTATATATTATTAGTTGTTACGGATTAGTTGTTAGGATTGGAAGACTTTGGGGGAAGCCTGTGCCCAGCAGTGGGACAGCATAGGCTCTTAAAAAATAGTTGTTACTTGTTATTAAATAACATTCATTTTTCGACTCGAGTCTGTTAAAATGATTATTCTTTGAAAACAAGTTCACACGGCGGAAAAAGAAATAAAGCCTCAAATGGCGGTAAAACAATAAAAGAATTTATGTCTGGGAGTCGGGAGCTGATGAGGCTAACTGAGTTACGGCACTAGCAACAGGTGTCCCCCCCTCCACACCCCGTGCTACCCCCACCCTGCACCGACCACAGTGACGACAGAATTAGGAGTTTTATATGTATGATATGTTCGCTTCGTACATTTTATGTATTGCGTTGAGTAGATAGGATACACATACATACGTTACGTAGTATATACTATAGCTAACCCGGCAAACTGTGTTATGCCATAATATACGTACCAACTGGTAGGTACAGGTGAGTTAACAAGAGCTGGCACGATCAACACATTTAAACATTGCGCTTGTGTAGTGTCTGTGAATAGCGCGTGGCGTGACGTCGTACTGCATACGCATCATAAAAAGTCTGCCCGTCTCTCTTGCGCGCGGTCTATCTTATGAGCGTGAAGGGGACAGTTATTGTTTTTCTTATGCTACTGTTTATAAATACAGCGTCATGTTACAAGTCGGTAACGTGTGATCGGCGCGCGGCCAGCGTTCGGAACCGTACGATAATTATCGTACACATACGATAATTTTGTTCGTACGTACGATGTACGATAGCATATTATTATCGTACGCAGATTATACGATAATTTTTATCATGATGCAAACATATTATATTTTTAAACATACTGTATAGTGAAATTGCATAAGTGTGAGCACTGTGAACGTGCCAGCTTTAGTTAACTGATCTATACCATCGAAGAGATTGATTCATAGGCAGATGACAGACCTACGTCATTTAGTCGAGTTATGTCAATGCAACATAAGGCTTCGTTTAAACCTACGCGACCAAGCGACTGCGAAGCGGGAGCGTCAAGTTACGTCAAGTTGTCAAATGTGTGTTTTGTATTGACGCTTTCGCTTCGCAGTCGCTTGGTCGCGTAGGTTTGAACGAAGCATAAACCGTCCGCCATCTGCCTATGAATCAACCTCGATAGTAGAGATCGACTACGATAACTTGGCGCGCCCCTCCAAAATTCAAAACGTTTGAAGTGCGTTGTCAAAACGTTTGATGTGCGTTGTCTTGCGCGGTAGGCTAGTTATGATTAGTCGACCAACAAATCTTGGTAATAAGTGACATTAACTGAAATAGGTATTACGTGTACTGTGATTGGTTGAATAATTACTACATACAAACTCTTTCATAAGGATGTGACTGCACACATTGAAACAGTCATTTGGAGGGGCGCGCCATGTTATCGTAGATACAGTTAGTCTCTACATAATGTCGAGCATCTATTATGCTGGCCGATTCTCAAACCTACCCGATAAGTGCTCAAAATTTCATCAAAATTGGTCCAGCCGTTTCGGATCCATTTAGCAACAAACACAGCGACACGAGAATTTTATATAGGCACTAGCGCCGAGTTCAGAATTTCAATAATTAATTCTTTTTAACCCTCTGAATTTCTCCGAATCTTCGGATTTCGAGCAACTATAATATAATCCCAATCCAGCTTTAGGGAGCATCCCCATACTACGTGACCAACTTTTTAAGATTTTTTGACCCTCTTTAGTATATGCCATGACCCCCCATAGCAAATGTTGTGCCTGTTTTTTTTTTTAATGGCTGTTGGCTATAAATAACCATAATAAATGTCGGTGTCAAGTATTAAATGGCGAGAAAAAAAAATCGTATGACGTTTCTCTCGGCAAAATTGACTACGTGACCAAGCGTAGTATTTTGAAGACCCCCCCCCCCCTAAATGGGTCACGTAGTATGGGTATGCTTCCTTACTTGTTAATATCCAAGTATCGAACATTTCGGAATACTCCATACCGTATAAATACTTAATTAAGGTCGGTACTAATTAAGATAATACTTTGATAAAAATAAATGAGCATTTGATTATAATTTTAACCGAGCATAAAATTAAAGGTTCAGAGTTTAGACAGTCGCAAGTGTGGTAGAGTTCGGCTGATGACACAGACGGCAGTCGACGTCGTATGTCGAGTTACAACTAATTATTATTGAATTACAACTTCGATAATTGCGTTGAGAACACAATGGACTAATACCACAATAGAAATGTATACAGTAGGCTAACTTCAGATTACACCACGTGAATCGGACGCACGCACACATTAGCGTGATTTCGGAATAATATTTTCTCACCTCCGGGCGGAAAACGACAAGTTTCTTCCCGCTGCGATAACCGATGTTGCCGTTTTCCGCGTCCATCATAGAATTATAACTTTTAGAAGAGGCATTCCATACAATCGTCAGCGCGAAAATGTGTCTCCCTCTAAATGAGTGAGCTCACTCACCTGAGAGCAGTGTGCCTTAGGAGTCGGACGTGTTTAATTCATTGTTTACCGCGTTGTTTTTCGCTACATTTCGCTCCAGAATGCCGTCGTGTGCCTTCCGGTAGTGCAGTAACAACACGAGGAATACAAATAAAGCCAAAGGTGTAACATTTTACACGTAATTACTAAGATTTCATGAATTATTTAAATTGTTGTCATCCATCTTATGAGAAAAATCGAAGCGAAGCGCAAAATGAGCGAAAGAAAAAATAGTATATGCTGTTACTGTAAGAAAAAAAAGAACAACAATATTTTCTCGATTTAATTAAAGTGTAAAATGAGCGAAAGAGAAAACAGTAGACTTATATTATGCTAATACTGTAAGACAAAACAGGACGATAATATATTTTTCTCGATACACATTTTGCATGCAAAAACATTGCTACAGTTTTGATGGCGTATGCCTTATCTAAGTATTGATATCGTTGGCGTCCATCAATGAGAAAATCAGTTTAATGTGAGAACTGAGAACATTAAAATCGGCACTAAATAAAGCACATGCTATGCTACTTTAGAGGACCGGTTGGTCTCTCTAAGAGTTCACTAGAGGTCGGAGGAGTAAAGAGTAAAACTCGATTTACTGTGGTGAACTGGAGTGATTTATTGAGAGGTTTGTGCTGCTTATATACAAAATTTTACATAATTATTATTATTACAAAACTGTACACAAAGTTAAAAGGTTATTTCTGATTGGCTAACAACATTAGAGAAGGACATACAGAAAGGGATACAAAATATTTACAAAAGCTAGAAAGGGGAAAAAATCGAATAAGAAATATTTACAAATCTAAAAGATTGCCGCGCGGGAAACTGGCCGTCCCGCGATACGTGGCGCTGGTATCGCGCGAGTATAAATATAGGCTCGCGTGCCGCGGCGAATTTCATACCGACGTCGTCACTCTGTCGCTCGGCGCCGCGCCGGTAATAATAGTAGTTGTGCCGCCATTTTGTGAAGATCTGAAGCTCGCGCAACGCCATGAAGACTGCAGCTATGTTGTGAAGATTCCTCTCTCGATGTAGGCACGATGTGGAGACGCGTAGTGTTGTGTTGTGAAGAATTCTTATTAGAAAAAGTCCTTTTTAGGGCTGGGTCACGTCCGGTATTATTACACGGACGGTTTCTTTCGTTATTGCGAACGTACGTTCTTAGCAGAACGATTTTCTTCTCTGTTTCAATCTTCTACGACGAACGTTACATACAAAGACGGCGGGCGCCCCTTTCGGGGCGTAGTTTTCTTTGTTTCAATCGCCGAACGAACGTGTAGGTACTGCTACACTACCTATAATCCTTTTGAAAGAAAAAATTGTAATAAGTATAATACTATGTTTTCTATTGAAGAAGACTACAGTTACGTAGTAACCATTTAGTAATATGTGTCTATAGTAACTACATATAGGGTCGCAGTACTACCTTCTAATTAGTCAAAGGCCATTCATGAAAAACTGTGGGCGAAGGGTTCTAATGAAAGTGTTGAACCTCTGAGGTAGCCTTTGACATAAATTAGCCCAGTGACCTGGCCCCGAAATAATAGTCTCATCGCTGTGACCCACGTCTGCAGGGGTCACCAAATGGCGGACCGCGATCCGCATCCGGACCGCCGACATATTGTGTGCGGACCAAGCATTTTCGAAGATAAACTTCGTTCAAAATAAACGGTCTCGATGAACATCTTCAGGATTAAATACCAATAGCTTGCGCCAATTTCACTCCAAAATATATCAGAGAGATAAATTCGCTACAAAAATTGACACTTTTCTCATTGATTTGAAAATGGTTATAACCTTTGTAAATTCCGTAATTACCTATGTTTAACAATTTTTTTTTTATGTGTGGACCGCGATTCGCGAATGGCATTTCATATCGTAATATCGACCCCGAGGAAAACTAATTATTGGTGACCCCTGCTCTACAGGTTATAAAGGGTAACGAAATAGACGCCGCACTGTATAGACTGTTTAGAGCAGCCCAACCTGTGGCCCGCGGGCCGCATAATATGGCCCTCTGGGACTTTATCAGCTGTGGCCCGGGTGATGCTCAACCATTTTGAAATTCATACTTACCGGCAAAATAGTGCAAAGTCGTCGAGAAAGTCGTGAAGATATTTCCACTCTTAAATCGCGTTTTTGAAAAACGTTATTTTTTTAACCCTAAAAATTTTGGTTGCGACTTGCGGCCCACGATGCCAAGACAAAACGTGTTTGTGGCCCGTATAAAAAAAGGTTGAGTACCACTGGTGTAGAGTCTACACTCTGCATATGAAAAAACAAAGTCGCTTTTTCTCCCTCATGTCCCTTTGTTCCTTTTAATCTTTAAAACTACACAACGGATTTTGATGCGGTTTTCTTTAATAGACAGAGTGACTAAAGAGGAAGGCCTATAAGTATAATAACATTCATTAAATAGTGCGGAAATACTGTTATTTTTGGGGTTTCTAATGTGATGTCGTAAATAATTAGATACATTTTTCCGCTTACATTGCAAACGCAGGCTGAATCCTACTAGATTTAGTAACTAAGTATAAATTGTACACTATGAAAAGGTCTACAGAAAACTCCGTGTGGTAAATATACCATCACGGAGTTTTCTGTAGACCTAAGAGATAGACATAAGTAATAACTTATGTCTATCTCTTAGGATATCCCACAATAACATTTTCTTGTCATAATTTACTTTTAACTAATAAAAATAAAGGCTAATTTTCGGGGTGATTTTAACCAATACTTACGGCAAAAATCCTTATTCAATTAAATAATTTAAATACATTATTGATTTAATTTAGATCTATATTATGGCCCTCTCTTCATAGCATAATTTATGATTTAACACTTTCACTGCTAACCTATTTTCAAACAAAGCCCGCTTTGCTAAATTTGACCCACCTGGCGGCTTCTGCGCACTGGCGTCTATCTCGGATCCGATAGCGCTAGGCGTGTGCGCCCGGACACGCTTGGCGCGATCGGCGCTACGCAACACAGCCGTGCGCGAGTTCCGCCCGGTAGGGACACATTAATTTTTAAATTTTAAATGATTCTAAAATTGCGGGACGCAGCTTTTGCGGCGGAAGGCGGTACCGACGAATGCGGGCCACGGGCACAGAATACAATATATTAGTAACAACCACGGGTAGTAATGAATAAAATTAAAAACTACTGAATCGATTTTAATCATTTCTTCAGTGAGTGATGAATGAATGAGTGAGTGAGTGAAGTATATTTTATACCCGTGCGAAGCCGGGGCGGGTCGCTGAACACAGAACTATGTATAAGATTTGTACCTAAAGAGATCATCAGATACTCAGCAATCTGCAGAGATAGCAACAAAACTACACAGATAAATAAAAAAATACAAAACTCTAGTCTGCATAACTATAATACTTACTACTAGGTAATTAGTATTTATAAACAGTAGCACTAACGCGCGAAAACGAAGTTTTTGTCGATTTTATAATTCATTTTTATACTAGAAAATAAGCCCTGAAATTATTTCATTTTCTAAACATAGACACATTACGACATTATATTTCCGAGAATTCGATCTGAACGAAAACACGATACTTATCTTAAAATTTTCATTTTTCTCGATAGCTGACCAGGCGGATTTCTAAAATGTTGTATATTTATCGAGCTATTAAGAAAAAACTAACTTGGCGATGGCGTGAGCGCGAAGAGAGGACGACGTTTGATTTTTTGGTTTAGTCGCCCTCTTGAGTATCATACTTATAAATAGGTATCGGGCCGGCATCAAAGGGCGTACAAAATAGGGTATCGGGCAGCGGTCATTCCTATCCCGAAGATCAGGGCCCCCGCTACCATATGTGCAATGTGTGCAATGCACACGGGCGCCATCCTCTAGGGGCGCCAAATCGCCATTTTTAGGGGCGCCAAAACCGAAGACTCAAAAAATTTGCCTAAAGGGGCGCCAAAATCCTTTTTTGCACACAGGCGCCAGTAGCCCTTACGGGGGCCCTGCCGAAGATGGTTATCGGCGTGACACTTCATCTAATCAACTTGTCACTCCTCACGACGGTCGATAGTCGATACTGCACCTGATCTCCGCCACTTCCAATAGAAATAAAACTCCTACGTTGTACAGACGAGTAAATTGATGATAGGTATTGAGTAAACTGACTCATGTTTTATTTATATCCGATGTCCAGTTACTTTTATACATACTGCAATATAACAAATAATAATATACAGCGAATTAAACATACAGCTATACATAAGCGTGATTCCAGAGACGATTAGAGAGCAACAATGAAGTAGGTACTTATATCACGATGCGCGCACGTAAAGCATGTCGATGTTGTGTCGATGTGCATGAATTTGATTTTATAAACGCAGTTGATTAAGGGTCAATCCACACATACCACAACCACACGACAACCACAACCACACGGCACACCACAACCACACCACGTGGTCGGGCGTATATTTCGTATTGGAAATGAACTGGACCATTCACACGTACCACATATTTTTGCAGTCATTGTCGACCACTTGTGTGATACCGATCACATCGCAACCACGGCCGATCACATCGCAACCGCGACCGACCACGTCGCAACCACATCGTCGCGTCGCGTTGCGTCGATGCAATGACTGTGCGCGCACATCGCCCGCGCTCTCCCCCCCCCCCCCCCCCCCCCTCCGTTTCATTGACTTTCGTTATTCGTACGTAACCACATCGCAACCACTGGCGACAACGCAACCACGTCGTCATTTTGTCGGTACCACAACGCAACTACAAAAAGCTGCAGCGACACCATTCACACGTAACCACTGCTCGACGACATTTTGTCGTTGCGATGTGGTGTGGTTGCGGTACGTGTGGGTTGGCCCTTAGGAATTCACGTTGCAACGTCGCGAGGCGTTTCGATGCATTGGTAAAATATATATTATAGCTGGGAATTCTTTGTAACAGGAGCCCGACATCCATAGATTAACTTAATATAAATTACAGTACCGACACCGCAACTGGAAAATCTGTCACTTCAACCTGTAGCTTCATAAGCAGTAAATAAAGTTCAGTTTTAAATAAGTTATAAATTGCATCGCATTACAATATCGCCTCTTCACGTTGCTATGTAAACTGACCCTGAATGCCCAAACCGTACAATAAGTACTCTATAATCTACATCGATATCGTTCAAACCAGCTTATTGTACGAAACTCCTACATTAGCTGTCTATGCCGACAAGCGAGTGTATCTGTTGACTGTTGTAATTAACTACATTACTGTTTATCGATCGCATACCAATAATATCAACGACCTATCTGACGGGAAGCACGCGCCGAGACGCAACCACGCTTTATTGTACCCTATTACTATGGCATATAGGTTGGAATTTAAATACAGGTCAGTTAACAAGAGCTGGCACGATCAACACATTTAAACATTGCGCTTGTGCAGTGTCGTAGCGACGTAGCGCGTGGCGTGACGTCGTACTGCATACGCATCATAAAAAGTTTGCCCGTCTCTCTCGCGCGCGGTGTATCTTATGAGCGTGAAGGGGATAGTTATTGTTTTTCTTATGCTACTGTTTATAAATACAGCGTGATGTTACAAGTCGGTAACGTGTGATCGGCGAGCGGCCAGCGTTCGGAACCGTACGATAATTATTGTGCACATACGATAATTTTGTGCGTACGTACGATGTACGATAGCATATTATTATCGTACGCAGAATATACGATAATTTTTATCATGATGCAAACATATTATATTTTTAAACATACTGTATAGTGAAATTGCATAAGTGACAGGCCAGCACTGTGAACGTGCCAGCTTTAGTTAACTGATCTATAACACAATGTAGTGTCATTCAATATTATATTATTTTGTTTATAATATTGAATAATGGTCAATTCAGACCGCAACGCGATGCGTAGATGCATATTTTCTAAATTTGTACTGAATTGACAGATTTCAATTGCATGAGACATTGAGACGTCTTATCTGTCAAATCTATACAAATTTAGAAATGCATCTAGTCTACGCGTCGCGGGTCGGTCTGAATTGACCCTTGCGCTACATCGCTTCTCAATAAATTTAATATTCGGGACCTAATACTAACTATGGGCTGTGTAAGGGGCGGGACACAAAAACACGGCACGTCGTGCGGCGTCGTACGGCGCCGTACGGTGCCGTGCGGACGCGCGTCGTAAAAAACCCACGGTACTTACTACTTAAATATTTTGAAGTAAATTTTTGTACAGGAATAGGTAATTACTATTTTAAACTGAAAAATAACTCAAACATGTGAAATATTTTCGTATGACAAAATGATTTTGGTATTACGTATATATGAGAATTTCGAGGGTACCCCGGCCCCTTAAGACACACTATTGCAATGCAAGGTACATAAATATACGCTCACACACACAGCATTTTGTATTGCTTATAGTCTGGCGTCTGCCCAAAAATTAGCGACAGAGGCGGCACAAGGCGTGGGCGGTGTGGGCGACCGCCCACGGCCTCGCACCCCTTGGACCACGAGGTTTTTTTAAAGTATTTACAAATTTTGATACTCAAATATTCATAAAAAATTAATTAAAAGTTTGAGCATCACAAAATTCTTTCTACAAAAATCCGTCTTCTTGCGTCATCTATCAGGGGGCCTCGCAAAATATATTTCAGGAGGCCTCGCAAGATATAATATCTTGCCCACATCAAATTTAGGTCTTGCCCCGCCACTGATTAGCGATAACTTATAAGTTTGCAAGCAGCAAGATCCACAAAACTTCAGAAAAACAACACAATTTTAAAACGTATTTTAATTGTACATACTTAAAGTAATGTCAGTACAAGCATTGCTTTAAAATTTACACAACAATTACACTTAAAATAGTAATCTATATTAATTTAATTCTCGTACCTCGAATTATTATCGACTAAGTATTCTCAGGCTGTACCTACCTACCTACCTTAGGGTTGCCAACCGTCCTGTTTTCCCAGGACATGTCCTGGTTTTTGTAGTGTCCTGGGACGTCCTGAATAGTTTTTAAGCAGCGTCCTGGGTTGTCCTGGGTTTTTAATATTAAAATTCGCGCGCCTCATTTCACATTTTTTCGCTACGAGCGGCCGCACGGCTCGCAAGTAGTTGCATTGCCGCGCTGCCATGCTATTTCAAATTCAAAACAAAGGCGCAACGTGCCACTTGATGATATCTCTTTCGCTCTACTATGGTCGCGCAGTAAATCAAAGCAGTAAAACTAACGTAAAAAATCAAACATCGTCCTTCTCTCTTTACACTTACGCCCATCTTTCATATGCCAGGTGAAAAAGGACGACGCGGAATAATCGCCAAGTTAGTTTTTTCTTAATAAATAGTAACTCGATAAATATACAACGTTTAAAAATCCGCCAGGTCAGTGTCTCAATGATAGAATTTTATACAATATGTTAAAACATTAACTTAGTTTAATGCAAGGTTACGACAATATATGAAAAAGTGGTGAAAATTAGATGCATCTTTGTGATTTTTTCTATCGAGAAAATTTTAAGATATCGTGTTTTCGCTCAAATCAAATTCTTGAAAATATAATGTAGTATCTATGTTTACAAAATGTAACAAATTTGGGGCTTTCAAGTACATATGAAAATGAATTATAAAATCGACAATTTTGGGTTAGTCGCCCCCTTAATGTGTCCTGTTTTTATACTGATTGTCCTTGGTTTTTCCAACTTCAAATCCTGGTTTTTTAAATTTGAGGTTGGCAACCCTAACCTACCTGATTTATTTTTACATTAATTGTTGATTTATTATATAGATGGGCCTAAAATAATTGATAAAATTAAGAAATTAAAAAAAACCCCGCCCAACAACTTTAAAAAGTAATGAAATAATGTTTTTTTTTTTTTAATGAAATAAGGACGCAAACGAGCAAACGGGTCACCTGATGGAAAGCAACTTCCGTCGCCCATGGACACCCGCAGCATCAGAAGAGCCACAGGTGCGTTGCCAGCCTTTTTAGAGGGAATAGGGTAATATGGGAGGGTAGTGATGGGAAGGAAAGGGAATAGGGGAGGGTAGGGAAGGGAATAGGGTAGGCGATCGGGCCTCCGGTAAACTCACTCACTCGGCGAAACACAGCGCAAGCGCTGTTTCACGCCGGTTTTCTGTGAGAACGTGGTATTTCTCCGGTCGAGCCGGCCCATTCGTGCCGAAGCATGGCTCTCCCACGTATACTGCCTTTAAGTTCAAATAACTCCTAACTTGTTTAAGTAATATTTTAGTCCATAAATGTTGTTAAGGTGTGTCGGTTCGGTGTGTGTGTGTGTATGTTCACGAGTAAGCACCCACCCTTACTCGTGAGCATACACAATACTCTCCCACGGCCACGAGCGAGTGTGACACATTTTAGGTATGAGAATAAAGATTCGAGGTACGAGAATTAGACTCATGTTTTGTTGTAAAATGTTTCTAAGCCTTCTTACAGACGAACGGCATGTGTCGGCAGCACGTGTCGGCGGCAGTCGACGGCAGCCAACGGCAGCCGTTGACAGTGTATGACGCTTGCAGGGGGCTTCCAGAACACTTTGTTGTAAGATTACAATAACATTACCATACTCACTTTTTAAATATAATTTTACTAAAAAACAGTAAAATATGCAAAACAATGTTAAATCCGCTGTGAAATATCAACTTTTTAAGATCGCTAGCTTGACGTTAAAGTAATAAATTCTTATCTGTCAAACGGTGTCGCTTAGTAGAGTTGGTGGTAGCCTGGTAGGCCCCTGCCCCCAGTTGTGACTTACCGCCTAAAGGTAAGCGTCTACAGGTCGGTATCTTACGCAACGGACGTCTCGCATCAAACGGATAAATTTTTCACAGTACGTCAGCTGAATCAGGAGCGTACGGATTACCGATTGGCCTAGTAAATTAATGCTCAAAAGGTGGGTGTGGATGGAAAAATCGAAAGCAGAAATTTTGACTTAGGAACTTTGTTTGGACTAATTTGAAGATAAACATACTGGCCAGTCGGTAATCCGTACGCTGCCGATACAGTGGACGTACTGTAAAAAAAATATCCATTAGATGCGAAACGTCCGTTGCGTACGATACCGACCTGTGTATGCTTACCTTTACGCGCTACGTCACAACTGCAAGCGTGATAAACTGTCGACGGCTGCCGTCAACTGCCGTCAACTGCCGCCGATAAGTGCCGTCGTCTGCCGTCGACTGTCGCCGACGCGTGCCGCCAACGTGTGCCGTTCGTCTGTAAGCGCTCTAATTGTATATCTTGAAACCTCGCTTGCCATCATGCCATCAGATGCCACAAGATAGTCTACCGCAGTAGTTCACCGATAAAAGATGGCGCTATTTAAATTATATTGTATTAAAACAGTTTATAAACTACCTAAATCCGACGAAAGATGGCGGCTTTCAAAAAACACACTTCACATTTTTCTACTTAATCCATTCATAATTGTAAAATTGTCAGCCAAGTCCAGGCTAAGTTACACTCATACACCCGGTATGAGCGCCGGTTTTCTTCCGGGCCATGCTTCTTTCGCGTACTTCTTCTTCTTAGGCTCGTTGGAAGCTCCTGTTTCTTCTGCGGCTGTAAAAAAGAGAATATTTGAAATACTTCTTCTTTATTTGTCTGTGGACATATCTTTAGACATTCATTTTAAATTAATGGGTGTAAAAAAGACAAGCACCAGCAGGATTAGCATGGCCACTATAGAAATGCGAAAGAATAGAAACACTGACAGTTTCTGCAGACAAACTGACAGATTTCCTTTGCTAATCCATCACTTTGTCTACTTTACAGTAAGAATAAACCTTGCTATGGTGGCCATGCTAAGCCCGCTGATACTCAAATCTGGTCTGGAGACCAAACTTTATTACTAATCATTTCTCAAAATTTTCTTTCATACATTTTCTCTTTCATAAACAAGCAAACCGAGGTCAGTTACGTATTGAATTAAATAAAAGTTACCAGAGTTCGGAAGTGGTGGATGTATGTTAAGTTGTGGCTCAGGACCTTCCAATTCCACGTCAGGTGCGGGATTAGGTAGTGAAATACCCAACCTAAAAGGGGAAAAACATTATTTTTAGAGCGAAAGTTACGCCGTCAAAAAAAAATCACCAAGATGCTACAAAATGTGACCCGAATACATGGATACTTTATGCTTGTATTCGGTACACAATTTTGTGTCTTAAATCTTAATGCAATTAGTGACAATTATTGTCAACGGTTTTATTTCGTAAATTTAAGTGTTAATGTTTCGTAGCTATTGTGATATTGTAGTGTGCGAAAAGGAACCAAATTTGAAACGGTTGAAGTATGAGAGTAATGTTTCCTTAGTTTTTTTTTTTTTTTTTATTGGTAGAACGAAATCTTATATTTCATATTGGGCATTTTAGAACTGAGAAAGAATCGATGTTTTTATACATTAATGGCAATCAGTGACTACCATTGATTTATTATACAAATAACTCTCTTACTCAAGATACCATGGACATAATAAAAATTCAAGTAACAGTCCAAGAACCTATTTTAAGCCGTTTCTTACGCCATAAAAAGGCAAAATCCTAAGTGGCAAAAGATTATTTTCATAACTTTGTATGGACAATAACAGCTGCAAGGAACAGTACTGACCTAGCCCCTATTAGGCTCAGGTGCGAGCTTGGTGCTGGTAGGTCTGAGTACAAATTCGTGCTTCTTGATATTTCTTGCAGCCTTAATGAGTGGTGGTGTTGGTCTGAAAAAAAAATACATCAATATCTTTCCACATTAATCCCTCGATCGTGGAAAAAACGAGACACAATAGTTTTGTATTGTTATCACAGTCGCATGTGACCTCTTGGGTCTTGAAGCATTAATAATAATAACCGAAAATAGTATGTTATACTTTCAATCGCTTTTTTTTTTTGTTTATGTGCAAGGGGGCAAGGGGAAAGGGTTCATTACTAAGGCTTAACTTACACGGGGGCAGAGTCAAAGCGACGTGTCACGTTTTTCACCAAAGCATATTCATCTCTAATGTTCTATCATGCAATTACTTTCTGCTATGAAAGTATGGAAGCGTCAATGTCAAATGTGCGCGTTACCACGCGTCGTCGCTCGTTGTTTTCAAAGCAAAAAGTACTTAAATAAAATAGAACGATAAATATTATGCTGTTGGCAAAAAACGTGACGCGTCGCGACGCTTCGACTCTGCGTCAGTGTGAGTTAAGCCTAATTAATATACAGTACACACATACACAGTACATGAAAAAGATTGTTATAATATTATGGGGTTTAAAAAGTCAACATTTTGCATGACTTTATCTGTGGATGGTACAACAAAAAAAAACCCACAAGCATAATGGGCTCTACAGTACAAACACAAGTAGTCTCATATGAAACAAATTGACACTTACTATCATCTGCACTCTGTAACTTCAGCTTTCTTGGTATATTATTAGCATTGGGTACAATGGTGGACCTGACTAGGTTCCTAAATCTGCCAATTGTGGGGTCTATATCTTCTGGATTGATTATGTCCACCTCCTCATTGAAGGAAACATTCCTTTTCTGTTTTTTAGGCATCCTTGCGGGCATGGTCGCTGTTCGTTTTGAACCAATTTGAGGCTGAAAAAAATTTAAATTAGCAATTGAAAACATTATATCATTAATAAATAAAAAAAAACATATTTTTTCCTTTTTAGGAAAGTAAAAAATTTAGGTTTAAATCAGTGATTGTGAAAAAATCTCACCTTAATAACATCTGTACCATCATCGGTTGAGATGCCCAACATGGAAATTCTTCTGTTATGAGCAGTATTGAATTCTGTCAAGTTATCTAGCTCAGTCTGTGTCTCCGGAAGCCCCAGCAGTGCACCTTCAGTTTCAGTGTTTGGAAGTTCCTCCATTATACCTCTAGTATTACCAGTTGGTCGTTCCCTGAAAGGCACAGAAAATGTTTTTCATTTAGCACAAATACAAACATACTTTTTTATCACAGAAAAATTTACAGTTAGCCGCAAAATTTTTCTAATAGCATTTTATAAACTTTTTATTTATGAGTAAGTTCAAGTCTTAGTTAAGATAAGTTAACATTTAAATAACCCGTCAAGCCCCAAGTGATCGAATTTGACTGCATTAACCTTTAACTGGTGACAAGTGGTCTCACAGGCCGAATGGCGTCAGTGATACGTCTTTTCACCCACTTCCCCGCACCCTCCGGGTTTGAACGTCTCTGTAGCTTCGAGTTTGGTTGCCCCCGCGCCGTAGAAGGAGACAGTTGCGTCGGACTAGCCCAAATCGATAAGTTATATGGATGCAAAATTCGATAGCGGCCTGTCAGACCTTACGTCACCAGTAGTGTAACTTTTTTACGTTACATCGCTTATTGATTTTTTTCACTTTTTACATCTTATTTACGATGGATAATTATGGTCATCTGAACAAGAAGCGAAAGGGATTGGGAGTCAGAAATTAATTGTTAAACCGTAGAAAACAGCTTTCATTATCTGAAATTCATAGAATAGGAGAATGGTAGGCACAAGGATTCCACTGAACCAGAAGCCGAAAATATTGCCGAAAATTACATCCCAGAGCAAAGTGATCATGATTCAGGAACCGAAGAGAACAACCAAGGTTACATCGATCAACAAATCAGGAGCCATGGCAGGAGATTCACCCTTCAGAATTAGTAAAGTTTGACCATTGTCAGTTTTGTGAAATTATAGCTGTGATTAAAGGTTTTTTTTTTTTTCAGTTGATTATTGTGTTAATTTTATGGAAAAAGTGTTAGTGTTTGGTTTATGTTAATTATAATTTTATAAAAACACATTATTCATCCCGCTTTTAATTTTAATGATTGTAAAGACTGTTCTTATTGTAACATCAAAGTTCCTTTTAATGAATTGATTCACAATGTACAAAATGCTTTTATTTTGTCCTACACTAAGTTATCAAACTGTTCATGAACATAGCTGTAAGCCAATATACTTAATTTCTATGCAATAGACCCTAAAACGGTAGCGGCCTCTCAGACCACTCGTCACCAGTTACGTTACGCAAAATACATGTCACCAGTCAAAGGATAACATTAGAATAACAATACATTTCCAAGAATCTGCGATTGAGGGATCAAATAAGTATTTAAAGTAGACCAAAACAACTTACCTTATAATATAATTTCTAGTAGAAGCACCAAAGTGAAATGTAGAATCTATAGGAAGCTGTGTTGGTTTATTTGGTTCTAGCCTCATCTGGCCAATAAAAGTTCCATGGGCTACAAAAGTAATAGTCATAAATTTACTGCACATAACTTTTGTGCACATCAGTTTTAAATGGATATTATATATATAATATCCATTTAAAACTGATGTGCACAAAAGTGCTATAAGAGACAAAATATGATAACTTTATTACACATAACACAAGTAATTTAATTATTACTTACTACTGCCTAAGTCAACTAAGAATGCTCTGTTTAAGTGCTTATGATAAACAAAAGCAGCATGTACTCTGGAGCAACTCGCATGATCTATACAGAAATCATTCATTTGTGGGTTTCTACCAAAGAGATAACATTTCTTTTCGTCTAACATCAGTTTCTGAATAAGCTTATCTCCCTTTAGAACATCCAGATGGAGTCCTGTTGGTGGTTTTCCTGCCCTGCAAGCACATGATACATAGTCATCTTTCCTTAAAAATCAATCATAATACCAAAATATAGAGTTTATTATAACACAAAAAAAAAATCAAAAATTTTTCTAAGAATTTTTTTTCATAGCTTTTCTAAGCCTCAACCCAATGATTTCTCTTGAATTTCTTTTTCAATACTGAATCTTTCAGATATTAAAAATGCAGTTTCTAATTTATTTATAATAAAAATATTATAATAATTATAATGTAAATAGCTGTGTTAGTCACAAAGAAAACTATAAAATGTACACATTTAGTTATTCTTGATATATTTCTTATTGTTATAAAAATAATATTAACTGATCTGCCAGTTATCACACATTATATTATTATAATATCTGAATAGAATTGAT